>CM037640.1:6283527-6315813 GCA_015227895.2 Colaptes auratus
AACCCCTCCCCAGCTGCTGCTGGCTCTCAGGGAATGGCTTGTAATTGTTCTTGACTATGTAAGCTGAGCTGTTTACGATTGTTCTTAAGATGTGTAGATCTAGTTGAGTTCCTCAGAAAAGATGCTTAGTTTTTTCTCTCTGAATGCTGCATAACAATGGAATGATGTGGAAGTGGCAAGGAAAGGGTATACTATATCTTAGATAGCAGGGAAGCTGGCTGGTGAGCTGGGGAGGGTGTTGAGTAGACTCAGAAGTGGTAATGGTCACTGGGCAGCATGACCTGAAGGGCACCAATGAACTGAAAGGAAGCATTTACAGGGTTCACTCTTAATATACTGCTGGAGTCCTGCTCCCATAAGCAAAACCACTAAAAAGTGATTGCAGTAGAACTGTCTTTCTCCTTGGGAAGTAGAATGAATGTTGACTTAGCATGGAAGGTCTGACTGACATAGATCCGGCAGCTGATCAGCCTGTCCAATACCCGCAATCAAAACTGATATGTCAGCCAACAACCTTTACAAAGAGGCTTCTGGGAGTCAGACTTCCTTTCAAGAGAGGTGAAGTTTAACAAAATATTTCTTCAAAGGCAGTTGTGGCTGTTGGTGCTTCTGCCTGCTAAGGTAGAACTTCTGCTTCTACAGCTTTCTTTCATATCCTTATTTTAGAAGCTAGACCTGAAAATGAGACTCAGCTCTTCAACAGTTATAAATGCTGTAGCATCATTAAATCAGACCTAATGCTGCTGATTTATGCCACTGAAAGGGCCAGCCTCATGGCCAATTTTTGTGTAATTCCTGTCTGAGCACCATTCTGAATAAATCTGGACTTGAGTGCAAACCTGGCAGCTTCTGAGTGCAGGTGCACACCACGAGGGTCATTAGACTCAGAGGCAAAGGAGTCATAGAATCATAGAATCAACAAGCTTGGAAAAGACCTCAAAGATCATCAAGTCCAAGCTGTCACCCAAGACCTCATGACTACTAAACCAGGGCACCAAGTGCCACATCCAATCCCCTCTTGAACACCTCCAGGGATGGTGACTCCACCATCTCTCTGGGCAGCCCATTCCAATGGCTAACAACTCTCTCTGTCAAGAACTTTCTCCTCACCTCAAGCCTAAACCTTCCCTGGTGCATCTTGAGACTGTGTCCTCTTGTTCTGGTGCTGATTGCCTGGGCCAAGAGACCAACTCTCCTGGCTGCAACCTCCCTTCAAGTAGCTGTGGAGAGCAATAAGGTCTCCCCTGAGCCTCCTCTTCTCCAGAGTCCATTAATATGGTGGGGTTTTTTGAGGATGAGGAGGACTGGCATTAAATTTCTGACGGTTTGGAGATCCAGAACATACCAAGAACCCAAAAGGAATTTGCTTTTCTCTGTCATGAAACAGTATCCACAGCACACTGAACTATGTAGGTTAAGAATTAGAATTGAAGATCACATTAGGGATTCCAGCCCCTTTGTGCCTGCTCCTTCTTGTAAGTTTTCTGCTTTGCAGAGAGACAAAAGAGAAATGGTGATGACATAACTGGAAATTAAATCAGGTATCTGAACATTAGTCTAGTTTTCCTATGCTCTAAATACAGCTATTTGGGACAAAATCACAAGCACTTCTTTATGGCAGACTAGATGATGGCAAAGCTATGTCCATTTGTTTTTGGTTGCATATGTTGGGGGGGGGAAGGGGAAGCTCATGAGAGCCTTGCTCTCCCCCAGAGGGTGTTTTCTCCCTGGGAAACTAAGTTAGTCTGTTCCACTCCCCCTCCCTGTCCAGCAAGCCTATAAAAAGGAAGACACTGTAGCCATTTGCTCTGTTCTATTCTATTGCTTCTAAATGGCCAGACAGAAGAGGATAGGATAGGATAGGATAGGATAGGATAGGATAGGATAGGATAGAATAGAATAGAATAAACCAGGTTGGAAAACACCTTTGAGATCATCGAGTCCAACCCATCATCCAACACCATCTAATCAACTAAACCATGGCACCAAGTGCCTCATCCAGTCTCTTCTTGCACACCTCCAGTGGTGGTGACTCCACCACCTCCCTGGGCAGCCCATGATGTTCCACTGCTTAATACTGTAAATGCATCTGGAGTTTAAAGAAAAGTTGAATTAGCTGAATGGAAAGAGAATAGCAGAGATCTGTGAACCTTACTGCCTATAGTTTCCTTAGTCCTTGCTCCACAGTGAGATGGTCCAACAGAAGCAGCCAAATGCCTACCAAATGCCACGCCATGAGTCACCATATGGAGCCAGCTGGAAGCTGTGCCACAGCTGCTGGCAGCTGCAGCCTTCAGAAGAAAGCCATCTCGTAGCAAATGACGATGAGACAGGGTCAGGGCATGCATCATTTTTGTAATGTCTCTTGGTACTTTCCAGCTTTCCAGCAGCCAGGAAAACAAATTGCCTCTGGGCACAGCAAAGGTTAGGGCTGCCATCAGCTAAGTGAAATCACTGGCAGTAATAGGCCCATCAACATTTCCCTTTGCAGCAGCTGCTGTCAGCACAAGGTGCTTTCATTAGCTGTGGGCTGGGCTTTTCTGGGATCATTTTGTATATCACTTCAGTGAGAGACACTTCTCACTTGTCATGTTTTCCATGGTGCAGCAAGGACAGGGGATGAGAGGCTCAGGGAAGTAATATGTCCTACAGAAAGGTGTGGTTAGTGGCCAGACATACCATTGCTTGCAGGATGGCAGGAGAGAAATTCAGCTGGTACCAATAGCCTCTTAACTCCACAGGTGTCCTTCCAGCTGATGGAACCCAAAGGAGACAACATCTCAGAGTGGATATTCACATTATACCTTTGCTGACAGGATGTGACAGCTGGTTTAATAAGTGCCCCTGACCCTTTTCCCTCTGCACTGCTTCCTATTTCTTCCTTTCCCCATTGCTTTTTTTTGGCCATGGAATTTTGTTTTGTCTTAAACTTTTGTTTTATACATCCCCCATTCCTAGGGCTCATTTCTGGTACGTGCCAGATGCACTGTAATAAACTACAGCACTGCTGGCTGCTGCTACTTTCCCTGGTCTTGCCAATTTGAACTGATGTGTCCACCAGGGAATGTGGAACCTACTTTGTGGGTCAAACCGCTGTTTTGTCCCAAAAGGTAGCCTCGTAGCACTGCTGCTTCTCCAGAGATTTGGAGCAAACAGGCAGAAACCTGGGTGATGGGATGAAAAACGGGGGGCAAGCCTGAAATTTTCTTCAGTTTGTTGCAGAAATAGCAACAGCAGAAGCTGCACAGGGGAGGAGGGTCCTGGGGTTGGCAAGCCAGCTGCCAGAGTACACTTTGCCTCTTGCCTATTTTGTCACCGATGTAGCAGCTTTACTATTTGTAAACATGGACCATGGACAGGGAAACTTAAAATCTTTCCATCTCTGTGAAAGGCAGAATTGAAGGATGGGAGTTCTTCCTTGTTTTCCCATGACCTTGATAGCTAGCCTTCCATGAATGACTTAGGTGAGTGACTTACTGTGTTGTCCACTGATTTGAAGAAGGGCACAGTGGTACTCTGAGCTGGTAGCTTGCAGCCTGGCTTAAATGACTACACGAAATAGAGGGCTGGCATTGGCTGCCCCCAGTCCTTAACCACTTTGGAAAGTGACTATCTGTGGGTACAAGACAGATAACTGCAAATCTGTGACGGTCTGTGCAGTGAGATCTCCTTTTACCTGCTTGTAGAGAACATACTTTCCCTGTTATAGCAAGGTCTGGGGCTCCCTTCATGTAAAACAACAACTCCTTACCTCATAAAACAGTCCAGTGATTTGCAATTCTGTGTTTAGCATCTAACTAAAATGTGGCACCCAAAAAAATATTATTTGCATTTCTCCCTGCATCATCTTCCCTCCTGAAGTTCTCACTTACCTGCCCTTGCTGCTGTGCTCTCTTTCAAGTAATTTCTTCTGATCTCTCCACCAACTAATTAGAGAAACAACCCTGAGAGGCATCATGGATCTCAGCTATGTGTTACAACCATGTAAATTCACTTTGACATTCAGACAGCCTCAATTTCTCCCTTCCTGGAACAGGAGTCAGTGAACTGGAGGAGAGGAAATTATGTTATGCAGCTGTGACAGTGAACCAGCATGAGCCACGTGCTGCACCAGCAAGTGCTTTATGATTTCATTTAATGTCTGGAGGAGTGGCAATCTGGTTAGGTAGTGGCAGGCAGGGAAGCTGAATTTTGGCTTTGGAAAGGATGATCCTGGAGTGTGTATGTGAGGGTTTGAAGCCTGAGCCTTTGGCTTCCAGTCCCACGAGACTATACTGCTTCCCTTTGAAAGGGGCCAAGCAGTGTGTGAAGTGGTTTAACCAGTAGCCATCTGAACAGCGCTGATGAAAACTCGAAGCTCCTTGTTGAGGACGAGAGGGGACGGATGTAATTGCACATAATCACATGGAATTAAGTAAAACTCCTTGGTCTCTTTTATTTGATGAATGATCATAATTGGCCCATTTGGATGTGGAAGCTATGAAATTGTTTCTTAACTGTGTTCATCATTCATCTGTCATTAGGAGCCTCGTGAAGGCAGCGTTACTGCTACGTTTGCAGACAGAAGCTACACACGCACACGTGTGCCTACACGCAGTCCTACCTATGGGTAGAGAATATTAAGGGGATCACTAAAGCAGGAATTCAGAATGGAAGCAGTGCCCTAATTAACACTGCCCAGGAAACTTCCTTTGATGGTTTGTACACCTGTGCTCTGATAGTCTGTAATCACATTATCTCATATGCTCTATGCCTCCTTTCAGGGCTCAGGATACGCAGTGTCCATTTAATGAGCAGCTGTTCAATATTTTGCTTTACCATCACTGATGAAGATACATCCTCTTTCCCTTTTACTAGCAGCTAATCAAACCCTGCTCTGAGGACAGCATGAATCATTTCCACTTCTTTTTTGTTGTTATTTTTTTCCCCCCTGGTGTGCTTGCCACTGATGTATCTGAACACTTCCCCCTTTAATGAGTCTTCAGATGATGTGGCAAATTGAACTGGGGTGCTGTTTTCCACACTTTGAAGCCAGGGAGCTGAGAGAATGTGAAAGTTGGAAGGGGTTGCTAGTTTTGGATGCTCATATGTGATGCTGAGACCACCTTGTCATGTGAGACAAACTCTGCTCACAGTGTGGTGCCACCATAGTCTGATGCTTTCTGTGTGCATCTGACAACCAGACCACAGATAACATATCAGGGAGACAGAAAATTACCACATGAATAAAGGTTACTTTAAGCTGTTTTGTGCAATGTTCAACACCCTTTTGTATTAGAATAGAATAGAATAGAATAGAATAGAATAGAATAGAATAGAATAGAATGGAATGGAATGGAATAGAATAGAATAGAATAGAATAGAATAGAATAGAATAGAATAATAGAATAGACCAGGTTGGAAGAGACCTTTCAGATCATCGAGTCCAACCTATCACCCAACACCATCTAATCAACTAAACCATGGCACCAAGTACCCCATCCAGCCTCTTCCTAAACACCTCAAGTGATGGTGACCCCACCACCTCCCTGGGCAGCACATTCCAATGGCCAATCACTCTTTCTGTGAAGAAATACAAGCAATACACAACTGGGAATCATCACAAAGGTTGGAACATTTCAGTTGCTCAGCATGGACCTCTGGCCCTTGAGTTGAAGGAGGGTCTGATAGCAGAGCTTTGTCATTATCCATTGCAATTCTTTAAGGGGGGGGGAAAGGGACAACCACTTTGCCAGCATCTGTGCACAGATACTTGCCTTCAGCAGAAGTCTATTTACAGTCAGAGGCATTGACTCCTCTGTGAGTTTTTCAAGGTCAGGTGTTCTGCTTGGTGTAAACTCCTCTGCCAGTGAACTCCTCTGCCAGGGTTGGATGGAGGAACCCAGAAACTCCAGGCCAGTCAGCCTGAGCTCAGTGCCAGGGAAAAGTATGGAGCAGATTATCCTGGCGGCAATAACTGCGCACCTCAGACGGCCAAGGGCTCAGGTCCAGCCAACATGGATTTAGGAAGGGCAGGTCCTGCCTCTCCAACCTGATCTCCTTCTGTGATCAGGTGACTGCCTGGTGGATGTGGGGAGGCCTGTGGATGTAGTCTACCTGGACTTCAGCAAGGCCTTTGACACTGTCCCCCACAGCAAACTGCTGGCTAAGCTGTCAGCTTGTGGCTTGGAGAGCAACGCTCTGTGCTGGGTTAGGAACTGGCTGGAGGGCCCAGCCCAGAGAGTGGTGGTGAATGCTGCCACATCCAGTTGAAGACCAGTGATCAGTGGCGTCCCCCAGGGATCAGTGCTGGGCCCCATCCTGTTAAATATCTTCATTGATGATCTGGATGAGGGGATTGAGACAGTCATCAGCAAATTTGCAGATGACACCAAGTTGGGAGCAGATGTTGGTCAGTTAGAGAGTAGAAGGGCTCTGCAGAGGGACCTTGACAGGCTGGACAGATGGGCAGAGTCCAACAGGATGGCATTCAACAAGTCCAAGTGCCGGGTGCTGCACTTTGGCCACAACACCCCCATGCAGAGCTACAGGCTGGGGTCAGAGTGGCTGGTGAGAGGTCAAACAGAGAGGGACCTGGGGGTGCTGATTGACAGCCACCTAAACATGAGCCAGCAGTGTGCCCAGGTGGCCAGGAGGGCCAACGGCATCCTGGCCTGCATTAGGAATAGTGTGGCCAGCAGGAGTAGGGAAGTCATTGTGCCCCTGGACTCAGTACTCAGCACTCAGCAGGGCCACCCCTTGAGTCCTGTGTCCAGTTCTGGGCCCCTCAGTTTAAGAAGGACATCGAGACACTTGAACGTGTCCAGAGAAAAGCAACAAGGCTGCACATTTGAAGCAGCAGTGGTCTCATTTTCATTTTCACTTTAAGTTTGAGTTGAGATTTTTCTGTGTTCCCTTCCCCCGCCCCCTTCCTCTTTCCATTCTGTTGGCTGTTTCTCCCTAGCCTAGCTCTGATATAGACATTTTGAAAGCTTCGATGTGGGATGCCTATCTCAGCTTGAGCAGAAGTCATTAATCTTCTGTGGCACTGAAGTGAAAGGATTAATGAAAACCACTCTTCTGGATTTGTAATTATTTTGACCCTTCATTGTTATTTCTAATTTCCAGTTTGAATGAATACTAATAAACCCCTTGGAACTCACCACCTGCTGCCTAATTAATTAATGATAATTTTCAAGGAACTGGATTGCTCCATGGATTAATTTTCAAATCACTGGTGAGCTTACTGGGAGTCTTGTGATCAGCAGGGAGCCTCTCCAAACCACATCTCCTGGAGACAAGCCATATCATGAGAAACTCTGCTCTCCTTAAAAATAGAATGAAACCCAAAGGTCTGAAATTCTCAGGTTCTAACAGTAAGCTTGAAAGTCTGATACAGCCATGTGCTAACTCTCCCTCCATTGATTCATAAGTCTTGTAGTTTCTGTAATGGTCATTCTTTGACTATTTGACTTCTGATTTTTGAATATCCCAAGACTGAATTTGAATTTCCTCAAGATTTATTCAACACTGTGGTCATAGTGCTCTTTCAGGCTAGGCTGCTCATGTCCTCTGCAAAAGGACATTAGGCAAAGTGAAAAGGAATAGGAAATCTCAGCCCAAGTCTTAATCACAAGGTATCCATTTGTACTTCTTAATCCAGGAGCTTCAGGTTACTAAACCAAAAAAACCAACAAAACCCTCAGAAAAAAAAAGGCAAAGCACCACCACCAAGCCACCAAACAGGACACCTCTCGTGCAAATGGTCGATAGTAGGCTGAACATGAGCCTGCAGTGTGCCCAGGGGGCCAAGAAGGCCAATGGCATCCTGGCCTGCATCAGGAACAGTGTGGCCAGCAGGAGCAGGGAAGTCATTCTGCCCCTGTACTCAGCAGTGGTGCGGCCACACCTTGAGTCCTGTGTCCAGTTCTGGGCCTCTCAGTTTAGGAAGGAGGTTGACTTGCTGGAGGGGTGTCCAGAGAAGGGCAACAAAGTTGGTGAGGGGTTTGGAGCACAAGCCCTATGAGGAGAGGCTGAGGGAGCTGGGGTTGCTTATCCTGGAGAAGAGGAGGCTCAGGGGAGACCTTATTGCTCTTCTACAATCTCCCTTCAGGGAGATTGTAGCCAGGTGGGGGTTGGTCTCTTCTCCCAAGCAACCAGCACCAGAACAAGAGGACACAGTCTCAAGCTGCACCAGGGGAGGTTTAGGCTGGATGTTAGGAAGAAATTCTTCATAGAAAGAGAGATTGGTCATTGGAATGTGCTGCCCAGGGAGGTGGTGGAGTCACCATCACTGGAGGTGTTTAGGAAGAGACTGGCTGGGGTGGTTGGTGCCATGGGTTAGTTGATTAGGTGGTGTTGGGTGATAGGTTGGACTCGATGATGTCCCAGGTCTTTTCCAATCTGGTTAATTCTATTCTATTCTAATTGTAAATATCTGTATAATATTGTGACTCCTGTATATTTTGTACACCTTCATTGCATTCCATTGTAGAGTGCAGATTTTGCTCATAAATACAGCTTCATTTGCTTCTAACTGCTTTGGTCTGGCAAAGTTAATGTTGGGGGGAAACTTCAACCCACCACATTACAGAAAACCCCCAAACAACTCATGGCCTCTCCTGCACTCTTCTCCCTTGCACTGAACAATGACATCCTATCACAAGGAGTGGTTATTAAGGCTAGTATTTCAATAAAGCTGCCTTTTCTGCCTAGTAATAGCATCAATATATTTTACAAAGTGGCACACTTCAAGGTTAAACACTGCCTATGATTTTGCAAGAGCTGGTGTTATGGTGGCAGCTTTCTGTGCAAACATTTGCCATTAACTGCAGGAAATCTGACTGTAGGGTCAAGGCTAAAGAAACAGGTACAAGTGATTTCCACATCAAAGATTTCCTAATAAACATCAATCCACCTATCTTACTCTTCATCCCACTATAGCTTATATAGGTATAAGCCAGAAGTAATTTAATAGTGGGCATGAACTATGCAAGGGATCTTAAGTACTGTGTCCAGTTCTGGGCCCCTCAGTTTAGGAAGGACATTGAGACTCTTGAATGTGTCCAGAGAAGGGCAATGAGGCTGGGGAGAGGCCTCGAGCACAGCCCTATGAGGAGAGGCTGAGGGAGCTGGGATTATTTACCCTGGAGAAGAGGAGGCTCAGGGGAGACCTTCTTGCTGTTTACAACTACCTGAAGGGAGGTTGTAGGCAGGTGGAGGTTGGTCTCTTCTCCCAGGTAACCAGCACTAGAAAAAGATAACACAGTCTCAAGCTGTGCCAGGGGAAGTTAGGCTTGAGGTGAGGAGAAAGTTCTTCACAGAAAGAGTAATTTGCCATTGGAATGTGCTGCCCAGGGAGTCACTGTCCCTGGAGGTGTTAAAGAGGGGATTGGATGTGGCATTTGGTGCCATGGTTTAGTAGTCATGAGATCTTGGGTGACAGGTTGGACTTGATAATCTCTGAGGTCTTTTACAACCTTATTGATTCTATGAAAATAAGCTCCCTAAAGATGTCTTTGCTTCAGCAGAAGCCTCACTGGGACTCTTTATGGCTGGAAATAAACCATATCACTCAGTGGCTAGCACAGAAACCTGTGCCTGTGTGTTTGAATAATAATAATACAATAATAATACAATACACCAGGTTGGAAGAGACCTTCAAGATCATCATGTCCAACCCATCAACCAATCCAACCCACCTAAATACAATACAGTACAATACAACCCACCTAAACCACTAAACAACTAAACCGTGGCACCAAGCACCCCATCAAGCCTCTTCTTGAACACCTCCAATGAAGGTGACTCCACCACCTCCACGGGCAGCCCATTCCAATGGGCAATCACTCTCTGTATAGAACTTCTTCCTAAGATCCAGTCTAAACCTCCCCTGGCACAGCCTGAGACTGTGTCCTCTTGTTCTGGTACTGGCTGCCTGGGAGAAGAGACCATTCGATGATGTCCCTTCATTCGATGATGTCCCTTCAAACAGCTGTGCCTTGTGGGGGTTGGACTAGACAACCTTCAGTGGTCACAAAGCATTTTATGATTCTATGGTTTGTGGACACAATATGACCATATACATGACTGGGAGAAGGAACAGATTGGAAGACACCAACTTCCTCTGTAAAGGAAGACCCGGATGGGGAGAATGTTGAGTGACCATTTAGTGTTGTTATTGCAAAATCAAGCAAGGATACTTGTCAGGTGAAGTGAAAACAGAGTTGAATGTAAAATGTAAAAGAAAGTGTAGAACTTTCTCTTAAATTAAAATAATCTTCTAAACAGTGAGGCCTGCCAGTAGATGGCTGCTCCCGTTTCAGAGATCGGCATGCCAAGTTCCGTAAGCTGCAAAGCATGAACTGCACAGAATCACAGAATCACCAAGGTTGGAAGAGACCTCAAAGATCACCAATTCCAAACTGTCACCACAGACCTCATGAGTAAACCATGGCACCAAGTGCCACGTCCAATCCCCTCTTGAACATCTCCAGGGATGGTGACTCCACCACCTCCCTGAGCAGCACATTCCAACATCTAACAACTCTCTGTGAAGAACTTTCTCCTCACCTCCAGACTGAACCTCCCCTGGTGCAGCTTCAGACTGTGTCCTCTTGTTCTGGTGCTGGTTGCCTGGGAGAAGAGACCAACCCCCTCCTGGCTACAACCTCCTTTCAGGTAGTTGTAGAGAGGAATGAGGTCTCCCTTGAGCCTTCTCTTCTCCAGCCTAAGCAACCCCAGCTCCCTCAGCCTCTCCTCACAGGGCTGTGCTCGAGGCCTCTCCCCAGCCTTGTTGCCCTTCTCTGGACATTCAGGAGACGTCTCAGGACTCAAGGTGTGGCCTAACCAGTGCTGAGTACAGGGGCACAATGACCTCCCTGCTCCTGCTGGCCACACTATTCCTTATGCAGGCCAGGATGCCATTGGCCTTCTTGGCCACCTGGGCACACTGCTGGCTCATGTTCAGGCAGCTGTCAATCAGCACCCCCAGGTCCCTCTCTGTTTGGCAGCTCTCCAGCCACTCTGACCCCGGCCTGTAGCACTATGAATATTTACATGTTGGTTTACTAATTTTGCAGTGATTTCAGTGGCAAGGTCAGTGGTTTCAGGACTAGGACCGTGGTTTCTGGGAATGGGGAAACAGATCCACACTCATGTTTCAACTATTCACATAGTTCAGAGATCCCAGCATGAGACAACTCTGCCTAATTTTCCTCCAAGGGATCTGAGTGTATTACAAGTGCACAATTAATCTGCAGGCTATTGCTCTTCATTGCCTAACAGAATCACAGTATCACCAAGGTTGGAAGAGACCTCAAAGATCATCAAGTCCAACCTGTCACCACAGACCTCATCACTAAACCACGGCACCAAGTGCCACGAATGTGGAGCAAGTCAGGAGTTCTCTGCACTGATATTTGTATTTCTGAGTAGGGTATTACTATCTGACCTTGTCTCTCAAGGTCCAGGGAAAACATCAGAATGTAAGATTTTCTACTTAGCACCAGAAGGACAGCCTCAGATGCTTTATGCATGATTTAGTTTTTCATTATTGGACTGGTAAACACTGCCATTTATGTCTGCAGATGCAATAGCTGGATGAGCCTGACATTTCTTTCAGGACAGTTCTTGAGAGGCAACATTTACAGATGCCTCAGGAGAAGCTGGTACGTGGAGAGGGGTTTTGCATGGACTTCAACACTACTTACTATAATTAACGAAATTAACACATGCACAGACACACACAGTGCTTACATCTCAACACAATCTGTGGTATTTACTGTACTGCAACTGTGCCTGAAGAAACAAGACAAAGAAATTCTGATTTTCCCACCTTAATAGTACTTGTACCACAAACTGGGGATCTAGGTGGCAGGGATAAATCTTGGTTTTAATTGTATAATTTGATCACTCTAATCTGGCAGATACTAGCTTTCTGCTGGTTATCACAGGTGATGCATAAGTCTGAAATGTCTTGGGAAGTTGTGAGCACTATTTTTTCCTTTTATTACACCTCAGTCTTTTTGTCTGGTTGTTTCAGAGAGTGCTGATCATCTGACATTGCCTCCTGGATCAGAGAAATACATTTTAATCTCATTGGTGTGCCAGGTAGGAGGGTGTAACAGTTTACAAGAGCAAAAGCTGGATGTTAGGAAGAAGTTCTTCATAGGAAGAGTGATTGGCCATTGGAATGTGCTGCCCAGGGAGGTGGTGGAGTCACCATCCCTGGAGGTGTTTAGGAAGAGACTGGATGAGGCACTTGGTGCCATGGTTCAGTTGATTAGATGGTGTTGGGTGATAGGTTGGACTCGATGATCTCAGAGGTCTTTTCCAACCTGGTTATTCTATTCTATTCTATTCTATTCTATTCTATTCTATTCTATTCTATTCTATTCTATTCTATTCTATTCTATTCTACTCTACATCCCAACAAATCAAAAGTGAGGGGAAAAAGCAACCCACAAAACTGAGGGTAGAGATAAAGAGTTTATGTGTTTAATATAATGTGAGATATCACAAGCACAATGCATAATTATCTCAGCTAATAATCTAATTAATCTAATAATATGATGCATGATTACCTTAGTTTAGCCTCTTGAAGAAGAAGAACAGTGAAATACACAGGGGGAAAAAACCACAATGGCATAAGCCAGAAAACCAAAACCAAACCCAAAACCAGCTACCTGACTCCTACTCACTCCGCCACCATGCCTGCAGAAAAGAGATGACACCCAAGAATCTGGAACCCAGAAGCAGCAACTGGAACAGGAAGCCTTCCATGTTGCAATCTGAACTTCAATAAAATAGACTAGACTAGACTAGACTAGACTAGAATTAACCAGGTTGGAAAAGACCTTCAAGATCATCAAATCCAACCTGTCACCCAACACCATGGCACCAAGTGCCTCATCCAGTTTCTTCCTAAACACTTCCAGTGTTTAACAACTCTCTCTGTGAAGAACTTCTTCCTAACATCCAGCCTAAGCCTCCTCTGGCACAGCCTGAGATTGTGTCCTCTTGTTCTGGTGCTGGTTGCCTGGGAGAAGAGACCAACCCCATCCTGGCTACAACCTCCCTTCAAGTAGTTGTAGACAGCAAATAAGGTCTCCCTTCAGCCTCCTCTTCTCCAGGCTAAGCAACCCCAGCTCCCTCAGCCTCTCCTCACAGGCCTGTGTTCCAAACCGCTCCCCAGTCTCGTTGCCCTTCTCTGTCCAGCAACTCAAGATCTTTCCTGAACTGAGGGGCCCAGAACTGGACACAGGACTCAAGGTGTGGCCTAACCAGTGCTGAGCACAGGGCACAATGACTTCCTTGCTCCTGCTGGCCACACTATTCCTGATGCAGGCCAGGATGCCATTGGCCTTCTTGTCCACCTGGGCACACTGCTGGCTCATGTTCAGCCTACTATCAACCAGTATCCCCCGGCCCAAGCCCCATAATACTTTGCTCCTATTGGCACTTTCATTTTTGAAGCTGGCATGACTGCAGCATGGTATGAGTAACAGCAATAGGGTCAACTCCATCCATGACAGAAAGTCAGCCAAGAGGATGGGCCCAGCTCTGGAAACATCACGCGTAACGTTGCCATTTGTTTTATCCCTCAAAATTCTCTGTCACGTTTCATTACAAACCAAAGGTGCCGTGAAAGAAGAATTCCCTGGCTACAGTAGCAGTGGTAAATACACAAGACAAGCCTTATGACAGAAAGACATTTAAATTGAGTCTTGGGAAGAAGAGAGCTGTGGAGAGCTGTGGAGAGCTGTGGGGAGGGACTTTTCAGGCTATCAGGGAGTGATAGGACTAGGGGGAATGGAATGAAGCTGGAGGTGGGGAGATTCAGGCTGGAGGTGAGGAGGAAGTTCTTCACCATGAGGGTGGGTGAGGCCCTGGAATGGGTTGTCCAGGGAGGTGGTTGAGGCCCCGTCCCTGGAGGTGTTTAAGCCCAGGCTGGATGAGGCTCTGGCCAGCCTGATCTAGGGTAGAGTGTCCCTGCCCATGGCAGAGGGGTTGGAACTAGATGATCCTTGTGGTCCCTTCCAACCCTAACTGAAACTATGAAACTATGAATATGGTGTTCCCCTTGGAGAAGTGAGAGGAAGTGAGGAGGCGAAGTTGCAGGACTGCTGGTCCTACTGGTGCTTTGCTCAGCAAGCACTTGGTGCTTGTGCTCCTGCCTAGTAGTGGAGACCTACTGAGGCACCACTGGGATTACATTGTCTCTGGTTCTTGCACACAGCTGTGTCACTAGCACTACAAATTTAAGGAGGTGCAGGATGTATTCATGAATAGAGGTCCTCCAAGGCAGGTTGTGGAGTCGAGGGCTGGTTGAGATGACTGTAGGTATCTTTGGCACTGCACACCAACAAGCATGGTAGAGGAATGAGGGGCTGAACACAAAGCTTCCCTTTTTATTACTATTTTACAGAACACTGGTTGTTTGCAAGCTGCAAACAGATGAATCATATTCTCTTCTTACTTAAAATCTCACCTATATTCTTCAAACAAAATTCTTATCTTTAGCTCTTCCTCTGACAACGTGCCAGTGCATAATGCTGCTTATATAGGAAATTGGGTGAGGCAGCTGCACTTCAATGCAGATGTACAGCTCTTACATATATGTACAGACTGTCAGTCAGCCTAAACTGCTGCAGTCTGGCTTATCCTTCCTTGAGACTCTGGTCTCCAGCCATTAAATTACCTCCAAAGACTTTCAAGCCCTTCATTAAAATACTCTTCCTATGTTCCTGCATGTCTTGCTCTCTCCCCAGAGACACATTCATTGGTGAGTGAAATGGCTCTGTTACTGCTGAGTAGAATATCAACAAAATGGAGACTCATCCTCTCACCCAGGGTACTTCAGAGAGCTCTCACTGATATGATGGCCATGTCCTCCAAGCACCCACTGATAACCCCAATCATGTTCCTGTTTGTGCAGAAACAACATTATACTAGATATTGATAGCTGCCTTCAGGACATGAGCCTCTTCTCCTACTTCTCTGTGAAGCAAGTGGCATTATTTCTGCTCCATTAACTAAAAGTATATGTATGCCACAGTATACTCAGGCTTGATGCTGTTTGTACTGCAAAGTAAGATACCAGGTCACTGCAACATCTTCTGTACTGTTGATGCAACAGAGCAAAATCTGCCTATCCCCTTTACTGTAGAACAGGGAGTAAAACATGAAGGGTTGAGGGAACTCTTCAGACGTGAGCAAGCGCAGGATTGGAGCAACCATGTGCCTCGTCACTGACTCCTCAGAAGGTCTTGAGAAAGTCATCTAATCCACATCCTCTCCTCCTCTCTGTACAAAGGGAGACTGCACCAGTTCTGTCCCTAAATGAGGAATGCTACAAGCTCATTAATGAATATTTGTAAAGTATTCTGATGAGGAAACCTGCTATGTCTTATAATTACCTGATACAAGCCGGAACCCAGGGGAGCACTCCAGATGGCTGGTGTTCCATCCTTCATCCCTGCTGCTGAGACTGATATGGGGAGTGATCCTGTACTCTCCCAATAAAGCAGACGGGGAGCCCCCAGGGGATGAGCATGGTATTTTCTTGGAAATGAGTTTGGGTTTTTTTTTTAATAAAAAAATAATATTGTTATTTCTGCAAAAATAGTTGTTTGAAGCCTGGCTGTTTCTCTTTGATTTTCACTGCCTGGGTTTTTCTTTTTTCCATTTGCAGGCAGACCACCAAGCTGCAATGAGCATAAGAATAGGGGAAGTCATTGTGCCCCTGTACTCAGCACTGGTTAGGCCACACCTTGAGCCCTGTGTCCAGTTCTGGGCCCCTCAGTTTAAGAAGGCCACTGAGACTCTTGAACGTGTCTAGAGAAGGGCAATGAGGCTGGGGAGAGGCCTCGAGCACAGCCCTGTGAGGAGAGGCTGAGGGAGCTGGGGTTGCTCAGCCTGGAGAAGAGGAGGCTCAGGGGCGACCTCATTGCTCTCTACAACTACCTGAAGGGAGGTTGTAGCCAGGTAGGTGTTGGTCTCTTCTCCCAGGCAACAACAAGGGGTCACAGTCTCAAGCTGCGCCAGGGGAAGTTTAGGCTTGAGATGAGGAGAAAGTTCTTCACAAAGAGAGTTGTTAGCCATTGGAATGGGCTGCCCAGGGAGGTGGTGGAGTCACCATCCCTGGAGGTGTTCAAGAGGGGATTGGACGTGGCACTTGGTGCCATGGTTTAGTAGTCATGAGGTGTTGGGTGACAGGTTGGACTTGATGATCTTTGAGGTCTTTTCCAACCTTATTGATTCTACAATTCTATGATTCTGTGAAATCTGAACAAATGTTTATCCTAACCCTGATTTTCCCGTTCCGTGTGGCTCACGGGAAGGAGATCTTCTCAGCTGTATTACTGCAAAAAGACAGAAGGGATTATGTTTTTATTCTTTTGGTACTTCACCTGCTTTTCTAAATGTAACAGCAGCAATGGTGGGTTTAGGTTTTATTTATTTAATCATTTAATTAGTAATGGAATAAAATTCTGTTGATGCATCATGTACAATACAACAATAAGTTGCCCTGAGCACATGGAGCTTGGCTCAGGTTCACCGTATCACAGCATCACAGTATCACCAAGGTTGGAAGAGATCTCGAAGATCATCGAGTCCAACCTGTCACCACAGACCTCATGACTAGACCATGGCACCAAGTGCCACGTCCAATCCCCTCTTGAGCACCTCCAGGAACGGTGACTCCACCACCTCCCTGGGCAGCCCATTCCAATGGTGAATGACTCTCTCGGTGAAGAACTTTCTCCTCACCTCGAGCCTAAACTTCCCCTGGCACAGCTTGAGACTGTGTCCTCTTGTTCTGGTGCTGGTTGCTAGAGAGAAGACACCAACCCCTTCCTGGCTACAACCTCCCTGCATAAAATTTGAGAGAGTGCATTCTCTGATCACTTGTTTTATAAGGAAGATACTGTGGTGGTTTGAGACTTAACAGGGTGTTAAGAGCTCAGATGGGGGCAAGGCTGAGAATCTCTTCCACCCCCCTCCTCCTCCCTCCCAACAGAGAAGGGATAAAAAGGGAGGAGCAAATCCACCAAACAATAATTTGGAGTCAGCTTGGAAGTAGAGAGGCAAACAGTTTATTCTTTAAACAAAGTAAAACAAAACAATATATATATATTACCTGTCAATAACAGGTAAGATTCACAAGGGCAAGGAACAGGGATGGATGGGAGGGGGACAAAGAAGAAGAATACAAAACCAGTTTCTCTCTGAAGAGGCATGGAGGCAGCAGGGAGAAGGATCAGGTCCGACCACGTGGCAGAGGAGCAGGGGGGCAGCTGCAGTAGCTCTCATCCAGCAGAGGTAGGAGCCAAAAGGAGGACTAACAGCTGCAATGTCCTACTTTTTATACCCTGGCTGGGCAGGGAGGGGGGAGTGGAACAGACTCAGCTTCCCAGGGGAGAAACGCCCTGCAGGGAGTGAAAAGTACCCGCAAGCCCTCCCCCCTGCTTTGGTTTTTGTTTTCAGAATGGGCGTTAACCCACCACAGACACTCACATAAGACAGGGACAAATTTGGGAGAGTATTCTGAGAAGAGCTGAGGAGATAATTAGAGAAAACAGCCCCTCTGGGAGCTTGAGCTGTTTTGTTTTTCAAGAGAGAAGGTTAAAGCTTAGCTCAAGCAACATGATCCTGACATTCATTTAATTTTCAGTCTCTGTAGTTCTGATGTCCACACAGGTGTCTATCTCTGAGCATAGATGAACCACAACAAAGATGAACCTTTTTCTCACCTTGACCATAAAGGTGACTTGGTCAGATGCAGACTCTGTGGTCTGGTTCACTGTCAGTCCACAAGAAAAAAAATAGTAAAGGATTGGGAATTAGAGCTGGTCTGGTTTATACTGGAAATACCAAGCAAGTTTATTACAGAATCACACAGAATCAAAGAATCACCAAGGTTGGAAGAGACCTCAAACATCATCGAGTCCAACCTGTCACCACAGACCTCCTGACTAAACCATGACACCAAGTGCCGTGTCCAATTCCCTCTTGAACACCTCCAGTGATGGTGACTCCACCACCTCCCTGGGCAGCACATTCCATTACAGTGAGAGCAATAAAAACCAGAATGGTGCAAAAGGCATATGTTGAATTCTACTCCATTATAGACTGGAAAATTCTAGAGAGGAATTTATCTTCCAGTAGTGACTCTATTCAAAGAACATTGAATCTGAAGACCTTTATCTGATGGTAAATAAGAGCCAGCTTAGGGTATTTAGTTAGAGCTTTCAGGCTAAATGAATCCTTGTGGTGTCAGTTCCTGAGCTTCCTCAAAGTGAAGCTCAGTAACCACCCAAATTTAAGTGACTTTCCACCAAAACTATGTGGTTCGGTAAACAGCAAAAGAAATGATGCAGCAGTCTGGGGTGTCTGGATATGTTTGTAGAGAAAAGAGAATGGAACTGAGAAACTCTTTTCTTCACTATCTCGCTATCTGACATGAATTAGACCCTTATGCATGCTGGGAGACGTGCCCTGCCCCAGCAGCTTCAGGGAATGCATTGGGTGTTATTTTCTTTCTGTTCCTTCCTCCTGCATGACATTGTGCATGCATGTGGGCTGAAACACAGAGTCTAACCCAGGGATATGTGCAATAATAGTTAAAATCCTCCAAACAGCAAGAAATCCTGCTCATGGATTACAGCCCTGATGTGTAGCAAAAGCAAAGATCAAACCCGAGAAAAGCATCACTCTGGGTGTCAAACAAGAGAAAAGAAAGGGGGCCAGATGCAGAGAATGATGGGGCAGCAATAGTATTCCCTTTCCCTTTTCCAACAAACATGAGCTTTTCACCTCTTTCAAGCTGGGAATTTGCATCTTTTCTCTCATCAGCCCTCAGAGGCAGTGTTCTTTTGTTGGTTAAGGTACTCAGCAAGCTGTTTTTGCCTCTTAGTGTTCGCATTTGGGGAGGACTTCCTCTAAACACACAAATTCCTCGTAATCCTCTGCTAGGGCTCTCATTATAGCTCTCCTTTGTTCAGCCTACAGAAAGGTTAGGATGCTTGATTTGCAGAGGTCTGCCACCTCTCATGCTGACCAGTATTACCTCCCACCTGGAGTACTGCGTCCAGTTCTGGAGCCCCTATTACAAAAGGGATCTGGAGGTGACCTCATTGTGGCCTTCCAGTAGGCCTACAAGAAGGCTGGGGAGGGACTTCTCAGGATCTCAGGTAGTGATAGGACTAGGGGAACTGGAATGAAGCTGGAGGTGGGGAGATTGAGGCTAGATGTGAGGAAGAAGTTCTTCCCCATAAGAGTGGTGAAGCCCTGGAATGGGTTGTCCAGGGAGGTGGTTGAGGCCCCATCCCTGGAGGTGTTTAAGCCCAGGCTGGATGAGGCTCTGTCCAGCCTGATCTAGTGCAGGGTGTCCCTGCCCATGGCAGGGGGCTTGGAACTAGATGATCCTTGTGGTCCCTTCCAATCCTGACTGATACTATGATACTATTTTCAAGCTATAGAACTAGTTTTTACACAGTCTTGGATACAACAGCAGCATCATTACAGTCAGTTGAAATTCAGTAACCCATAAACTCTTGCTAACAATAGCCATGTGTGTCACAGGCTAACAAAGAGAATTCTGAAATCTCTCCAACCTTATTTTTCTATCCCCTTAAGTAAGCACTCACACCATAATGATCTAAAAGTGTAAGAGAGGTGATACTAGCTGTTCTACAAGAGACAACTGCTGCTCACAGACAAAGACACCACAAAATCCGAGAATAAACCTCTGGGTTTCCATTCATTTATCTTTCCCTCTGCCTCTCTGTAGTGGGTAGAAATTTCCCATTACATTAACTAAGCACGACTGACTCAGTTGGAAGCAAATGGAAGCTGTATTTACAAAGCAAAAACTCCACTCTACACTGGAATGCAATGAATATGCACAAAATATAGAGGATTTACAACATTATACAGGTATTTACAATCAGAAAATAGCACGGCACCCCCCCTGGTCAAAATGACCAGGGAAGCTGCTCCACTCTCCCCCCCTCAAAACCTCCCAGACCCCCTTGTAGCAAGAGAGCGAGAGAAGCTGGAAGAAAGCAGGGTTAGTCTTATCTCAAGGTCAGCCAGAAATGTTATCTTCCCAGCAGAACAGCCAGACCAGAGAAAAAAAGAGAAGGAAATAAGAAGGACATTGAGACACTTGAACGTGTCCAGAGAAGGGCAACGAGGCTGGGGAGAGGCCTTGAGCACAGCCCTGTGAGGAGAGGCTGAGGGAGCTGGGGTTGTTTAGCCTGGAGAAGAGGAGGCTCAGGGGAGACCTCATTGCTGTCTACATCTACCTGAACGGCGGTTGCAGCCAGGTGGGGGTTGGTCTCTTCTCCCAGGCACCCATCACTAGAACAAAGGGACACAGTCTCAAGCTGTGCCAGGGGAGGTTTAGGCTGGATGTTAGGAAGAAGTTCTTCATAGAAAGAGTGATTGGCCATTGGAATGTGCTGCCCAGGGAGGTGGTGGAGTCACCATCACTGGAGCTGTTTAGGAAGAGAGTGGATGAGGCACTTGGTGCCATAGTTTAGTTGATTAGATGGTGTTGGATGATAGGTTGGACTCGATGATCTCAGAGGTCTTTTCCAACCTGGTCAATTCAATTCAATTCAATTCAATTCAATTCAATTCAATTCAATTCAATTCAATTCAATTCAATTCTATGTGAATATGAATTTGCAGTAGAATCATTGCATGCTGTCACGTGCCTACCTCTAGATATGTTCCAAGACTTTAAGAAACTGTGAGGTAACCTGCTAAAGCAGGAAGAAACATTTCCCATATTTCATCAGGCTTAGTGGTAGCTGAAAACAAATGGCCACTGCCTTCACTAAGTGCACATCAGTGATCCTTGTTTTGGGTGAGCAGGTAGTGAAAGTGCAAAATGAAGCCTGAGCTACTTAAGTTTACTTTTTATGCACCTACCACAGAGCTCATTCTTGCTTGTGCTATAACTACAGGCAGGTTACCTGTACCTGTGCCAAAAGTCAATATGGAAAACACCTTTGATGACATCAGCCCTCCTTGTTCAGCACACCATGAAATCTGCAATTACTTAGCATTTCTTCTGAGTTTTCAGAACCTTATTTCCAAGTCCAGGCTACAGTGTAGCCTAAAAAAAAATGAAACAGCTATTAGCTGCCCCAAAAGAAGGTGTTTGGTTTTTTTTTGTTTCTGTTTGTGTTTTTGTTTTTAATAGTTTTTACACTCCCCTATGTCCCTGCTTTCAGCCTGGCTGTGGTTTTGTAATCTATCTTGAACATGTCCCAAGAAGGCAATGAGGCTGGGGAGAGGTCTCGAGCAAAAGCCGTATGAGGGGAGGCTGAGGGAGCTGGGATTGCTTAGCCTGGAGAAGATGATGCTCACGGAGACCTTATTGTTCTCTACAGCTACCTGAAGGGAGGTTGTAGCCAGGAGGGGCTTGGTGTCTTCTCCCAGGCAACCAGCACTAGAACAAGAGGACACAGTTATTGGCCATTGGAATGTGCTGCCCAGGGAGGTGGTGGAGTCACCGTCCCTGGAGGTGTTCAAGAGGGGATTGGATGTGGCACTTGAAACCATGGCTTAGTTAGTCATGAGGTGTTGGGTGATAGGTTGGACTCGATGATCTTTGAGGTCTCTTCCAACCTTGGTGATACTGTGATACCTGTCTTTTCCAACCTTATTGATTCTATGATTCTATTAGCTGTGCCTGCACTTCTTGCTGACTTCTAGATTCAAATTCTTGGGAACAGCCCAGGGACTTATCCTGCCCTACTGCATGGAAGGCCCCACAGAGTGAAGGACAACAAGCCCTTCCTATCATTTGAAACCAAGTCTAATGGTCCCTGAAGGGCTTTCTGTTTCTGCTAGTGCAGCTTTGGCACAGGCAGTCCTGCAGTCATGTATGAACACAAAGGGGAACAGAAACTGTTTTAAAAGAGACATGCAGGAGTACATCAGAGCCTTATAGTTCTTCTCATTTCCTTTGATGAACATCTTCATTGCACTGAAGCAATCAATATGCCAGTTTCAGGGGAAAAGGAAAATTTTCCCTTCAGAAAGACTTAGAAATGAATAATGGCAAATTCAGGCTGATTGATCCAACAGAAGAAACTTCCATCTTCCTCTAAATGTTGTCTTGCTTCATTGAGGACACAGTGCTATGCATGCAGGTAATTAATAAGGTTAATAGACTTGAATGCCATTCTTAATATTAGAAACAACTATTTATAGGGGTGTCAGTCTATTCTTCACATTCCTGCTCATACAGGTGCACAATTGATATACCTAATGTTTTAGTGTTGACAAATGATTAACAGCCAGTGCAGTCATGCAGTAATGTGATTATAAACATTTATGCAGAGTGTTATCAACTGCCATGAAAAGGTAGCATAGCTGGAGCCTAAATTAAATACAAACACACAAACAAAATGAAAGAGTTGGGAATGATCAATTATTACTTACAAATAAGAATCATAGAATCAATAAGGCTGGGAAAGGCCTCAAAAATGATGATGTTGAGGATGTAAAGGTCCTGTCCTAGAACTAGGAGTGTTTTTCCTGGGTTTAACAATTTCACAGAGCACCAGAAGCCCATGTGGAGCCACTTGTACAGTCTGCACACTTTACAACCTTCCTAATTAAGCTATCTTATGGCCACAGTGTTAATCCTCCTGAAGAGCCCTACTCTAATCTCAGGCAGCTTTTTTTTGTCCATCTCCCACTGGAAAAATCCGAGTCCTCCAACAAAACACAGAGGGTAACAGATCCTAAGCTGTGGATTAACTCAGCTGGGACCAGAAGCACATCTGAGAGACACAGATCCTTTCAAGAAGTGCTTTACTAACTGCTCAACCTCCCTTGGGGTGAGGTTGCTTAAATTTCATCACTTCTGCTGAAAATTGTCTTGACAGAGTGGTCTTGAGAGAGATCTCCCAGGAAACCACCCAATCAAGAGATTTAAGGGGGGCAAAAAAAGGGGAAAAAACCCAAATAGGGCAGCAGTATAAATTACCCTAGGTCCAGGTAGCGCTTGAACAGATACAATACAATACAATACACCAGGTTGGAAGAGACCTTCAAGATCATCACGTCCAACCTATCAACCAATCCAACCCACCTAAATACAATACAATACAATGCAATACAATACAATACAATACAATACAGTACAATACAACCCACCTAAACAACTAAGCAACTAAACCGTGGCACCAAGCACCCCATCAAGCCTCTTCTTGAACACCTCCAATGATGGTGACTCCACCACCTCCCCGGGCAGCCCATTCTAATGGGCAATCACTCTCTCTGTATAGAACTTCTTCCTAACATCCAGTCTAAACCTGCCCTGGCGCAGCATGAGACTGTGTCCTCTTGTTCTGGTACTGGCTGCCTGGGAGAAGAGACCAACCTCTGCCTGTCTACAACCTCCCTTCAGGTCGTGGCCACTGACAAAACATCCCAAACCCTTTGAGAATAGCACCCAACCCCCGAAGGAACGCTAGTTTCTGTTGAAGAGATGCCATGCAGCACTCCATCATCTAGCATCAAATCCAAGAGGCTTCTCCTCAAGGTCTCTGCTCCCTCTCAGTGCTCTGCTGGGTGTGACCTACTTAAAGCTATCTCTAGAGAGAAGGAGGGGGAGCTGATGTCAACCGTGCAAATCAGGCTGATTTATATTCTGATGCAATCAGCCACAATCACGAAATCCACTTAGCTGGGTGAGGACTCCAGCAACTTTGTTCAATTATGCAATTATCATATTCCATTTAATCCCCAAATCAATTCCTGTATTTAGAATTATTTAACATGCTCCAGCAATTATACCCAATTAGGTTCTATCAGTAAAAGTAAATAAATGATGTGATGCGCCAATCAGATGGTTGCAATGGCAGCTGATGCAGTGGATGGAAAAGGAGCTCCTGAGTTTCCTGCCTCAGCTGAGGATACAGATGTTTGTTTGGGTGTCACAAAGTCATTTGTTATTGTGTTGGTGAGCTGAAAACCGCACAAGGCTAGACCTATTGTTAAGCATTCAATCATTTCAGGGCTGTGCCACCTCAAACAACTGCAGAGGTAATGACTGCTCTTCTTGTGGGATCACTTGGCCATTTCATTTCACTTCACTGGGTAATGTTTGCAAAAGGACCTGAAAAGATAAAACAGAGGAGGCAAGCATATGCTTTTCTTATGATTAGGAAGCTTCATCCTGCCTGTAGGGGGGCATTTTCAGACCAGTTTCAGAGGAATGGAAGCAAGCAAGAGTAGAGGACTGTCTTAGTACTAGGGAAGAAATAAACTTGCAGTGGACCACCAGGCGGTCACCTGATCACAGAAGGAGATCAGTTGGAGAGGCAGGACCAGGTTGGAGAGGCAGGACCTGCCCTTCCTAACTCCATGCTGGCTGGACCTGAGCCCTTGGCCATCCTTCAGGTGCGCAGTGATTGCCGCCAAGATAATCTGCTCCATCATTTTCCCTGGCACTGAGGTCAGGCTGCCAGGCCTGGAGTTTCCTCGTTCATCCATCTGACCCTTGTTGTGGATGGGGACCACATTGGCCAGTTTCCAGTCATCTGGGACCTCTCTGGTGAGCCAGGACTGGAGGAAAATGATGGAGAGAGGCTTGGCCAGCTCATCCACGTTTTTGACTTTCATTGATCATTAACCCAAGAACGTGGAACAAATACGTATTTGCCAATGAGAGATCTCACAAAGGAAGTGTGAACCCATAGGAGACAAGTATGAAAGAGAGGTCAGGAAGAAATCAAGGAACCTTTTCAAAGGCCATTGACAGAGTCAGAATGTTGCAATCATGATATCCCCAGAGAAATGCTGGACTCTTGCCCTGTTCTCAGAGCACGAGGGGGAAATTCTCTTCACAGTGGCACCCTGTCAGCCATTCAGCTAGCTCCTGCATATGCTTGACTGTGATACAGCAGACCACTGAGCCGCTGAATAGTGGTAATCTGGCACTACATTTCTTGTATAATGGATTTCAGGAATCAAGCAGGCAAAATTTGGAGCAGGACATTTATCTACAGATCTCCATTTCTCCTAAAGTAAGCAGCTGGGGTTGAAAGGACTTTGTGATATGCTGGTCATGGAGGAAGCTGAACGTTATGGATGATGTGCTGAGAAACATATTACGTGCTCACCTACGTCCTGCCGATGGTGCTGCAGCCACTCTGGCATAGTTATTAAGAACCAGCCCAAATGATATTAATAGAAGCAAACCATTACTTCTTAATGATACTGTGCCATTAGAAAAGCATCTATAATGGCAGGATGACATTACACATATAGATAAGCTATTGAGTGTCAACAAACTAATGAGTTATATTTATATCCTTGAATAATAATGTGTATTGATGTGGCTGTGGAAAACAAGGCAGACTGTGTATTTTATGGGCAGGCCTAATATTAGAACTAATTGGAGTTTGTGAGCCAGAACATCTCCCTCTATTAAACATGTCTGCTAGAGAAATCAGATCCTTTTGATGGCTTTGCGCTGAGGCTGTGCGTGGGGAAGTGCTTCAAATAGAGACAGTGCTTCGATTGAGTCAGTCATCAGCAAATTTGCAGATGACACCAAGTTGGGAGCAGATGTTGGTCAGTTAGAGGGCAGAAGGGCTCTGCAGAGGGACCTCGACCGACTGGACAGATGGGCAGAGTCCAACAGGATGGCATTCAACAAATCCAAGTGCCAGGTGCTGCACACTGGCCACAACAACCCCATGCAGAGCTACAGGCTGGGGTCAGAGTGGCTGGAGAGCTGCCAAACAGAGAGGGACCTGGGGGTGCTGGTTGACAGCTGCCTGAACATGAGGCAGCAGCGTGCCCAGGTGGCCAAGAAGGCCAAAGGCATCCTGGCCTGCATTAGGAATAGTGTGGCCAGCAGGAGCAGGGAAGTCATTGTGCCCCTGTACTCAGTACTGGTTAGGCCACCCCTTGATTCCTGTGTCCAGTTCTGGGCCCCTCAGTTTAGGAAGGACATCAAGACTCTTGAATGTGTCCAGAGAAGGGCAACGAGGCTGGGGAGAGGCCTTGAGCACAGCCCTGTGAGGAGAGGCTGAGGGAGCTGGGGTTGTTTAGCCTGGAGAAGAGGAGGCTCAGGGGTAACCTCATTGCTCTCTACAACTACCTGAAAGGAGGTTGTAGCCAGGTTGGGGTTGGTCTCTTCTCTCTAGCAACCAGCACCAGAACAAGGGGACACAGTCTGAAGCTGCACCAGGGGAAGTTTAGGCTGGAGGTGAGGAGAAAGTTTTTCACCGAGAGAGTGGTTCGCCATTGGAATGTGCTGCCCAGGGAGGTGGTGGAGTCACCGTCCCTGGGTGTGTTCAAGAGGGGATTGGACGTGGCACTTGGTGCCATGGTCTAGTCATGAGGTCTGTGGTGACAGGTTGGACTCGATGATCTTAGAGGTCTCTTCCAACCTTAGTGATACTGTGATGCTGTGATACTGTGTGAAAAGAAGCAAAGCAGTTCTTAACTAGGCATTGCTGAATTTATAATGCTGTCATATTAGTCCTTAAAGCAAAGTAAAATGGCACCTGCAGTTGATGTCAGATTTCCTGCAAAGCCTGGGAGAATATGCCTGTGAAAGGATCTTGGTGGTAGCATCTGACTCGTTTAACTGCACAGATTACTTATCTTCTGGCACACTGGAGCACCATCACCCTCTGAGGGGAGATGTAAAGCCCTGAGCTGTTTCTGCACATTGTTCTCCAGGCAGTTCACATTGTTCTCCTGTCACCAGCACAGAAAGCTGCAGCTAGCAGGTATGTGCTCTGTATGAAAGCCTCGAGATATGTGAACATTGTGTTAATGTCTGACCTTTATCTCTGTGCAGCGATGGGGACATTCATTACAGCTTCCTTCACACATTTCTATGAAAAATAATGGGTCCCTGCACTGGCACTGCTAGTTCTTCCTCGTATCCAAGAGGTGATTAATGCAACAAAATAGCTAATTAAACATTTTGTCAGTGTAGCATTCAGAAATAATTGAGATTTCTAATGACAGTGCTGTGATAAATGAAGGAGTTAATGGATTTCGATGGCATTCAGATAAAATGATCAGCCTGTAGCTTGGTACCTCTTCTAAGCAGCCCTTTTCCCCCTCCCTGAATTCCTGTTGCATCTCCAGGCAGAGCAGATCATGCAGCTGATGTAGTTGAGATCTAGCCCAGCTGGACACCTGTCTTGCTCCAGAGAGGGAAAGAGACTCGGTTCTTTTGGATATTCCTGTGTTATGAAACTGGAGGCACAAATGAGGCCAAAATATCAGCAGCCCTTGAGGTTATTTATTAGCAGAATAAAGTGGATGGATCAGAAGAGAGGGAGAGAAAATAGGGAGAGAGAGAAGAGGAAAGGAATTATATTACCACACCCCTCACCCCCCAAGACAGTTTGGATCTTTGGAGGAAGGCTGCTGCTGCTTTGGCATGGAGGAGATGTTGGGTCTGTGGAGGAAGGCTGCTGCTGCTTTGGCAATAAGGAGTGGTCATCCTTGTTGGTTGTGCTGTCCTCCAGCAGAGGAGGGGAGAGAGATCCCAAAGTCCAAGTCCAAGTTCTTCTCTGAGCAGCCTCTTCAGCTCCATGAGTTGCTGCAGGTGGAACTTAGGACGTGGAGAGAGGGTTCCTCCTGGTCTGCTGCCTCCAGGCTACATGGTGATGTATTTTCTCCTGTGTCTGCCCTTTTCTCTCCTGGTATTCTCTTCATTTTTCTTCAGAGCAGCATTGCCCAGGTCTTTTCCTTCTTCTGAGCCAGTAGTTGCTCAGATCTTTTATACAGTTTTTTAGGTATGTGTCCAGGTGGTGAATCCTTTTCACCATTTCCAGAGTGGCTGATGGGTAGAGATGATTTTGTCTATGCACCTTCCAGAGAGTCGTTATCCAGTGGCATCTGCCCAGTACACATCAGCTATTGTCTGGGCAAGCAGGTGATTTTATCTTTGTTGGGACACATCAAGAGAGACAAGATTCAGTCTCTCACATCTCAGCAGAAACAACTTGAAAATAATAGATGTCTGCTTGTGGTCCTGCTGAGCTCCCAACCGAGGCCCCACTGTAACTGCAGCCTCCAGAACTCCTCTTCAAACCCATTTCTCTGAGCATGTGGGGCAGGCAGAAGCATGGTAGAAGCAGGAGGAGAAGAGACACAGATAGAGACACTCACATGCGTGCCCTGGCACAGCAAACCACACAACCATCTAGAAGGGAGGAAATAGAACCACCATCTGGCTGGAGCAGTGTGATGCTTTTATTGTTTTCCTCTGCTAATGACAAGCTAAAAATAAAAGCCCAGAACTTGAAGGGAACGGTGTTTGCTCTGCTTTGTGCTGGTGTACATACAGGCTTAGGCTGAATGAGGCACCCTGCGGATGCACCTGGGTGCAACCTACTGCACAATTTGGCCCTGGAAGACTGTAGAAAACCAGATTTTGCTGCAGCTGTGGGGTGATTTTCTAAAAAAGAGTATGTTAATTAAACCCTGAATGACATTTTTATTATGAGCCTATGAGTAAATGTGGTACTTTGTCTCCCTCCTGGTGTGCCTATGTATTTATGCTTGCAGAGTGTGTTGGCAGAGCTGGAGGCTGAATTCTGCTTATTTGTGATGTTCCAATGCCACCAACACCAGTGCTACTGACCCCCTGGTGAACCCTGTGAACATAATAGAATCATAGAATTGCCAGGGTTGGAAGAGACCTCAAGGATCATCCAGTTCGAGGCCCCCTGCCATGGGCAGGGACACCTCACACTACATCAGGTTGCTCAGAGACACATCCAACCTGACCTTAAAAATCTCCAGGGATGGGGCTTCTACCAGCTCCCTGGGCAACCTGTTTCAGGGTCTCACCACCCTCACAGTGAAGAATTTCTAACATCCAATCTGAATCTACCCATTTCTATTTTTTCCCAGTCCTATTATTACCTGACACACTAAAAAGTCCCTCACCAGCTTTCTTGTAGCTCCCTTCAGATACTGGAAGGTCACAATTAGGTCTCCTTGGAGCCTTCACTTCTCCAGACTGAAGAGCCCAAACTCCCTCAGTTTGTCCTCATAGGTGCTCCAGATATCTACTCAGCCTCTTGACCCTTCTCTGGACACGTTCCATCATGTCACAGTATCACAGAATCACCAAGGTTGGAAGAGACCTCAAAGATCATCAAGTCCAACCTGTCACCACAGACCCATGACCAAATCATGGCACCAAGTGCCACGTCCAATCCCCTCTTGAACACCTCCAGGGATGGTGACTCCTCTTGTAATAGAGGCTCCAGAACTGGACACAGTGCTCTAGGTGTGGTCTCACCAGAGTGGAGTGGCGGGGGAGAATCACCTCCCTTGGCCTGCTGGCTATGCTTCTCTTGCTGCAGCCCAGGATCTGATTGGCTTTCTGGGCTGCAAGTGCACACTGCTGGCTCATGTTGAGCTTCTCATCCACCAGCACCCCCAAGTCCCTTTCTTCAGGGCTACTCCCAAGCCAGTCCCTGCCCATCCTATAGTGGGTGCTTGGGATTGCCCCAACCCAGATGCAGGACCTTGCACTTGGTCTTGTTGAACCTCATGAGGTTGTCATGGGCCCACCTCTCCAGCCTGTCAAGATCCCTCTGGATGGCATCCCTTCCCTCCAGCATGTCTGCTGCACCACACAGCTTGGGGTCATCAGCAACCTTGCTGAGGGTGCACTCAATGCCACTGTCCATGGCACCCACAAAGATGTTGAACAAGCCTGGTCCCAGGACTGATCCCTGAGGGACTCTGCTTGTCCCTGGCCTCCACTGGGACATGGACCATTGACAGCCACTCTTTGGGTGCAGCTGTCAAGCCAGTTCTTTTTCCTCTGAATGTTCCATCCATCAAACCCATACTGCACCAGCTTGGAGACCAGGATGTGGTGCAGGACAGTGTTGAAGGCTTTGCTCAGGTCCAGGTAAATGATGTCAGTTCCTTGGCCTTCATCTATTAATGCTGTGACCTGTTCATAGAAGGCCACCAGGTTTGTCAGGCAGGATTTGCCCTTATGAAGCCATGCTGATTGTACCCAATCACCTCTTCGTTATTCTTCTGCCTCAGCAGTGCCTCCAGGAGGATCTGCTCAATGGTCCCACCAGGCACAGAGGTGAGACTGACTGGCCTGTAGTTCCCTGGGTCATCCCTCTTTCCCTTCTTGAAAATGGGAGTTATGTTTCCCCTTTTCCAGTCAGTGGGGACCTCCCTGGACTGCCAGGACTTTTGGAATATGATAGAGAGGGGTTTAGCAACCTCATCTGCCAGTTCCCTCCGCACCCCTGGGTGTATCCCATCAGGTCCCATGGACCTGAGCACTCTCAAGTTCTTCAGATGCTCACAAGCCTGATCTTCACACACAATGGGCAGTTCCTTCTTCCAGTCCCATTATCTTCCTTTACTCTAGCAGTGCTGCTGGAGCTCTTGCCAGTGAAAACTGTGGTAAAGAAGTCACTGAGAATCTCAGCTTTCTCCATGCCACTTGTCACCAGATCACCAGTTTCCTTTCTGAGGGGTCCACACCTTCCCTAGGATTCTTTTTGCCATTAATATACCTTATTGGATCTTCACAATCACAGTTTGTTTCTATTCCAATGTGGCCCTGCTAGAAGACTAACTGAGCACATCACCTGAAGCGGGAGGAACTTCAGAGCATTTATCTTCCTCTAACCCATGAAACAAAACAGGCTCAAATTAATGAATTAGTCCTCCACACATCTGGTCTGGAAATGTTTCTGTGCAATCAGCTTTTCATTGGAAAAAAAGTGAAACTCACTTTGGAAGTTCACTTGTGAAGGTGAAATGAAGTTCACCTGTCCTTTTTTAGCCTTCAGAGATAGCCACAGCCCACCATGGAGTTACAGTCCACCAGAATGCATCTCACAAAGATTATTTGTTCAAGATGAGCTGAGTGCAGACATTTGTAATGGGTGATTCTTCAGGCTGTCTGATTTCATTGCAAGCAGAGGTGACACTCTGGTGAGTAGGGAGCATGAGAGCTCCCAGGGAAGGGACAGAGGGGAGCCAAGGTAACTCATCTCTGCCTGGGACAGTAATGAGTACCCAGCACTGACATCTGATTGCTGCATACCATCCATTTGAATGTCCCAGCAGAGCTGAAATGGTATTTTCCTCTCAGAGGAAGGTGGGTGCTCTAAGCAGGAAAGTTCCAGATGCTGAGATCATTTGAAGAAATGGGAAGAAGTAGGCTATTTACTAGCCTGGAGATGCTTTTATTTTCAACTACTGTAATTTTCATCTGTCTAAGTGAATTTAGATCAAGGACTCTGCTATGCAGCTTAGTTCTAGGCAGCATCAGGCTGTAGGAAACGCTTTGGACGGTGTTGGATGATAGGTTACAATAGAGTAAACCAGGTTGGAAGAGACCTTCAAGATCATCGTGTCCAACCTATCAACCAATCCAATCCACCTAAACAACTAAACCATGGCACCAAGCACCCCATCAAGTCTCCTCCTGAACACCTCCAATGATGGTGACTCCACCACCTCCCCGGGCAGCACATTCCAATGGGCAATCACTCTCTCTGTATAGAACTTCTTCCTAAGATCCAGTCTAAACCTTCCCTGGCACAGCCTGAGACTGTGTCCTCTTGTTCTGGTGCTGGCTGCCTGGGAGAAGAGACCAACCTCTGCCTGTCTACAACCTCCTTCAGGTAGTTGTAGAGAGCATAAGGTCCCCCCTCAGTCTCCTCTTCTCCAGGCTAAGCAACCCCAGCTCCCTCAGTCTCTCCTCACAGGGCTTGTGTTCCAACCCCTCACCAACCTTTTGACCTCTCTGGACATGTCCAGCAAGTCAACTCCTTCCTAAACTGAGGAGCCCAAACTGGACACAGGACTCAAGGTGGGCCTAACCAGTGCAGTGTACAGGGGCAGAATGACCTCCCTGCTCCTGCTGGCCACACTGTTCCTGATGCAGGCCAGATGCATTTTGGCCCTCTTGGCTGCCTGGGCACACTGCAGGCTCATGTTCAGCCTCCCATCACCAGCACCCCCAAGTCCCTCTCTGCCTGGCTGCTCTCCAGCCACTCTGACCCCAGCCTGTAGCACTGCCTGGGGTGCTGTGGCTAATCTGTAGAACCTGGCACTTGGATGTGTTCAATCTCCTGCCCTTGGACTCTGCCCATCTGTCCAGCCTGTCGAGGTCCTTCTGCAAAGCCTCTCTGCCCTCCAGCAGATCAACTCCTGCTCCCAGGTTGGATGTGATGATCTTGAAGTCTCTTCCAACCTTGTTTATTTTACTCTACTCTACTCTACTCTACTCTACGCTACTCT
>CM037640.1:6316313-6376769 GCA_015227895.2 Colaptes auratus
GCTAGCCCCTCAAAGTAAAATGCTAGCCCCTCAAAGTAAAATGCAAGCCCCTCAAAGTAAAATGCAAGCCCCTCAAAATACAGCTGAGAAGCACAGAAATTAAACCTGAAGGGAGAAGCAGGGAAGAATTGCTGAATAACCGTTGGAGCTGGCACATTCATATGTGCACTGCAAATCTGGCTTGCAAGCTGCAGGCATGGATACCTGTAGTGGTCCATGCAATACTTAAGTTACCTGGGTTTATTGTAGTATCCCAAATAATATCCTCATTGCTCAGGTTTACAGTGGCACCTCCCAGTTCTTCACAGGAAAGCAGATTGAGCTTATTGGTTGGTTTTGTTGGTTGGTTTTATCAACTACCAAGTCACACATTTCCTTTAGGGAAAAATAAAACTTCCTACCTGTTCTGTGATTAGAATTCAGGTTAATCTTCCTTGGATTGCTGGTTTTCCTCCTCTGTACATATCATAGTATCATAGTATCAGTCAGGGTTGGAAGGCACCACAAGGATCATCTAGTTCCAACCCCCCTGCCATGGGCAGGGACACCCCACACTAGATCAGCTGGCCAGAGCCTCATCCAGCTGGGCTTAAACACCTCCAGGGACGGGACCTCAACCACCTCCCTGGACAACCATTCCAGGGCTTCACCACCTCTCATGGGGAAGAACTTCCTCCTCACATCTAGCCTGAATCTCCCCACCTCCAGCTTCATTCCATTCCCCCTAGTCCTATCACTCCCTGAGATCCTGAGAAGTCCCTCCCCAGCCTTCTTGGAGGCCCTCTTCAGATTCTGGAAGGCCACAATGAGGTCACCTGGGAGCCTTCTCTTCTCCAGACTGAACAGCCCAAACTCCTTCAGTCTGTCCTCATAGGAGAGGTGCTGCAGCCCTCTGCTCATCCTCATGGCCCTTCTCTGGACACCTTCCAGCACCTCCAGATCCCTTTTGTAATAGGGGCTCCAGAACTGGAGGCAGTACTCCAGGTGGGGTCTCACCAGAGCTGAGTAGAGGGGGAGAATCACCTCCCTTGGCCTGCTGGCCACACTTCTCCTGATGCAGCCCAGGATCTGATTGGCCTTCTGGGCTGCAAGTGCACACTGAGAGCTCCTGTTGAGCTTCTCGTCCACCAGCACCCCCAAGTCTCTCTCCTCAGGGCTGCTCCCCAGCCAGTCCCTGCCCAGCCTGGATTTGTGCCTGGGGTTGCCTGGACCCAGATGCAGGACCTGCCCTTGGTCTTGTTGAAGCTCCTGAGGCTGGCTTGTGCCCACCTCTCCAGCCTGTCCAGGTCCCTCTGGATGGGCATCCTTCCCTCCAGCGTGTCTGCTGCACCACACAGCTTGGTGTCATCAGCAACCTTGCTGAGGGTGCAGTCGATGCCACTGTCCATGGTACCCACAAAGATGTTGAACAAGCCTGGTCCCAGGACTGATCCCTGAGGGACTCCACTTGTCCCTGGCCTCCACTGGGACATGGACCATTGACAGCCACTCTTTGGGTGTGACCATCAAGCCAGTTCTGTATCCATCTGGTGGTCACCCATCAAACCCATGTGTCACCAGCTTGGAGACCAGGCTGTGGTGTGGGACAGTGTCAAAGGCTTTGCTCAGGTCCAGGTAAACGACATAAGTTCCTGGCCCCTCAGCTATTAATGTTGTCACAATACATATCTATGTGAATTATTAAGTGAGAAGGTAGAAGGCTGAGGGATTTTGTTTCTGGTTTTTCCTGGTGCTGCTTTGCTCAATGGACCTTAGCAAGATCCTTTCAATCATTAATCCTTCTCTCAGGATTCCACTTCATCTCTAAGAAACCCAGTTCTTAAGACAATCTCAGGAAGATTTTCACGACAGAAGTTTCTGAACTCCTTTCAACAACTTCTTAGTGGTTTTGTCCACACCATGTCTACACTAGAGGGGTCAAAATGTATTGCTATCCATTTGGGGCTGATATTGTTAAATGGAGGGCCTCAGTTCAAAGGTAGGTTTAAGCCTCTATAGAGTTGTGGAGTAGCAGTGATGTCCAGCAGGCGAATGGTGCCACATCCAGCTGGCATCCAGTCACTGATGGTGTCACCCAGGGATCAGTGCTGGGCCCTATCCTGTTCAATATCTATTTGATGATCTGGACAGGGGGATTTGAGTCCATTATTAGTAGCTTTGCAGATGACACCAAGCTGGGAGCAGGTGTTGATCTGTTAGAGAGTAGGAGAGCTCTGCAGAGGGACTTTGACAGGCTGGACAGATGGGCAGAGTCCAAGGGCAGGAGATGTAACACATATAAGTGCTGGGTTCTACACACTGGCCACAACAACCCCATGCAGGGCTACAGGCTGGGGTCAGAGTGGCTGGAGAGCAGTCAGGCAGAAAGGGACCTGGGGGCACTGGTTGATAGTAGGCTGAACATGAGCCAGCAGTGTGCCCAGGTGGCAAGAAGGCCAATGGCATCCTGGCCTGCATCAAGAATAGTGTGACCAGCAGGAGCAGGGAAGTCATCATGCTGCTGTACTCAGCACTGGTTAGGCCCCACCTTGAGTCCTGTGTCCAGCTCTGGGCCCTTGAGTTTAGGAAGGATGTTGAGTTGCTGGAAGGTGTCCAGAGAAGGGCAACAAAGCTGGGGAGGGGTTTGGAACACAAGCCCTATGAGGAGAGGCTGAGGGAGCTGGGGTTGCTTAGCCTGGAGAAGAGGAGACTCAGGGGAGACCTTATTGCTGCCTTCAGCTACCTGAAGGGAGGTTGTAGCCAGGAGGGGTTGGTCTCTTCTTCCAGGCAACCACCAACCGAACAAGAGGACACAGTCTCAGGCTGTGCCAGGGGAGGTTTAGGCTGGATGTTAGGAAGAAGTTCTCCCCAGAAAGACAGTTTAGCCATTGGACTGTGCTGCCCAGGGAGGTGGTGGAGTCACCATCACTGGAGGTGTATAGGAAGAGACTGGATGGGGTGCTTGGTGCCATGGTTTAGTTGATTAGATAGTGTTGGATGATAGGTTGGACTTGATGCTCTCGAAGGTCTCTTCCAACCTTATTGATTCGATTCTATTACTGAAGCTGGACATGTCTACTGAGTTTCCATTCCCTTCACAAGACTGTATCTGTGCATCTTAGCTTCCAGTTTATTTAGATGGTGGTGTTGTCTGTGAGGGAATTCTTTCTGGGAGTGGGGTAAGATGCTCAGAGCTTGGGACTTTCTATGGTCATCACTGGTTGCATTGTGTCCCAGAATCCAATTGTCTGTCTCGTAGGTGTGTGCTTGTTTCAAGCCAAATCAGCTCCTTTCCTTGTGCTCTTCTGAGCCTTTAATCTTGTTTTTCTTTCTTTCTTTTTGTTGCATAGCATAATGTGAGTCTTTATGAGTTCTCAGGGTCTTCTACTTTTATGCTGCTTTATCTTCCATAACAAAGTTCCTTTTCCTTCATGGCCTCTGCTTCTCTAGCTGAACCAAAAGAGGAAGCCACAGGCAGTGCCACAAGTAGGGGTAAATAATAGCTTGGAAATTAATCCAAAGCAAGATGGTTTCAGTCACAACAATCTTTTCCACTGCCTTTTCTTACTTTAATGCAGAATGAAAGAGATCCACTGGAAATGCAGGCTACATTTGAAGGCACTAATACAGTTTTATGGTAGCATCCTTATCTTGACAGCTTAAAGGAAAGACCTGAAAAGGCAACTGATATTGTTCCTAGTATGCTTTTGCACAGCAGCATGGGTTCTCTTTCTGTTTCCCTTGGTTTTGCTTGTAAAAGAATGTGTCTGCTTTTCAATAAATGCCAAAGATAAAGCTGAATAAGCATCAATTTCTGACCCTTGCAATACAATACAATACAATAAATCCAGGTTGGAAGAGACCTTCAAGATCATCGTGTCCAACCTATCAACCAATCCAACCCACCTAAACAACTAGATCACGGCACCCAGTACCCCATCAAGTCTCCTCCTGAATACCTCCAATGATGGTGACTCCACCACCTCCCTGGGCAGACCATTCCAATGGGCAATCACTCTCTCTGTAAAGAACTTCCTCCTAACATCCAGTCTAAACCTGCCCTGGCGCAGCCTGAGACTGTGTCCTCTTGTTCTGGTGCTGCCTGCCTGGGAAAAGAGACCAACCTCTGCCTGTCTACAATCTCCCCTCAGGTAGTTGTAGAGAGCTATAAGGTCACCCCTGAGTCTCCTCCTCTCCAGGCTAAGCAACCCCAGCTCCCTCAGCCTCTCCTCATAGGGTTTGTGTTCCAAACCCCTCACCAACCTTGTTGCCCTTCTCTGGACATGCTCCAGCAACTCAACATCCTTCCTAAACTGAGGGGCCCAGAACTGGACACAGTACTCCAGGTGTGGCCTAACCAGTGCTGTATACAAGGGCAGAATGACCTCCCTGCTCCTGCTGGCCACACTGTTCCTGATGCAGGCCAGGATGCCATTGGCCCTCTTGGCCACCTGGGCACACTGCAGGCTCATGTTCAGCCTCCCATCAACCAGTACCCCCAGGTCCCTCTCTGCCTGGCCGCTCTCCAGCCACTCTGACCCCAGCCTGTAGCACTGCATGGGGCTGTTGTGGCCAATGTGCAGAACCCAGCACTTGGATGTGTTCAATCTCCTGCCCTTGGCCTCTGCCCATCTGTCCAGCCTGTCGAGGTCCCTCTGCAAAGCCTCTCTGCCCTCCAGCAGATCAACTCCTGCCCCCAGCTTGGTGTCGTCCGCAAATTTACTGATGATGGACTCGATGCCCTCATCCAGATCATCAATAAAGATGTTGAAGAGCATGGGGCCCAGCACTGATCCTTGGGGCACACCACTAGTGACAGTGGTGTCAGACACTAGTTCTGTCTTTATGTAAGTCACATGGTCCCAGGGGCTGGGTCTATCTCTTGGATGGTAGGTTGGACTCGATGATCTCAGAGGTCTCTTCCAACCTGGTTAATTCTATTCCATTCTACTCTATTCTATTTTATTCTATTCTATTCTATTCTATTCTATATCAGCTCAGAGCAGCTGGACACAAGCCCCTTTTGAAAACTGTGGCTTGTGCATACATGTGCATACATGGCTTAATGGCTTGGAGTACCTTACTTCTCCATGTACCAAAACAGTTGGGTCTGGAGTGAGGGCTCTGGTTGCTGGTTGTGAAGGAAGCAGGGGAAAGTTTGGTGTATTTCCTAGATCATTTCTGTGCTCCCACATAGCCTGCTAAGTGGAGTGACTTCAGCATGGAGAATTATGCAGTGTACTGGGAAAGACATGGATATTCTCTGAAGTCTAATTCAGCTAATTCCCTGCTTTCACCTTCGCCTACAGAAACAGCCCACACCCTCTATTTTGTCTCCCTAGCACAAGTGGCTGTCAAGACTGCATCCTCTTTCCTGTGCCAGTAGAACTGAGATGGAACAGCTGGGAGGACAGGACATTTTCTGCATTCCATTTCCATCTTTAGTGGCCAAAATATATCATGGTGAGAGTCTGCTCACCTGCTCCACCTGCTTTAGGAAAGTGATTTTGATATAATGAGTGATAAAGGCCTGGCCACATTTTTTCCTACACTCATAAGCTATAATTCCTATCTTGTGACTTCCTGGGATCCCAGGCAGAGCACTACAGCCACAGCATCACATTCTCCAATGAATGCACCTTTCCCCTTGTGACTGCAGCTGTTTCTGTGCTCATTACCCTGCCTAGCTCAGTTGCTTGAGTGCTTCTGTTATTAAATAAACACTGCAGTTGTATCTGCCTCTGGTGAACTCCTGGAAGAGCTACCCAGGCACATGGAACATCCTGCTGCCTCTGCCTCTTGTGAATTAGATGTGGCAGTTTGATTAGTTGTGTGTGTGTGTTTGCAATAACACATTCATATTTTTACAGCCACTTCTCTAAGATAAAGTTTGTGGGGTTCTTTAAAGTTTTCTTTTCTCTCTTGCTTTTACATTTCCATCATTTGTTGCTGTTCAAAGCTTCTCACTCTCTAAGGCTCTGCAATTTCTGTTAATGTTGCTCAATAGAATAGAATAGAATAGAATAGAATAGAATAGAATAGAATAGAATAGAATGGAATAGAATTAACCAGGTTGGAAGAGACCTTTGAGATCAAAAAGTCCAACACTATCACCCAACACTATCTAATCAACTAAACTATGGCACCAAGCACCTCATCCAGTCTCTTCCTAAACACCTCCAGGGATGGTGACTCCACCACCTCCCTGGGCAGCACATTCCAATGGCCAATCTCTCTTTCTACAATGAACTTCTTCCTAACATCCAGCCTAAACCTCCCCTGGCACAGCTTGAGCCTGTGTCCTCTTGTTCTGGTGCTGGCTGCCTGGGAGAAGAGACCAACCCCCCACCTGGCTACAACCTGCCTTCAGGTAGTTGGAAACAGCAATAAGTTCTCCCCTGAGCCTCCTCTTCTCCAGGCTAAGCAACCCCAGCTCCCTCAGCCTCTCCTCATAGGGCTTGTACTCGAGGCCTCTCCCCAGCCTTGTTGCCCTTTTCTGGGTATGTTCAAGTATCACAATATCCTTCTTAAATTGAGTGGCCCAGAACTGGTCCAGACTGGCTTTGCTAGCTAATTTCCTGAACACAGGCAACTGGCCTCAGTCTCTGGAACGTGAACCAACATGGGATAGTTTAACCCAGACCATTTTCCCTATTGTTGCCAGTGAGAATCTACCTGCCTCTGGAACTTAGTGGATCTCTCTAGAGTTATTTTGTGGTATGGCTGGTTGAATAATGAGAAAACTTGCCTGGCTCTGTCCTGAATGAAATTCATGGCTGTTTGTGAAGACACTGCTGCTCATTATTCACCAGTGTCCCCCTGCCTGCAGAGTATTTATGAAAATGTTTGCAAATTGTAAGTGGTTTGAGAGTACATCCTGGAAATGAGTTATTTGCTATTTGTCATTCACTGGTCTCCTGGCTGGAGGCATCTCTCACATCCAAGTTTCAGTCATTGAGCCCAAGAACAAGAATTATACCATATGAGTATTCACACATCACAACTGACTGGGCACCAAAGTGAGCCAGTTGTGCAAAAATGGCATTTTGGAGATTATTTATCTGTGCTAACTGGCAAAGATTCATAAACATGAGTTGTATTGTGCATTTGGAGCAACTCAGTACTTTTCCCTGATGCTTTCTTCTTCTTTCCAAGAATCTAATTTTCCACTGAGTTCCATGATATATAAACACATACAATTTTAGTCTCTTGCCTGTGCCAGTGGGAGAAAAATCCCTCAGACTACGAGCAGGGTATAACCAACACAGCAATGCCTTTCTGAGCCCACAAATAACCTGTTCCCTGCAAGGCATGTGAAATGCCTCGTGTTAGCTGAAGCTGGTAGCTGAAAATGAATGAGCTTGAGAGTGATGATGACTGCAATAATTAATGTTAGTGTTTCAGTGCTCATTGAAGCCTGCAGAAAAGGTGTGCATGGGAGATGGTCACGTCTGCAAGACTAGGAAAACCGGGAGCAAGCAGCAACTTATGAGTAGGATGGGTCTGCAAGATGGGTGCAGCCTGGGAATGTTAACTGCACTTGATTTTTCCAGTGTTCAGTCCCTGCTTATGAACATTTAATGTTTTGACTAATTTATGAATGATTCATCAGCACAAGCACACACAGAGAGCAAAACTGGGAAAATGTTTGCTGTCATGGATTTTGTTTAAGTGCTGTTTTACATAAGGCAGAACAGAACTTGAGGTGCATGGGGGGATTGCCAACAAGGTGCAGCTGCTGTCAGTTCCATGAACAGTTTAATTCTGAACATTGCTTCTCCTTCCATGTGTGGCTTTTGTGCCATGAAGGAGAGACCATGCAAGGGCATAGGTCTTACATATCCAACCTGATCTTCTATGATCAGGTGGCTGCCTGGTTGATGTGGGGAGGCCTGTGGATGTGGTCTACCTAGACTTTAGCAAGGCCTTTGACACTGTCCCCCACAGCAAACTCCTGGCCAAGCTGTCAGCCCATGGCTTGGACAGGAGCACACTGCATTGGATTAGGAACTGGCTGGAGGGCTGAGCCCAGAGAGTGGTGGTGAATGGTGCCACATCCAGCTGGCAGTCAGTCACTAGTGGTGTGCCCCAGGGATCAGTGCTGGGCCCCATGCTCTTTAACATCTTTATTGATGATCTGGATGAGGGCATCGAGTCCATCAGCAGTAAATTTGCGGACGACACCAAGCTGGGGGCAGGAGTTGATCTGCTGGAGGGCAGAGAGGCTTTGCAGAGGGACCTTGACAGGCTGGACAGGTGGGCAGAGGCCAAGGGCAGGAGATTGAACACATCCAAGTGCCAGGTTCTGCACATTGGCCACAGCAACCCCAGGCAGTGCTACAGGCTGGGGTCAGAGTGGCTGGAGAGCAGCCAGGCAGAGAGGGACCTGGGGGTACAGGTTGATGGTAGGCTGAACATGAGCCTGCAGTGTGCCCAGGCAGCCAAGAGGGCCAATGGCATCCTGGCCTGCATCAGGAACAGTGTGGCCAGCAGGAGCAGGGAGGTCATTCTGCCTCTGTACACTGCACTGGTTAGGCCACACCTTGAGTCCTGTGTCCAGTTCTGGGCCCCTCAGTTTGGGAAAGATGTTGAGTTGCTGGAAGGTGTCCAGAGAAGGTCAACAAGGTTGGTGAACGGTTTGGAGCACAAGTCCTATGAGGAGAGACTGAGGGAGCTGGGGTTGCTTAGCCTGGAGAAGAGGAGACTCAGGGGTGACCTTATTGCTCTCTACAACTACCTAAAGGAAGGTTGTAGCCAGGCAGAGGTTGGTCTCTTCTCCCAGGCAACCAGCACCAGAACAAGAGGACACAGTCTCAGGCTGCGCCAGGGCAGGTTTAGACTGGAAGTTAGGAAGAAGTTCTACACAGAGAGAGTGATTGGCCATTGGAATGTGCTGCCCAAGGAGGTGGTGGAGTCACCATCATTGGAGGTGTTCAGGAAGAGACTTTACAGGGTGCTTGGTGCCATGGTTGAGTTGATTAGGTGGGTTGGATTGGTTGATAGGTTGGACTTGATGATCTTGAAGGTCTCTTCCAACCTGTTTTTCTATTCTATTCTATTCTATTCTATTCTATTCTATTCTATTCTATTCTATTCTATTCTATTCTATTCTATTCTATTCTATTCTATATCAGGATTGCATGCCTTTTATCCTCCTCAGAGAGCTTTCCAGAGCGGTGCTACAAGAGCTGTGGGTTTGCTCATGCATTTCCATTGCAGCACAGTTGTATCACATCTCTGTGTTAGTAATCCCACTCACAATTACACAGAATCACACAGAATCCCCAAGGTTGGAAGAGACCCCAGAGATCATTAAGTCCAACCTGTCCAGAAGAAGGTAGAGGTGCCACAGGTGATACTGAGGGCAAGAAGAGCTTCCTGTGAATGCTGGGCTAGGATAAAACAAGCCCCTTAATGCTGCTATATTCTTCCAGTCAGGTCTTGTAGAAACAGATGTGACGTCTCTCCATCTTACCATGTTGTCTCTAGGTCACACCAGAGCTCCAGCAAGACTGGGAATGACGTGGGAATGAATGGGGGTCAGGACATGTTGGACATTCACAGGCAAGCAGAAATAAGGTGAACATCTCATGCATTTTCTCTTCTGACTTATGAGATGTGATCTGGGGGATGTATCTGCCACAAGGCATCACGCACTATGGAATGCTCCTCTTGCACATGAGTGGTGTGTGAGACTGTGGTATGGGAGAGAGACACCACAGTGGTGAGGCAGAGGGCAAGAAACAGCTCCAACTTCTGGGGAAAGACCCTCTTAAAGGGTTAAAGGGCTATGATTTGAGAATGGCACTTTGCAGATGGAATAATAGGTCTGGTGCTGGGAGACAGCAGAGCTGTGTCTAAGTAGCAGTACTGGTGAGCAGGAGCTGTGCTATCTATTACTATCTCTACTAACTTAATATCTTGTCCTTCTCTGACTTATCTGGGTGATGAGGGTAATGACAGCCATCTTTTGGGAAGAGAGAGGAACACAGCCTGTGTGAAGAATAAGCAAAAGAGTAGCCAGTCCAGACAGGAGGGAGCACCTTTTGAGGAGATCTACTAGTGTAGAAGTGAAACAAAGGAGACACTGAAATCAGATGCTTGCAACATACAAGGTCAGTCAGAGGAAGACTGGGAAATGCTGAAACAGAGAATGTACTGAAAAGAAAAATATGCTTTCAGGAGACAAAATGAAGAACTGGGTAAAAACTGTTAAGCCTTTCCTGTCTTTAGAGTCTTTGATTGCATAGATGGGTGACCATTTACCTTGCTGTGGCCAGGTCCATTGCAGCGATGGCCACAGCACTTCTGTGTGGAGCTGGGAATAAAAAAGTAAATAGAACCATCTGGAAGTAATGAGTCAAGGATAATGTAAGTTGACAGTAATTAATTCATTGAAATAAAATTCCACAGGAAGGGGAAAGAAAACAAGCAGAAGGACATGTGGGAACTATGCCAGGTGGGTGTCTCAGTCCAGAGAGGGAAAGAGACTCAGTTCCTCTGAATATTCCCATGTTATGAAAATAGAGGCACAAATGAGGCCAAAAATATCAACAACAAGGCTATTTATTAACAGAATGAAGTAGATAGATCAGAAGGAGAGAGAGAGAAAACAGAGAGGAGAGCAAAGAGGGAGAGAGAAGAGGAAAGAAATATATTACCACACCCTGCTCCACAAGACAGTTTGGGTCTGTAGAGGATGGCTGCTGCACTTTTGTTGTGAAGGAGATGTTGGGTCTGTGGAGGAAGGCTGCTGCTGCTTTGGCGTGGAGGAGAGGTATCCTTGATGGCTGTGCTGTCCTCCAGTGGAGGAGGGGAGGGAGAGATCCCAAAGTGCAAGTCCAAGTCCCAGCCCTCCTCTGAGAAGCCTCTTTAGCTCCATGAGTTGCAGCAGGCTGAACTTAGGACACGGAGAGAGGGATCCTCCTGGTCTGTTTCTTCCAGGCTACATGGTGATCACAGCATCACAGTATCACCCAGGCTGGAAGAGACCTTTGAGATCATCAAGTCCAACCTATCATCCAACACCATCTAATCAACTAAACCATGGCACCAAGAGCCCCATCAGTCTCTTCCTAAACACCTCCAGTGATGGTGACTCCACCACCTCCCTGGGCAGCACATTCCAGTGGGCAATCTCTTTTTCTGTGAAGAACTTGTCCTAACATCCAGCCTAAACCTCCCCTGGTGCAGCTTCAGACTGTGTCCCCTTGTTCTGGTGCTGGTTGCCTGGGAGAAGAGACCAACCCCCTCCTGGCTACAGCCTCCCTTCAGGTAGTTGTAGAGAGCAAGAAGGTCTCCCTGAGCCTCCTCTTCTCCAGGCTGAACAACCCCAGCTCCCTCAGCCTCTCCTCATAGAGACAGTGAACAAATCCAGCAGAGCAGAGTCTCAGACTTTTCAAGCTTTTCAGGATCACCAGTCATATATTTGCTGCTCTGTATTTTAAAAGCCTTCCTATATGGCCTAACAATGGCCAAAGGGTTCAGGAAGTTCCATCCCTTTTATTGTGCTTCTTGAAAGTCTAAGCCATTTCCACACCTTGCATAGTGTCTAGTGTGCAGGTACCTTACAAAGGTGGTGTCTGTCCCCAGCCCAGCCCTAGAGGTTATGACAGATGCTGAAATGGCTGCTCTGAGGTTAACTGCGTCAGGTTGAGCTGGCATCAGCTCCTTATCTGGCAGGCCTTCTCCCTCCCTCAGTTTCTTGATCAATGTTAGGCCCTGCTAGGTTTTTGCTCCTGATGAAGCTGTGATGGCCACAAGTTGATTTCCTGAGCAGAGAAGTAAGTGGGATTGTGCTGTGCTGCTTCCCAAAGCATCTGGTGGTGCCTGCTCTTTGGCCAAATCACCCTAACCCCAGGGCAAGTATGTAGTGGTTGTAAGGAGCAAGTCCAAGGCTGGATGGAAACAGGGTCTCTGCAAGCTGTTCCCAAGGTCATACTCAAGAATCAACTCCAAATGTCAGAGACAGAAAGATGACTTCTAGCCTTCTTTGCTTCCTCTACTCTCTGGGTTGTACCCCTTCAAGGAGAGCATGGCTTACTGTATCCCTCCTCATCCTGCCCTCTTGTTTTGATTCTCCCAACAGCCACCTAGTATTTTCCTCTTTCTTTCTCAGGCTTTTTAACCCCAATTATTCAATGTCAGCCTAGAGACAGAAGATCCCTTATTTTTTCCCCCAAAATGGCTGGATATGTAGCCTCACCTCATACAACCTCTTCTCCAAAATCTTCAAAGCCACTGGGCACATCACTTCCCTGCATCCTGCCTGCAGATTTTGGTTCCCTGCAGATGGAGTTTTCATTTAATCAAGCTCAGGCTGAATGAAAGCAGCACTATTAATTAAACAACAGCCCATCTGGTGCATGGCAAATATCTACAACACTGGGAGATTAATATCAATTATATCAGAAACTGGAGGGAAGCTAAGACCTGCAGAGACACACTGTGTGGGTTGTATTAGAAACCAGGCAGAGGAAGAGCGTGGTCCTATGCAGAGAGCTCTGGGCAGGAAGAATCTGATACTGTTGTCATTTGTGATGCTGATATTCTTTGTATAGCTGGACAAGCCACTCCTTGGAAGGTTTCTTCAGGTGAAAGCTGATAATTTGATGTGTTGTTGCCAGTTGTACCTTTGAAAACACGTCCTGCATTCCTGTACCTCAGAATCCCTCCACTCTATAACAATATTCTCCTCTCTTCAAAACATGCCTTAGAAGCCATAAGGAAAAGTGTCTACAAGGACTAGAAGTAAAGATCTGCAGCATCTGGTTTCAAATCCCCATTTGTAATATCTCAGTTCAGTGTGCTGTTTCCTGGCTCCAAAGCAGAAACTCTCCCCTTATCACTTGGACAGTTCTTGGTCTAAACTCATACCTTGGAGAATGCTGATTTGCAAACCAGATTACTTTTTCTGCAAATCAGACTTCACAGTACTGGTGCAGCCAGAGATGTTCCCAGATTTCTTATATGCATCATTCTATAACAGCAGTTGCCCAGAAATCCAGGAAGGTGGCTTGCTGTGAATGACACCAAGTGGGAGCAGATGTTGATCTGTTAGAGGGCAGAAGGGCTCTCCAGAGGGACCTTGACAGGCTGGACAGATGGGCAGAGACCAGCATGATGGCATTTAACAAATCCAAGTGCCAGGTGCTGCACTTTGGCCACAGCAACCCCATGCAGAGCTACAGGCTGGGGTCAGAGTGGCTGGAGAGCTGCCAAACAGAAAGGGACCTGGGGGTGCTGATTGACAGCCACCTAAACATGAGCCAGCAGTGTGCCCAAGTGGCCAAGAAGGCCAAGGGCATCCTGGCCTGCATCAGAAATAGTGTGGCCAGCAGGAGCAGGGAAGTCATTGTGCCCCTGTACTCTGCACTGGTTCGGCCACACCTTGAGTCCTGTGTCCAGTTCTGGGCCCCTCAGTTTAAGAAGGACATTGAGACACTTGAACGTGTCCAGAGAAGGGCAATGAGGCTGGGGAGAGGCCTTTTGAGCACAAGCCCTATGAGGAGAGGCTGAGGGAGCTGGGATTGTTTAGCCTGCAGAAGAGGAGGCTTGGGAGAGACCTTCTTGCTGTCTACAACTACCTGAAGGGAGGTTGTAGCCAGGTGGGGGCTGGTCTCTTCTCTCAAGCAACCAGCACCAGAACAAGAGGACACAGTCTGAAGCTGCACCAGGGGAAGCTTAGGCTGGAGGTGAGGAGAAAGTTCTTCATTGAGAGAGTTGCTAGCCATTGGAATGTGCTGTCCAGGGAGGTGGTTGAGTCCCCATCCCTGGAGGTGTTCAAGAGGGGATTGCATGTGGCACTTGGTGCCATGGTTTAGTCATGAGGTCTGTGGTGACAGGTTGGACTTGATGATCTTTGAGGTCTCTTCCAACCTTGGTGATTCTGTGATGCTGAACAGATCTGATTTCTGTTACATGTGCAGTGACCCTGGCATATCTGGCACTGGAGCTGCATGGATGTCAAAGGGTTAAAGCTGGGCTGGTCACTAAACAGATGACAGATGCTGTCTATTGACCCCTCTCTGTTCCCAAAAGGGAAGAGAAATGGAGTAAAGGAGATAGACTACTGGGTTGGAAAAGAAAAGAAAACCAGCTTTAATGAAACAATAAAATGAAGTATATATAAAATATACAGAAACTTGATATTAAATTCAAACCTCTCCCCTGCTCCCCGTGGCAATTATGTCACTGTCTCCATTGATGCTGTGGTTGGGCACTAGGGAAGCCCCAGACTAGACTAGGTGTCTGACAGGAGCTGGATTTATAAGTTGGATTCTGGAACTGGATTCAGTGACACAAGAGTTTGGGTCAAAGGCAGAATGGACAGAGTTCTCCTCAGATGCCAGACATTAAAGAAGATATTTTAACCCCTGTGATCCCTCAGCTTTATACTGACTATGACATGGAATACTTTCTTGGTCAGTTTAAGGTCACCTGTCCTGTCTGCTCCTCCTTGCAGGTGTGCACCCCAATGTGGTACACAAGATTGAGCAGTGATTTTAGTTTCTGCAGGAGAAAGTGTAAGCAAGAGCCCTTCTGAGTACCATTTCTCGGTAGCAACCACAGACAGTGCAGTCACTTAGAAGAAACTTATCTGAGAAGTAAAATCATTGGACAAGTATTAATTCCATCCTAACTCAAACCAGAACAACAGATAAAATCATTGCTAGATGTGTGTGGAACCTCCACCTATGACTGTGGGTTTGTATGCAATTTGATCACAGAAAATCAGGCCACAGGATTTGGTTATGAAAGCACAGAGAAATGGGACTAAAATGAGGAAAAATACCCAGTAAACATTGCATAGCTGTGATGAGCAGCTATTCAATCCCTGAACTGAGTAGCAGTGTGCCCAGGCAGCCAAGAAGGCCAATGGCATCCCTGGCCTGTATCAGGAACAGTGTGGCCAGCAGGAGCAGCGAAGTCATTCTCCCCCTGTACACAGCACTGGCTAAACCACACCTTGAAGCCTGTGTCCAGTTCTGGGGCCCTCAGTTTAGGAAAGATGTTGAGCTGCTGGAATGTGTCCAGAGAAGGGCAACGAGGCTGGGGAGAGGCCTTGAGCACACAGCCCTATGAGGAGAGGCTGAGGGAGCTGGGGTTGCTTAGCCTGCAGAAGAGGAGGCTCAGGGGAGACCTTATTGCTGTCTACAACTACCTGAAGGGTGGTTGTAGCCAGGTGGGGTTTGGTCTCTTCTCCCAGGCAACAGGCACCAGAACAAGAGGACATAGTCTCAAGCTGTGCCAGGAGAAGTTCAGGCTGGAGGTGAGGAATAAGTTCTTCACAGAGAGAGCTGGTAGCCACTGGAATGTGCTGCCCGGGGAGGTGGTGGAGTCACCATCCCTGGAGGTGTTCAAGCGTGGATTGGACATGGCACTTGGTGCCATGGTCTAGTCATGAGGTCTGTGGGGACAGGTTGGACTCAATGATCTTTGAGGTCTCTTCCAACCTTGGTGATTCTGTGATTCTGTGATTTGTTTTCCTGAAAGGCAGCAAAAGCAATTCCCAATTACAGGTCAGCAGACGTTTTGCTTGAATGGGAATGAAGCCAATCAGATGCCAATATGTTTTTCTCCCTTAATAGATTTCAATAATTATTTTGGCTTTGGTTTGAGTAAATCCAATGCCAGGCACATTGGCCTGCTCAGATTGAAAGCTGCTTTAGCCAGATGCAATAAAGCAAGTGTGGGAGAACTGAGTTGGAACAAATGCAAACCACCCCAGTCCTCAAATTTAATAATCAGCCTAGCTTGAGAGGGTTTGGAGGCTGGAGGGATGCTTAGATGAATAAATTCCCTTTTACGTTTCTCCCCTCTTGAAAGTTTGCTTAGAAGTTTCTTGATCTCATATGAGGCCATAGGTGGGCAGACAAATCAAGGCTCTAATGGGAGTGCTGCTCATTATGCTGGAGAAACCGTTTCCTGAGTTGGTCACACGACTTTGTGCTACTCAGGGGAAGGTGCAGCCTCACATACACTTGTAAAAGGTATGAAAATGGTGACTTAGTTTCTTAGTTTCATAGTTTCAGTTAGGGTTGGAAGGGACCACAAGGATCATCTAGTTCCAACCCCTGCCATGGGCAGGGACACCTTACCTAGATCAGGCTGGACAGAGCCTCGTCTAGCTGGTCTTACACCTCAAGGGACGGGGCCTCAACCACTCCCTGGACAACCCATTCCAGGCCCTCACACCTCATGGTGAAGAACTTCCTCCTCATGTCCAGCCTGAATCTCCCCACCTCCAGCTTCATTCCATTCCCCCTAGTCCTATCACTCCTGATAGTCTGAAAAGTCCTCCCAGCCTTCTGTAGGCCCCCTTCAGATACTGGAAGGCCACAATGAGGTCACCTCGGAGCCTTCTCTTCTCCAGATGAAACAGCCCCCATCCTTCAGTCTGCCTCATAGGAGAGGTCCTCCAGCCCTATGCTCATCCTGTGGCCTTCTATGGACACGCTCCAGCACCTCCAGATCCCTGGGCTTGGTATGCAGTTTCCAGATCCTACTGCATGAGGGTGTAATTCCTGCTGGGATGCAACTGCAGCCCAAAGGAAGCTTCCTCTGGGAAATGGATTATGGAAAAGGAGTTTTATGCAGCTGTCCATATTATCCTGAAAAAAACACCCTGCTTCCTATCCTTGGATTGAGGACATAGGGACAACTCTTCTGCAAAACAGATGGCCTTTCCCTTCTCCCTTCCATAGAATCATAGAATGAACAAGGTTGACCCCAAAGATCATCAAGTCCAACCTGTCACCCAAGACCTCGTGACTACTAGACTGTGGCACCATTTGGAGGAAGGATGGGTCATGTTTGCAGGCTACAGACCTGATATCCCTCTTGTGACACTTGTATGCCTGTGCCTGGTCTGTTTTTCACCTTCTCCTCTGTAGAATTTATTTTATTTTATTATTTGATTTGATTTTTAAAGCCTTGGCCTCAAAAAGATGGGAAAGCGTGGCAGGACGAGAACTCCCTGGGAAAAAAGGCAATGGACAGAAACAAAAGCTCAAAGGCTGTTCAGCTGTAGTGCTTTCTCCTGGGTGCTATGAGGTGTTTCTGAGAGAAAAAACTGAGCAGGCACTTTGCAGCTGAGGAAACCTCCAGAGAAGCTTTCCAGATCTAGAACAATGCAGAACAAAGCAATAAAGATGACGTTGTAGATGCAGATCCTGGGAGATTTCCAGGTGAAAGCATTCATAGATCTAATGCAAGGCAGGGAAAGGGGCTCATGTTTGCTCCAAGCTAATAGTGTAGATCTGAGTGGGTTAATTATTTTCCTGCTGATCTCATCAATGTCAGGTCAAACAGATGTCCTCAAATAACTGAAGGTAAGACCTCCCTGGTGGAGATGAGATTCTGTGGCCACCTCTGCAATAAGTTCTGGGGTGGTAGATCTTGTTTGCACATCTGTCTGCTTGTACAATCTACATGTTTATTTTTATTGATGCTTTTACAGTTTGACAAATAGATTTTTCTATGAAGAGAAACATAATTAACTTAAGTCATTTGTATTAATCAGAAGGGGAAGAAATAATGCAAACCGGGTAATTTTGCACCGAACGTGTCAGGTAACCTAATGAATATCGATGGTGCTGATTTATGTGTTTACAAAAGAGCAGCACTGGGCTGGGTGCAGGAGGAAAACAGTGCAGAAAGATGAACTGTTCACTGATGTTCTGTGATTTTGGTGGAGTCCTACTCAAGAGTGTTTCCCAGGCAGCCAGTACAAGAAGAAGAGGACACAGTCTCAGGCTGCGCCAGGGGAGGTTTAGGTGGGAGGTTAGGAAGAAGTTCTTTACAGAGAGAGTGATTGCCCATTGGAATGGGCTGCCCGGGGAGGTGGTGGAGTCACCATCATGGGAGGTGTTCAGGAGGAGACTTGATGGGGTACTGGGTGCCATGGCTTAGTTGATTAGCTGGGTTGGATTAGTTGATAGGTGGGACATGATGATCTCGAAGGTCTCTTCCAACCTGGTCTATTCTAGTCTATTCTATTCTATTCTATTCTATTCTATTCTATTCTATTCTATTCTATTCTATTCTATTCTACCCTACTCCTATTCTATTCTATTCTATTCTATTCTATTCTATTCTATTCTATTCTATTCTATTCTATTCTATTCTATCGTAACTTTCCAGTGGCCTTACTGAGATCATAGAATCATAGAATCTATAAGGTTGGAAAAGACCTCAAAGATCATCAAGTCCAACCTGTCACCCAACACCTCATGACTACTAAACCATGGCACCAAGTGTCACATCCCATCCCCTCTTGAACACCTCCAGGGATGGTGACTCCACCACCTCCCTGGGCAGCACATCCCAATGGCTAAATCTCCCCTGGTGCAGCTTGAGACTGTGTCCTCTTGTTCTGGTGCTGGTTGCCTGGGAGAAGAGACTAACCCCCACCTGACTACAGCCTCCCTTCAGGTAGTTGTAGAGAGCAATGAGGTCTCCTCTGAGCCTCCTCTTCTCCAGGCTAAACAACCCCAGCTCCCTCAGCCTCTCCTTCCTAAACTGAGGGGCCCAGAACTGGACACAGGACTCAAGGTGTGGCCTAACCAGGGCTGAGTACAGGGCACAATTACTTCCCTCCTCCTGCTGGCCACACTTTTTCTGATGCAGGCCAGGATGCCATTGGCCTTCTTGGCCACTGGGCACACTGCTGGCTCATGTTCAGCTGGCTGTCAATCAGTACCCCCAGGACCCTTTCTGCCTGGCTGCTCTCAGCCACTCTGACCCCAGCCTGTAGCACTGCATGGGGTTGTTGTGGCCAAAGTGCAGCACCCAGGACTTGTTGAATGCCATCATGCTGGACTCTGCCCATCTGTCCAGCCTGTCAAGGTCCCTCTGCAGACCCCTTCTACCCTCTAACAGATCAACACCTGAAATTACTCAGATGAAATTCCTCAGAATGAGAAAGCAGGACATTATTAGATTCACTGTTTCTAAACATTGCATTTTGCAAGAAAGCAAAGGCTGACATTGAATTCACTGACTTCTCTCTGTGACTGCTGCCAAAGAGTGGGAAAAAACACAGGGTTGAAATGTGAACCTCGTGGAAGCAGTGACAAAATTCCTGTGGGAATCAAACATGCCAGACTCACGTTCAACGTACTGGGTAGTTGTACAACCAGATGTGACATACGTGGAGGGGAACCCTCTCTAATTCCATTTGATAGACTAGACTAGACTAGAATATACTAGAATAGAATTAACCAGGTTGGAAAAGACCTTTGAGATCATATTGAAGGCTTTGAGGTAGGTGTGAACTGAAAAGCATCTTTGTCTTGTAAAGACCCACTAGGAACAAATGATTTACTGTTACAGACACACCTATCTTAGCATCTCAGACCTGATTTAGGCACTTGAAGCCTCAGGGGGAAGCTAAATAAGTCTTAATGTACCCCAGCAGTTGCACAATGTACTCTCTCTGGTTTCCTCCTTCCTAAATGAAACGAAGGGAAATCCAGGCACAAGCCTAGTCTTAACCTCCAATATTAAATGCTCCTTTATCAGACCCTGTCACAGCTCTGACCACAGCAGTCTCAGATTCACAGCTTGCTTTGCTCAGGTTGCTCAGATTTTTGAGCCTTATTTTTTTAGTCTTTTAAACAATCAATAATTAAAAGCAATAAGATTTGTTGGAAAACTATTTTTATCCAGAGGATCTCTGAGAGGTTTGCAGACTTCATGCAGGGAGCGTAGAGTAGAGCACAGAAGCCATCTCTGTGCTGCCAGGAAGATGCAGATTAACAGTGCAGCTTAATGTGCACTGGAAAGTAATCAGAAAATATCACTTGCTACTTCAACTTCAGCAGAAAATGGAGAGATGAAGTACAACAGTTTGGTAATGTTTCTGCACCCACTTGTCCAACACTGCAAAACACTGATACTGTGAGGGGTAGCAGGATCATTGCCTGCATTCTCCACCGGCCAGCATGGATTTAGGAAGGGCAGGTCCTGCCTGACCAACCTGATCTCCTTCTATGATCAGGTGACTGCCTGGTGGATGTGGGGCAGGCTGTGGATGTGGTCTACCTGGACTTCAGCAAGTCCTCTGACACCATCCCCCACAGCAAACTCCTGGCCAAGCTGTCAGCCCATGGCTTGGACAGCAGCACTCTTGAGCTGGGTTAGGAAGTGGCTGGAGGGCTGAGCCCAGAGCGTGGTGGTGAATGGTGCCACATCCAGCTGGCAACCACATCCAGCAGGCACTAGTGGTGTCCCCCAGGGATCATTGCTGGACCCTATGCCCTTTAATATCTTCATTGATGATCTGGATGAGGGGACTGAGTCCATCATCAGTAAATTTGCAGGTGACACCAAGTTGAGGGCAGCTGTTGTTCTGTTAGAGGGTAGAAGGGTGCTCCAGAGGGACCTTCACAGGCTGGACAGATGGGCAGAGTCCAGCATGATGGCATTCAACAAGTCCAAGTACTGGGTGCTGCACTTTGGCCACAACAACCCCATGCAGTGCTTCAGGTTGGGGTTGGAGTGGCTGGAGAGCAGCCAGGCAGAAAGGGACCTGGGGGTACTGGTGAAAGCAGCTGAACATGAGCCAGCAGTGTGCCCAAGTGGTGAAGAAGGCCAATGGTATCCTGGCTTGTATCACAAATAGTGTGGCCAGCAGGAGGAGGGAAGTCAGTCCTGTGCCCTTCAATTTAAGAAGGACATTGAGACACTTGAGTGTGTCCAGAGAAGGGCAATGAGGCTGGGGAGAGGCCTTGAGCCCTATGAGGAGAGGCTGAGGGAGCTGGGGTTGTTTAGCCTGGAGAAGAGGATGCTCAGGGGAGACCTTCTTGCTGTCTACAACTACCTGAAGGGAGGTTGTAGCCAGGTGGGGGTTGGTCTCTTCTCCTAGGCAAGCAGCACCAGAACAAGAGGACACAGTCTCAAGCTGCACCAGGGGAAATTTAGGCTGGAGGTGAGGAGAAAGTTTTTCAAAGAAAGAGTAATCAGCCATTGAAATGTGCTGCCAGGGAGGTGGTGGAGTCGCTGTCCCTGGAGGTGTTCAAGAGGGGATTGGACGTGGCACTTGGTGCCATGGTTTAGTAGTCATGAGGTGTTGGGTGACAGGTTGGACTTGATGAGCTCTGAGGTCTTTTTCAACCTTATTGATTCTATGATTCTACTTCTGTAGTGCTGTGTGCTACTGAAAGTATATTCAGCTTTAGCAAAACTAGCCCATGTGTAGCTTGTAATGCTTGTTGCCTGCCCTCACTGCTGTGGGGGACACAGGAGGTACTGATGTGAGGACCTCCAATAGTTTAATCTGAAAGCAGAGCAAACGTTTTTAACTGTAATGGTTTTTCACCACAGGCACCAGGTTCTGTGGGCAAGGCTTGCACCTCTGCAGTCAAAGTGTTGCAGTCAAGCCTGGTTGCTTCCTGAAGATCAGGTCAAACAGAGGATCTTCAGGAAAGCTCTAAAGTCTCTGCCATGTGGAAGGAGGACTGGGTGATCAGGATATTTCCCTTCTGTCTCTGTTGATTGCAAAATGGTTCACAGTTCAGGCTCACAGTGCTTTTGGATTCCAAATTGTTTTGCTCCCACGGGGAGTGGTTAATTTTCAATACCATTTGCTTTAATGTTGCACTGCAGGCTTTTCTGCAAATAAATGCTGGGGACTGTCCATTTTTATTCCAGTCTCAAAAGATCCTGAATAGTTTATTCAAAGACTTTGAAGGAAGATTAAAATAAAATACCCACAGGCAGAGGACAGACCTGGAAATCTTAATTAGGAAGCCTCTCAATGTTATAAACAATTGAAAGACCTGATGGCTTTAGGTAATTTCTTGCTGGGATCTGAACCATTAGGACATTTTTCACTGTCCCAAGCTTAGGGCTGTTAGTGATTTAGCTTTATGGGGAGTTATAAGAGGCAAACTCCTTTGTCTCCTAAGATCTCTTAGCTCCCTTGTATTAAATATATGGGGCACCTTGAAAAAATGCACAAAACTAGCCTATGATGGGATGTAAACACTGTCAGCTTGGACTATTGAATTACCACATGAGCCAGAATCAGTGCAAGTCTCTTTCTGCACCTCTACAAGGTGTCTTTATTGAAGTTTGCTTCTGGTACAAGCAGATAACTTCGATTTGCACCTGTGGAAACCTTCTGAATCTAGGCAAAACCTGAACTACTGCTCTGGTGCCAGTCAAGCCACCTCAGACATATTGTTATCATTATTATTATTACTAAATATGTTCACCACAGACAATGGCCAGCAGCATGGAGTGTGCAGTTATCCATACAAATCTTGGTACCACCAGACCCTTGGGGCAGAAGTGGATGGAATCTGCTCAACAATCAATTCAGTGCTCAATTGCACAAGCTCCAGAGGACTGCCGTTCTGTGCTTCACCATTTACCATCTTCAGACAAAGAATAGAAGAGTCCATGGAAATTGTCCCTGTTGAATGTTGTCTGAATAGTGATGATTTTTTTCAACAAGGTTTAGCTCTGTGATTGTCTCTTTCTGCCTTTGGGTAAACAGGGAAGTGGTGTTGCGCTGTAGATAAGTGGTGTCACCCGGGAGTAGGCTCTAATCATGTCAGCTCTGCAGCAGCCTCCCACACACAGCTGGGGTGGCACAGTGTGAAGTGTGCTTTGCTTTTTTAGACAGAAGGGGGCAAGACCAACTGGTGGGAGTTAAAAAACCCCCAATTCTCCTTTGTTTTTAAGAATAACTTTTGATTAGATATTTACTTCTGCGGAGGCCCAGCTGCATTCCCTGAATTCAGTTTCATCCCCGGCCACCGGTTTCATACACGGCCACCTATTTCTGTTCCTCCCTCCCCCATGTCCTGTGATCTTGGCCATGGCTTTACCTGTTCTGTCCTTGAATTTCTCTACAGCTGAGAAAAACTTCTCAGTGTATGTTACTCATCATCAGAGTGGCCTCTTCCCTCGCAGCCACTTTCATCTCTCCTACGAAGCCACCTTTCTGCCTGCTTAGCTTTTGTTTCTTTGTTAAGCATGTTGTTATCCTGAGGGTCAAGGATGCTGGATAGAAGCAAGGGATTTAGACTTTCAGTTTCCCTTGCAGAAATTTTCAAGTGGCTTTTGTGGAGCCTAGCAAAGGATACAAATTGCAAAGCAAAACTGCTTCCCCTTTTGGACACTGGGGATCCCTTACGTCTTGCTGCTTGTCAGCAACTTCACAGCAGCTGCTTCGTGTGTGTCTTCTTTTCTCTTTGTGCGTGTCAAAGAGCCTCTTGTACACGGGGGAATAAGCTGCCTCTAATTTACCACGAGTTGAGTGTGTAAAAACAATGTCGCTTCTGTGCTGCAGTGTGCTCTCCAGCTCATCAGCCAACAATTTGTTTGTCACGAATGAGACTCCCTGTCACGCCACTGACAATTGCACAAAGCCTTGATCCCTCCTGATCCTCCCCACTTTGGTCTCTGCATCTCACTGACTCCTCCTGGTGTTTACTGTCCTTCACATTTCATACTTTGACTGTCAGGGGAGCCATTGGAAAAACTGCTCATTCATGCTGAAAGGAATATATTACCCACTGCTTGCAGGTAAAGTGCCATGCCAAGAACCTTGCTGTGGACAGCATAAGTGGCCTTATTTCTCTACACTGCTTCACACTCTAACCAGAGTAAGCAGCCAGGCATGATCCCATATGACAAACACCCTTCAGCTGCTGGAAAAGCTTAAGAGCTACAGAAGATCTATTATTGTCTTTCTTTTGCATGTGGTATACAGTTTTGTTCATGATTTGAGAAGCAAAGCCCATTCCTGCAGATCTGTGATCAGGAGCACTCTGCTGGAAATGTGTCAGCTTGCTCAATGTTAGCTCGGTCAAATTTCCATTTAGAGAAAAAGATGGCAAATATTAGTCAAAAAGTTTGCCCTGAGGAAATGGCAGCACTCACACTGGACTCACACTGGGCAGCGACTGGCTGGAGAGCAGCCCTGAGGAGAGGGACTTAGGGGTGCTGGTGGATGAGAAGCTCACCAGGAGCTCTCAGTGTGCACTTGCAGCCCGGAAAGCCAATCAGATCCTGGGCTGCATCAGGAGAAGTGTGGCCAGCAGGTCAAGGGAGGTGATTCTCCCCCTCTACTCAGCTCTGCTGAGACCCCACCTGGAGTACTGCCTCCAGTTCTGGAGCCCCTATTAAAAGACGGATCTGGAGGTGCTGGAAGGTGTCCAGAGAAGGGCCACGAGGATGAGCAGAGGGCTGGAGCACCTCTCCTATGAGGACAGAGTGAAGGAGTTGGGGCTGTTCAGTCTGGAGAAGAGAAGGCTCCCAGGTGACCTCATTGTGGCCTTCCAGTATCTGAAGGGGGACTCCAAGAAGGCTGGGGAGGGACTTCTCAGGCTCTCAGGTAGTGATAGGACTAGGGGAATGGAATGAAGCTGGAGGTGGGAGATTCAGGCTGGACATGAGGAGGAAGTTCTTCCCCATGAGAGTGGTGAAGCCCTGGAATGGTTATCCAGGGTGGTGGTTGAGGCCCATCCTGGAGGTTGTTAAGCCAGGCTGGATGAGGCTGTGGCCATCCTGATCTAGTGTGGGGTGTCCCTGCCCATGGCAGGGGGGTTGGAACTGGATGATCCTTGTGGTCCCTTCCAACCCTGACTGTCTCTATGATTCCATGATCTTTTAAAATGCATTTGGCAAAAATGTGCAAAAAATTTCACCATCATTATTTTAGCTGACTTTGATCTCACTGTGACATTACACTTACAATCACATTTCATCAGTAGATAAAACACTTCGTTGTGCAAATATAAGTAAATAATATCTTTTTTGTGTGTGTGTTTTACAAATAAAAACTCTGGCACAAAAGAGGAAAATGGTGAACTCAGGGCTAAGTTTACAGTCTCACAGCATCACAGCATCGCCAAGGTTGGAAGAGACCTCAAAGATCATCGAATCCAACCTGTCACCACAGACCTCATGACTACTAAACCATGGCACCAAGTGCCACGTCCAATCCCCTCTTGAACACCTCCAGGGACGGTGACTCCACCACCTCCCTGGGCAGCACATTCCAATGACAAATGACTCTCTCAGTGAAAAAACTTTCTCCTCACCTCCAGCCTAAACTTCCCTTGGTGCAGCTTGAGACTGTGTCCTCCTGTTCTGGTGCTGGTTGCTAGAGAGAAGAGACCAACCCCCACCTGGCTACAACCTCCTTTCGGGTAGTTGTAGAGAGTAGTGAGGTTGCCCCTGGGCCTCCTCTTCTCCAGGCTAAACAACCCCAGCTCCCTCAGCCTCTCCTCACAGGGCTGTGCTCAAGGCCTCTCCCCACCCTCGTTGCCCTTCTCTGGACACGTTCAAGTGTCTCAATGTCCTTCCTAAACTGAGGAGCCCAGAACTGGACACAGGACTCAAGGTGTGGCCGAACCAGTGCAGAGTCCAGGGGCACAATGACTTCCCTGCTCCTGCTGGCCACACTATTCCTGATGCTGGCCAGGATGCCATTGGCCTTCTTGGCCAGTTGGGCACACTGCTGACTCATGTTCAGCCAGCTGTTAATCAGTACCCCCAGGTCCCTTTCTGCCTGGCTGCTCTCCAGCCACTCTGTCCCTAGCCTGTGGCCTCTTCTTTTTTTTGAGGGCTGTGGTTTAAAATCCAGGAAAACTAAGAAATGCTACCAATGTTTCCAGCTAGTTGTTTTACCATGGCAATAGTTGCTGTAGCTGGCACAGTGGCCTTTGGAAATGTTGGAAGACTGTGTGATTTGGACAAGGCAAGAGCCATCAGTGTCAGTCAAAAGATCATGTGCAAGGACCTGCAACAACACTAGGGAAAAATCTGGAGAAGATTTGATTTTGTTTCATGTTGTTTGCTTGTTTTAATAAGGAACTGCCTGTTGAAATGCTCTCTTAGGGATCAAAGGGACCACACAGATGTTTTGTGGCTTTTGGTTACAAAGGGTCTCGTCACTCCTATGAACTAAATTTCTGAGGTTGTGTTTACTGATGTATTTCTCATGTGCTATTTTAAAGCAATACCTGCATCTACTGGTCACCTCAAAGTGAGCTTTCACACTGCCTGTTGGCAGGCTAGGGGCAACAAAATTCTTACAGTCCCTTTCAGATACCCTTGAGCAGCTGTGAGGTGGAGGTGGCTTGGCGATCAGTGAGGGCCTTTTGCCGTCAACAGACTTATCCAGGACTGAATGGGCAACACATTCATATTCCCATCCCATCACCTGGATATTCTCAGACAATTAAGCAGGGGGAAATTAATTTAAAATTGAATACTCCTTGGCATGGCTTCTTGAAATTACTTTTATTAATCAACATTGATTTTAAAGCATTTTTTACATAATGGTGTCATAATTTTTCTTGTTAAAGAGAGTATCAGTGAACCTGACAAAGACTCAGGAACTAATGAATCTGACTTTGTATTCCATGTGCCGTGGCCCAGAAGCCAGGCTGTGACAGATTCCTTTATTGAACCTTCAGGCAGGCTCTTTGTGAGAGCCATTTCATAAATGAGGATTTGTAAGCCGTGACCATGGAAAAGGATCATTGTCCACAACAGTGGATGGTTCAAGGGCCTGATTAATAGTAGTGAACAAAGGCTTTCACCTTGAAGGTCACCCATTCAAATTTAGCCCAGCCTGGCAGTGACAGCCATGCTTTTGCTTCTCTGAACTGAAAGGGACAAGAATGATGGGCACAAACTCAGGCAGCAAATTGCACCACAAAAATATATACTGGGGGCAAAAGGCAGAATACTTGCATCTCTAGGGACACCTAGGATAAGGCCCTAATTTGTCTGCTAATCTCCCCAAGGGACCAATTGTGTTAGAAGACTCTCCAATGCCTGTAGAAGAAGCCACTCTGTCTCTGTGGTCTCTCTAGGGAGTCTAAATGGAATAATTAGCTTACCTGGGTCATGTAAGTACTGCCCCAAACATGAGTCCTAGCAACGGGTTTGCCAGCAAGACTGAGAAGCAATTAGATGTCACTGAGAAGTGCTTCTGCCATTCTGCACATTTTGTGGCATGTGATGTTGTGTGCATAGAGAGCCCACAAGCTGTTATCACTTCCTTGGCACAGGTATTTCCTATTTCCCCTCATTCTGGTGTCTCTTTCTGTCATTGGATTCTCCTGTGAGATTTCTGGGACAGAAACTCTGTCCTGCCATCATACAGTGCCTGGATCATTAAAGAGAGCTTAACCTCTTACAGCCTCTGGTTGCCACTACAAGTGCAATATATTTTACAGTGGATAAAGAGGAGATAAATGCACTGGTGCTGCTTGTGTGACTGACTGTTTTGCTGAAAGATTTTAGGGTCTGCAATATGGATGCAGAGAAGATGACTGGAATGGACATGTGCAGACTCTGATTTCTGATGAAGGTGCAAAACCTGTGAAGATTTGTTCATTAAATGAAAGATTGACCCTGAGGAAATAAAAATATTCCTTTCCATCTCTAAACTGATTTATATGTATCTGCTGGACTGTCAAGAATCCACTGAAGTTCAGAAGGAGAAGCTAGATATTTGAATTTCTTCTTGGATAAGTGACGTGGCTAGATGTCAAATGAGGGACAAAAGTGCAACGACACAGCTTATTGATGGCTAAGGATCAGCTAATCATTCTGTTAATCAGAAAATCAAAACCAGACTTCTGGGTGATTGGGTCAATTTGCTAATTCTAACTAGCAACAAAGGGAAAGAAGGGAGGAGGAAGGTGGCTGGTGTGCCTTATTCATACTGGCTTCCAAGTATCTTGGTGTGGTGGTTTGAGCCTTAACTGGGAGTTAAGAGCTCAGATGGGGGTAAGGCTGAGAATCTCTCCCTCACTCCCCCTTCCTCCCTCCCGACAGAGAGGGGGGAAAGGGAAGGAGCAAATCCACCAAACAACAATTTGGAGTCAGCTTGGAAGTAGAGAGGTAAAGAGTTGTGGCTCCAGCCTAAACTTCCCCTGGTACACTTTGAGATGTGTCTGGATAGGTCTTCCCCTTCTGAGTGACTTGATGTCAGAAAAAACCCACTCTGAGCATTGTTTTCTTAATACAATACAATACAATAATACAATACAATAAATCCAGGTTGGAAGAGACCTTCAAGATCATCGTGTCCAACCTATCAACCAATCCAACCCACCTAAACAACTAGATCATGGCACCAAGCACCCCATCAAGTCTCCTCCTGAATACCTCCAATAATGGTGACTCCACCACCTCCCTGGGCAGCCCATTCCAATGGGCAATCACTCTCTCTGTGTAGAACTTCCTCCTAACATCCAGTCTAAACCTCCCCTGGCACAGCTTGAGACTGTGTCCTCTTGTTCTGGTGTTGCCTGCCTGGGAAAAGAGACCAACCTCTGCCTGTCTACAATCTCCCTTCAAGTAGTTGTAGAGAGCAAGAAGGTCTCCCTTGAGCCTCCTCTTCTCCAGGCTAAGCAACCCCAGCTCCCTCAGCCTCTCCTCATAGGGCTTGTGTTCCAAACCCCTCACCAACTTTGTTGCCCTTCTCTGGACACCTTCCAGCAAGTCAACATCCTTCCTAAACTGAAGGGCCCAGAACTGGGCACAGGACTCTAGGTGTGGCCTAACCAGTGCAGTGTACAGGGGCAGAATCACCTCCCTGCTCCTGCTGGCCACACTGTTCCTGATGCAGGCCAGGATGCCATTGGCCTTCTTGGCTGCCTGGGCACACTGCAGGCTCATGTTCAGCCTACAATCAACCAGCACCCCCAGGTCCCTCTCTGCCTGGCTGCTCTCCAGCCACTCTGACCCCAGCCTGTAGCACTGCATGGGGTTGCTGTGGCCAATGTGCAGAACCCAGCACTTGGATGTGTTCAATCTCCTGCCCTTGGACTCTGCCCATCTGTCCAGCCTGTCGAGGTCCCTCTGCAAAGCCTCTCTGCCCTCCAGCAGATCAACTCCTGCCCCCAGCTTGGTGTCGTCCGCAAATTTACTGATGATGGACTCGATGCCCTCATCCAGATCATCAATAAAGATGTTGAACAGGATGGGGCCCAGCACTGATCCCTGGGGCACACCACTAGTGACAGGCTGCCAGCTGGATGTGGCACCATTCACCACCACTCTCTGGGCTCATTTCTCACCCTGGTATTTCCTTATGCTTCCCAACACTTTTTTACTGTATACCCCCAAAGTGCTTTATAAACTTCATTAATTTAGCTTCAAAATATGTTCTACCCTTCTTAGCACCTCCTTGTGTTCTCCCTTCCTCCTTATTGTAGATAATTTTTGTGTCATTAGGACATGAGTGACAAAATATGAATTTAACTGCCTACCACTCAACTGCAATGCACTGCCAACTGCTAGTTCTTTACTAGAAAGGTTCATGAATAAGTGTGAATAACAGATACATCTGAGAGTTTTCTAATCTGCTTCTGGACCACCCATAAGTATGGAAGTGGCAACATTCATTGTGTGATTTATTTGTTTTACAGTGTTTAATTGGCTCTGATCCAATGCCTATAAAATGAAGCCAACAGCAGTAGGTTCCAATCAGACTTTCTCATGAGATATCCAGAGCTTCCTTTTTGAAGCTGGGCAGAAAATACAAGAACAAGAGCTTTTCCTGTAGCATTTTGTTGTTTCCAGAGTCTGTTTTATCCCAGAAGGACAGAAGGGCAACAAGGCTGGTGAGAAGCCTCGAGCACAAGCCCTATGAGGAGAGGCTGAGGGAGCTGGGGCTGCTTAGCCTGGAGAAGAGGAAGCTCAGGGGGACCTTCTTGCTGTCTGCAACTATCTGAAAGGAGGTTGTAGCCACATGGGGGGTGGTCTCTTCTCCCAGGCAACCAGCACCAGAACAAGAGGACACAGTCTCAAGCTGCACCAGGGGAAGTTTAGGCTGGAGGTGAGGAGAAAGTTCTTCACTGAGAGAGTCATTTGCCATTGGAATGTGCTGCCCAGGGAGGTGGTGGAGTCACCGTCCCTGGAGGTGTTCAAAAAAAGGATTGGATGTGGCACTTGGAGCCATGTTTTAGTTAGTCATGAGGTCTTGGCTGACAGGTTGGACTTGATGATCTTTGAGGTCTTTTCCAACCTTATTGAGTCTATGATTCTAAGTAGCAGGAAAGCAGAAGCAAATGAACAGAGAAGAGAATCCTTAAAAAAAATTATCTTTTTCAAACAGAAGTTATTGGTACTTTTTAATCCCTTCATCAAATCTACTCTATGCCTCTGTGCTATAGCCTGTGATGTGCTCTGTCTTGTGGAAAAATACACTGAGTAGTTATAGCATTCCCTTTGGGATCCTCAGTTTAGGAAGGATGTTGACTTGCTGGAAGGGCAAGTGTCCAGAGAAGGGCAACAAAGCTGGGGAGGGGTTTGGAGCACAAGCCCTGTGAGGAGAGGCTGAGGGAGCTGGGGTTGCTTTGCCTGGAGAAGAGGAGGCTCAGGGGAGACCTTTTTGCTGTCTACAACTACCTGAAGGGAGGTTGTAGACAGGTGGGGGCTGGTCTCTTCTCCCAGGCAACCAGCACCAGAACAAGAGGACACAGTCTCAAGCTGTGCTGGGGGAGGTTTAGGCTGGAGGTTAGGAGGAAGGTCTACACAGAGAGAGTGATTGGCCATTGGAATGTGCTGCCCAGGGAGGTGGTGGAGTCACCATCATTGGAGGTACTTAGGAGGAGACTTGATAGGGTGATTGGTTGCATGGTTTAGTTGATTGAGACATTTTAGGTGGTGTTGGATAATAGATTGGAAGCGATGATCTTGAAGGTCTCTTCCAACCTGGTCTGGTCTGGTCTGGTCTGGTCTATTCTATTCTATTCTATTCTATTCTATTCTATTCTATTCTATTCTATTCTATTCTATTCTATTCTATTCACCCTCAGTGAAACCTCAGGTGAACACCTAGAGGTGAAGTGGACTGTGTACTGACATTTTTCCTGAACTATTTCTCAGTATGGCTGAGGATTAGTAAAATGTATGCTGTTGGGGTCCTGCAGCAGCCCTGCAAGACACCCTTGTTTGAAGAGATCTGTGGGCACCCAGCACTGTGCTGTCAAAACTCAGCCTGACCCTGTATAGCCTTGGCTGTCAGCTTCGTCTGTAGACCGCCTCTTGTTTCTTCAGTTTCTGAATACTGTGTGAGGACTGTCAGCTTAAGCTCTCTGGGGTGGCTTTCAGTATTGTTAGCTCCAAAGTTTTAAACCAGAAATTGTTCCTGAAGTCCTGATTTTGGCTTACAGTCACAAATCTTAAAGCTTTGGGGGATATTTGATATGTCTGGCTCTGGTTATTGAGCAGTTAGTGTACCTTAGTGGTTTTATTTTCACACGTCTCAGAAACAATGAGAGCTAGGAGACTGGAAGAAACAATTTAAAAAAATAAATAAATAAATAAATAAATAAATAAATACTCCTGCCATCTCTGGATTCCATGAGCTGGAGCTTCAAGTAAAGCAGTGGTTTAATGAGAACTGGCAAAACTCATGCTTGTTCTTTCTCTGGGCACCGGCCTCATAAGAACCTTTTCTTCTGTTTTCAGTGTGTGCTTGTCAAAACATTTCCCTCTTCAGCATATGATTGCAGATCATCCCAGTTCCTTCCTGAAGCCCTTCCTTGTTTCAGCTTGGTTAGCATAGTTAGCTACTTGGTTGCCCAAAGATGCACCTGTAATAGGGAAATAATCTCCTGAGAGGGGAAGGGAACATTAACCTGGGCGTTGACATGTTGGATCTGAGAGGAGAGTGGAAGTGTTCCAGCAGTGGCCTCAGGTAGAACCAGGCTGTCAGGGTTGCCATGGCAATCAACTTGTTTATCACATCAAGATCCCCTTAATGAAAGAGCAGAAGATGTAATTCAGAGTAAATGCACAAGCAAAATACACATATCAGTGTGTATTAGGTCGCAAGAAAAGTGAGAAGAGATTGAACTGTCTCAGTGGTTTAAGAATAAATGAAGAAATGAAACCTCCTTTTTGCTTGAAGAAAATAACAGATTTTTCATGACTTCTGTGTCAAGAGGTGATACTGATCAAAGCACAGATATTGCTGTATCACAAGCATAAACCAGGAGAGGCATTCAGTGGGCAAACTAAAGTCATGTTTAATTCACATGAGGAATTACCCTATGCTGGTTAATGATAGCTTTTCTGCTCCTTTCATTTTCATTGAAAGAAGTGGTCAAGCAATCAGAAAGGAGTAGGAGTGAAATAACCCATGAAAGCTGTGATGGTCTATTGCATAAGACAGTGTTTGCCTATAGACTACAGAACCACCTTGTGGGAGGATCCAGTTTTAGGAATAAGAAGATTGGAGCTATGGGATAGTAACAGATGGATGCCACAAATGGTGTCAATTTTTGCAGTGTTATTGATATAAGCACAGCTCCTATATAGATTAATTGGTTGCAGAGGGTAGCAGAATCAGCCACTTAGTTCAGTCAGGAAGAAAGCCAATAGGTTTGATTGAAAGGAAGGGGCAGCTCCAGGCATCAGTTTGTATGAGATGTCTGCTGTAAGTGCTAACCTGCTAAACCAGACTTTGAAGGTCAGGCCACATGCTTTTGGAAAGATCATTCTCCTTGGAGCCACAAAAAAGTTCACAGAATTTTAGAATCAATAATGTTGGAAAAATCCTCAGAGATCATCAAGTCCAACCTGTCACCCAACACCTCATGACTATCTAAACCCTGGCACCAAGTGCCACATCCTTTTTGAACACCTCCAGGGATGTTGACTCCACCACTGCCCTGGGCAGCACATTCCAATGGCCAGTCTTTCTTTCTGTGAAGAACTTTCTCCTCACCTCAAGCCTAAACTTCCCTTGGTGCAGCCTGAGACTGTGTCCTCTTGTTCTGGTGCTGGTTGTCTGGGAGAAGAGACCAACCCCCACCTGTCTATAGCCTCCCTTCAGGTAGTTGTAGAGAGCAAGAAGGTCTCCCCTGAACATCCTCTTCTCTAGGCTAAGCAACCCCAGCTCCCTCAGCCTCTCCTCATAGGGCTGTGCTCAAGGCCTCTCCCCAGCCTCGTTGCCCTTCTCCGGACACGTTCAAGTGTCTCGATGTCCTTCTTAAACTGAGGGCCCAGAAATAGACACAGGACTCAAGGGGTGGCCTAACTAGTGCAGAGTACAGGGGCACAATGACCTCCCTGCTCCTGCTGGCCACACTATTTCTGAGGCAGGCCAGGATGCCATTGGCCTTCTTGGCCACCTGGGCACACTGCTGGCTTGTGTTCAGCCACCTGTCAATCAGTACCCCCAGGTCCCTTTCTGTTTGGCTGCTCTCCAGCCACTCTGACCCCAGCCTGTAGCACTGCATGGGGTTGCTGTGACCAAAGTGCAGCACCTGGCACTTGCACCCATCTGTGCAGCCTGTCAAGGTCTCTCTGGAGTGCCCTCCTACCCTCTAATAGATCAACTCCTGCCCCCAACATGGTGTCATCTACAAATTTACTAATTGTGAACTCAATCCCCTTGTCCAGATCGTCAATAAAGATATTGAACAGGATGGGGCCCAGCACTGATCCCTGGGGGACACCACTAGTGCCTGGCTGCCAGCTGGATGTAGCACCATTCATCACCACTACCTGGGCTCGGCCCTCCAGCCAGTTCCTGACCCAGTGCAGCACTTCTCCTGTGACTGCAGATTCAGTAGGTGCAAATGAGGAAAATGCAAGCATTAGACAGCTGAGCAAGGGTGCCCTTGAGCAGAGAAATGTGGGCAGAGACCTCTTGTCGTCTCTGCAGACTCTGCCTCCCTGTGCAAATGGCCTTCACACTGCATATTATCTGGTGTCTGCACACATTGCTGCTTTAGTTCGCCCTGGAAAGTTTAGGAACAGGGAAATGAGCTGTGTGGAACGGAAAGCTGACAGTCAGGGTCTACTGGGGCTCTTGTTTCATAACGGAAGACAGAGAGGTCTGGAGAGGTTAATAATACAGCTAAATAAATCTAAAACATGCACCAAAGTATAACATTATAACTGAGCAAATTACACACTTCAAATGGTTGCTGCTTACTTACTTAGGCAGTGTCAGCTATGCATCTACTCATGCCGTGCTGTGTGTATTTGGGCGACTGGAATAATTCTTGAGGTTAATTACTAAACTAACCAAAGGCCTTGACTCATTTGGAGCTGATGGAGATATTCATCAGATTTATCAAGCAAACACAATTATGCTGGTCATGACACATAGCTTGGCTAATAGCACAGGCACATTGGACTAGAACACCCTGCCTTGGCACGTGTCTCAGTCACTGAGAAACTCTTACCCAGCATAAGATAGGAACTGATGCAGGAAAAGTAATACCCACCTGCTGGGTACTCTCTCTGCTGCCTTGCTTTTAAATCACATTACAGAGCTGGAAAGCACAGAAATAAGTGACACTATCTTCCTTGGAAGCGTGGAAGTTTGCAGATAGTTCCCACTAAGCAAATGTCTGATTGTAGGATACCGAGAAGCGTGGCTCACTACCACAAGCGGGCCAATATGCAAGATGAATGCACATTGCTGAGATGTTTGAGATAGTGCCTGAAGCCGCTGCCAGTGAACATCCATCACAGTTTTCAATGGGAACAAGAGCTGTGAATAGCTGAAGAATGGCTCCAAGTCGTCTAAAAAGCCCCATGCAATCTGCTGATAGGCCTTTGCAGGGACTGACAGGTGTGCTGTCATTGTAACTGCACGTCAACGAGCCACAGCCACACGAATCCAAAATTCCCCTCCGCGGCTTGCCTTCTCTGCAAGCCAGAGTCAGTGCTTCAGCTCCTCACCTTCCACCGCACATTGATGCACCTTGCACAACCGGCCTTGTTCAGAAGGTTTCTCTGGGAGAAACTTTCTTTCTCTAAAAGGAACAGATTTTTAAGCATGCGTTTCGATGGATGTGCAGAAAATCACCACAATTGTAAGCAGGTATGAAGGCAGGGCAATGAATCTGTCATTTTTAAGGTAGCTATCTTAAATGAAAGTCCTTTCCACTTCTAAGGTAATAAGAATTGCAGCCTTAAAAAATATGATTAAGTTCCTGATTCAGTGTGCAGTTATGGACATCTTTTCTTTATAAAGCTCTTAAATATATGATTAAATCCTACTAAAACCCTCTCAAAAGTTTATCTAAAGTGGCACTTAATGCATTACATCTTTGATAGAGCCTCTATAAGTCCTATCTAAGTAGGAAATAGTAAAGCAGGAAGTATCCATAACACTTCAACAATGACAGTTATTAACAGAGGTAGTCATGACCACTGTCTACTTGTAGAGTATTGTGATGGGTTATGCCCATCCTGAAAGCAGAGGGGAAGGGGTTGTGAGAGCCCTGCCCTTCCCAGAGGGGGTTTTCCCCAGGGAAACTGAGTTAGTCTGTTCCACTCCCCCTCCCTGTCCAGAAAGCCTATAAAAGGAAGACACCGCAGCCATTGCTCTCTTTTGCTTCTGCCTCCCCGGGATGTAAGGACTAAGAGAGCCGCTGCTGGCTTCCTGATTCTCTGCCACATGGTTGGGCCTGGCCTTTCTCCCTGCTGCATCCACATTTCTCCAAAGGACTGTTGGTTTTGTATATTGCTCTATTCATCCTTGTTCCTTACCCTTGTGAACCTTTCCTGTTATTGTTATACATATATATATATATATATACATACAAACAATATCTATATAGTTTAAAGAAAAATTTTACCTCTCTACTTCCAAACTGACTCCAAATTATTTCTTGGCAGATTTACCTCCTCCCCTTTTTCCTTTTCCCCCTTTCTTTCCTTTTTTTTTTTTTCCCTTCCCTTTTCTCTCCCTGTTCTTTCCCCTTCCCTTTTCTTTCAATCGGGAAAGAGGAAGGGGGAGCAGGGGAGGGATTCTCAGTCTTGCCCCCCATCTGGGCTCTTAAATCCCAGTTAAGGCTAAAACCACCACAAGGACTTTTCCTTTTTTGGTTAATTTGGGCTGCTTCCTGGTTGCCCTATAGGAGCACTGGCTGCAGTGTCTTTAACAGTACATTTCCCAGCCTCCTCTACCATTTTGGCTGTGAAGACAGAGGTTGCAGCAGAAGTACAGTTCAAGCCTTTGAGCATCCCATCAGGTGCCTCCTAGGCCTTTGATGCCAAATGCAGCACTCATGTGCCAGCTGTGGGGATGCACATGGGGACATCTAACCCACAAACAAGGAAGGGAAGAGATGAGCATGGCTGATGTTCAGACTAAAAGGCAAGAGGGAACTGCACAGGCAGTTCAAGCAGGGACAGTTATTTTGGGAACAATACAGAGATGCTGCCCAGTTGTGTAGGGATGAGATCGGGAAGGCCAGGGCACAGCTGGACCTGAACTTGGCAAGGGATGTGAAGAATAACAAACAGGGCTTGTCTACAGGCATGTCAACCAGAAAAGGAAAGTTAAAGAAAATATACCCTCCCTGATGAACAATGTGTGAGTCAGCATGTGCCAAGAAGAAAGTGAGATGACTGAATGTCTTACACCATACCAAAAAGGAATCAATGCAGTCTTTGAGGAGAGGTTGTCTACAGGCATACAATTTATGACATAGACACTAGTGGTGCTATAAAGTCAAGGAGTTTAAATCATGGAGGTGATATAGAGTACTTAAAAGAGGTGTTTCCCATGGAGGAATAGAAAGACAGTGTTATGCAGCAGAAGGTGCAGGGAGGAGAACTTGACATATATCTCTAAGTGCATTACAGTGATAGCCAATATTCCTTGTAGTGTGTTGAGCCACTTGAGCCTTTCCCTGGATGCAGTCCGGTAGCCACTAGGGGACTCATGCAGGAGAGAAGATGCTGTTACTGAGCCCCCCCTCATTATCTAATAATGTCTGATCTGGAGAAAGATTTGCAGATTGTCATTGCTGGTTCTGGTCTGCATGCAGGAACAACTCACCTTCAAAACTGTCCTTGAGTGGCACTAATAAGAGCTGGGATCAGCAGCCCCTTCAATAAACTCCCATATGTCCTCCCATATGGCTACAGATCACCACTGATTACCAAACTTTGCAGATGTTTCCTGGCTCTAACTCCCCTAAATTATTCTCCCTGAGTCTGAATTATTCCCCCAATCCTATGAAGACTTAGGGATGCTAGGGCTGAAAAACTCTAACAATTCAGGACTGCTATAATTTACGACCCTAATTAGGTCCCTCTGTGCATTATGATTGATTCTTTAATTGTGGGATGGCCTGCTGCACTTTTCAATAGGATTTCTGTCTCATTCAGTGAGGATGATTAGTGCTCCTCTGGGGGGTCCTCTTGGCTATATTTTCAGTTCTCAGGTGGCTTCAGTTTTGTGAGTCTGGGTACAAACCTCAGGCCCAGAATGCAGGTTTGGGGAGAGACTTGGATATCTGTCAACCCCTTCTCATGCCCTGATTTCCTCAGTAAGGAAACCCTGTGTGAGAGACTAAATCTTGTTTCTCTCTTGATGTGACTTAACAAAGATAAAAATCCCCTTTGCTGCTTGCCCAGACAATAGCTGATGTGTATTGGGCAGACACCACTGGATAAGGACTCTCGGAAGGTGCATAGATAAGGACTGCTCACCAGACTGCAGCTGTCCTGGCAATGGGCAGAGGCCGATTATATAAAAGATCTGAGCAACTACTGGCTAAGAAGGAAAATACAGCAGAAGAAACACAGAAGGAAAAGACCTGGACAGTGCTGCTCTGAAGAAAAATGGAGAGAATACTGGTACAGAGACATCACCATGTAGCCTGGAAGAACCCTCTCTCCGTGTCCTAGGTTCCACCTGCTGCAACTCATGGAGCTGAAGAGGCTGCTCAGAGGACAACGTCTTCTACAGCCAAAGCTGCAACACCTTTCCTCTACAGACCCAACACGTCTTCTACATCCCAAGCTGCAGCACCTTTCCTCCACAGACTCAAACTATCTTGGAGGGTGTGGGGTGTGGTAATATAATTCCTTTCCGCTTCCCTCTCTCCTCTCTCTCTCCCTCTCTATTTTCTCTCTCTCCCCTCCTGATCCACCCACTTTATTTGTGCAATAAATAGCCTCAAGGGCTGTTGATTTTGGCCTCAGTTGTGCCTCTAATTTCATACCACGGGAATATTCAAAAGAACTGAGGCTCTTTCCCTCTCCAGACTGAGACACCCTGGCACAAGACAAAGAAGGAAATCCTTGTATCTCCAAAAAGTACCCAGTCTGGGTAACCAGGGGAACAGGGTTTTTAGTGTCTCTGCAGGTAAGGATGACACAGCTCACACAACCTCTGTCTTTGTTGGGAGGAAATGTTTGCAGTAGGGACCTGGAGAGTATGGTCGATGGAGGAGTTGTGGTTGAATCCATGTGAAAAATGGAAAAATGGATTGTATCTGTGCTGCAACCACAGGGCTCAGGTGTGTTGTTGGGCAGAGGGACACAAACTCCTTATTTTCTCTATCCTGCTGTGGACAATGCAAGCTTCAGAGTCTGCCTTGTAAAACAGAGAAGAGAAATACGCACCCAGGCTCAAAGTAATTAAAGTGCCACAAAATCTCATGTCCTCTATCAAATTGTGACTTTCACATGAAACACCCAGCACTGCTTGACTTTTCAGATGTAATATCACACAGCCTCAGTGCTCTCCATCTCCATGGGACGTAACAGTACCACAGAATTTCTCAAGACTTTTTCCTTAGATCAATTAATTAGTTTCTGCGAAACACTGCAGTGATGAAATGCTTTAAAGAACTTATGATTAATGTTGTCTTCAGATCAGGCCTTCAGAGTGCACATGAATAAGGCCTGGCACAGTACATAGGAAAAAGAAGATAAAATGAAACACTGAACAGCTTCCACCCACTGTGTACTCTGGGTGGTGAAGGTGCTCATAGGTGAAGTATGGGGGCATGAAATCAAAGACCACAACAATTTTTGCCAGCACAAGACAGAAGGAAGTTTACATGGACTTCACCTTATTGTTATCTTTGAGTTTGCAACTTCTCAGCCCTTTAATTCATTTCATGTGAGGGTTTTTTAATGTACTTCATGTACTGAGATACAAACACAACTCAAAGAGCTCATTTATTTGTGTCTGGGTACACAGAGTACGTTTAAAAAAGAGGTAAACAACTCTCTTACATAAACAACTATAATGCTGGAAATCACATAGCTGCTAGTGATATGCTGGTTCAGCCTGGCTGTGAATACTATGGGGGACATGGCCTCCACTGGGAAGTATCAATACAATACTCTCTCCCATGTCACATTATGTAGTGTCCTTATCTGAACTCCTTCTGCCTCCAGTCCCTAGCATCCATGACATTCACAGAATCATAGAATCAATAAGGTTGGAAAAGACCTCAAAGATCATCAAGTCCAACCTGTCACCCAACACCTCAAGACTACTAAACCATGGCACCAAGTGCCATGTCCAATCCCCTCTTGAGCACCTGCAGGGATGGTGACTCCACCATCTCCCTGGGCAGCACATTCCAATGGCTAACAACTCTCTCTGGGAAGAACTTTCTCCTCACCTCCAGCCTAAACTTCCCCCTGCTGCAGCTTGAGACTGTGTCCTCTTGTTCTGGTGCTGCTTGCCTGGGAGAAGAGACCAACCCCCACCTGGCTACAACCTCCCTTCATGTAGCTGCAGACAGCAAGAAGGTCTCCCCTGAGCCTCCTCTTCTCCAGGCTAAGCAACCCCAGCTCCCTCAGCCTCTCCTCCCAGGGCTGTGCTCGAGGCCTCTCCCCCAGCCTTGTTGCCCTTCTCTGGACACGTTCAAGAGTCTCGATGTCCTTCCTAAACTGAGTGGCCCAGAACTGGACACAGGACTCAAGGTCTGGCCGAACCAGTGCTGAGTACAGGGGCACAATGACTTCCCTGCTCCTGCTGGCCACACTATTCTTGATGCAGGCCAGGATGCCATTGGCCTTCTTGGCCACCTGGGCACACTGCTGGCTCATGTTCAGCCGGCTGTCAATCAGCACCCCCAGGTCCCTTTCTGCCTGGCAGCTCTCCAGCCACTCTGACCCCAGCCTGTAGCTCTGCATGGGGTTGTTGTGGCCAAAGTGCAGCATCCGGCACTTGGACTTATTGAATGCCATCCTGTTGGACTCTGCCCATCTGTCCAGCCTGTCAAGGTCCCTCTGCAGAGCCCTTCTGCCCTCTAACAGATCAACATCTGTTCCCAACTTGGTGTCATCTGCAAATTTACTGATGACTGACTCAATCCTCTCAATCCAGATCATCAGTAAAGACATTATCTTGTCATCATGTATTCCCTGACAAGGAACCACCACTGAGCATCTGCTGACTGGTTGAGTAATTGAGCTTTCCCCTTTACCTTATCCACTTCAGAATGTGGGGGCAAAGATGGTACCCTGACTTTTGTGCCCACTATTGGCACTTCAGCTTCGACTCAGTGTGGACATGAATCCTAGGGTTGCCAGCAGAATTAAAACATTGGACCACACTTTCTGGCTTAGCTTGAGGGCCTCAGAAAACCTATGGGGATATCTTCTTAGCTGGGAAAGGCACAGTCATAGGGGAGCTGGTGCCAGCTCTGAGGTTTTAGTGAAGGGCAGGCTGCAGACATGGACTGAGCTGGTGCTACTGGCAAAAAGCTCCAGGGGAGATACTCAGAATAGCTCAGGCTTCTCTGATGCATGATCTGGGCTAGTGATGAATTAGAAAACATGAGCCAGTGAACTTCTAGCCCTGAGGTTTAACATTCATCCCCAAGGCTAAATGAGACTAGGATGCAATCCAGCTGAAGCTTAGATGTCTTCTGTGCTGGCTTCCTTCACTCAGGTGCACAAGAAATGTGAGGTCAAATCAGCCAGTTGTATCCTAGCCTCAGAGAGCCTCAACAGGATAACAAACTGAACATCTCACCTGCCAGGGGCTTCAGGTGCTTCTGCCATAGCTTTTCCTGGGAGAGAGACTCAGAATTAGCAATGGTGGATTTCTTCATCTCAGCCCTTTCCCTGCTGTAAACATTATCTTGCTGCACAAGATCTGAGCTCCCTTTTGCATAAGCTGCAGCTTTGTTGTAGACTCATACCAAATCACAGCTAGACCAATCAGAACTTGCCAGTTCAGTTTCAAAACAAACAATCCCACCTAATTTTCTGCATATATGTCTTCCCTGTACATTCTTCAGCTTTGCCTTGGCATTTTTATAGCAGCAGCAGACTATTATCTTGTCAACAACTGCATTGACATTATCTCTTAATTACATAATTACTTTGTTATGTACTGTAGCATGAGCAATATTGAAGCACTTAAAAAAATATTGTTTTAAAGCTTTAAAAGAAAAGACAAACCCAACCACCAACCCTTGAGTCAATCTACCTGCTAAGTGTTAGCACTTTTTGTGTTCTCCTGGTAGATTGATGAAGCAATTGTACAATTAGCACTAGAAAAGGTGTAAACAAAAATGGTGATGCTTGTTGGAATTGGTAAACTAGTTTTCTTCATCTTATTCTGAAGGATGTGTCAAGACATCCTGGGGGCTATTTAGTCTTGAGAAGACTGAGAGGGGAATCTCTTCAATGTGCATAAATATCTGAGGGGTGGGTGTCAGATGGAGGGGGCCGAGCTCTTTTGGGTGGTGCACAGTAATAAGACAAGGAGCAGCAGGTTCAAACTTGAACATAGCCAGGGGAAGTTTAGGCTGGAGGTGAGGAGAAAGTTTCATAGTTTCATAGATTCATAGTTTCAGTTAGGGTTGGAAGGGACCACAAGGATCATCTAGTTCCAACCCCCCTGCCATGGGCAGGGGCACTCTACACTAGATCAGGCTGGCCACAGCCTCATCCAGCCCGGTCTTACAGAGAGAGTTGTTAGCCATTGGAATGTGCTGCCCAGGGAGGTGGTGGAGTCACCGTCCCTGGAGGAGTCCTAGAGGGGACTGGACATGGCACTTGGTGCCATGGTTTAGTAGTCATGAGGTGTTGGGCAACAGGTTGGACATAATGATATTTGAGGTCTTTTCCAACCATATTGATTCTATGATTCTATGATAGAAGTTTTCACCTCAACATGAGGAGAAACTTAATACAGTGAGGGTGACTGGAACAGGCTGCCCAGGGATATTGTGGAGTCTCTGGAGACTTTCAACACCCACCTGGATTCATTCCTGTGAGGACTACCCTGAGTGATCCTGCTTTGGCAGGGCGGGGTGGGGGGGTTGGACCCAATGATCTCTTGAGGTCCCTTCCAACCTCTAAAATACTGTGACACTGTGAAGACAACTGAACCTCTTTATTTGTTGTCATGTTGCCATGGGACCCCTCAAAAAATAAATAGGTCTAATCCAGCTCATGCTGTGTGCTGAAATCATCCTGACAGCAGGACGACTGGCCTGACTACACACTACAGTCCTTGGTACCTATGGGATTACATCCCAGCACCAGGTACTGTGATAATTTGTGATAACTGGGAAGTGCCTGTGATAACTCCCCTGGTTTTTCACTTCAGCAAAGCTGCTGTCCTGGTAGTGCAGTTGCCTGAAAGTATGCTGGAAATGCAGCTCACAGCCACGCTAACCCACCCTAATACCCACTAGGCTACTGCCAGCCCCTGGCAGTTGAATCATGTCCTAAACTTGCACGCAGCAAAATCAATGATACTTCATTATTGCCCTTGAATGACAGAAGAATTGGGATTTTGTAGTCTAGATGAAAGAGTGCATTTGGCAAGCATTTTATTTCAGAAACAAATCTCCTTGGCCCCTTAAAAGTCTACCACTGCTGACTCTTAGACTTATCACTGTTCCCTACAACCCTAGCCTGGCATGCCGACAAAATCAATATTCTAAAAATAAATAAATAAGCATACAGTGCAAGCATCCACATTGAACAGCAGCAGTTGGCAGAGCCATGCATCTTTAATCTGGATTTAGTCAGCCAGATAGAGTGAATCTTAGCAAGCCGCCTCAGGCAAAGCATTCAACAAACTTACTCTACTCCACTTTAGAAGTCCATCAGTTCTTTCCCGTTTTCACAGGGACTCATGTAGTCTACCTGGACTTCAGCAAGGCCTTTGGCACTGTCCCCCACAGCAAACTGCTGGCCAAGCTGACAGCTCCTGGCTTGGACAGCAGCACTCTGTGCTGGGTTAGGAACTGGCTGGAGGCTGAGCTCAGAGAGTGGTGGTGAGTGGTGCCACAGCCAGCTGGCAGCCAGGCAGTAGTGGTCTCCCCCAGGGATCAGTGCTGGGCCCCATCCTGTTCAATATCTCTATTGATGATCTCGGTGAGGGGATTGAGTCCGTCATCAGTAAGTTTGCAGATGACACCAAGCTGGGAACAGATGTTGATCTGTTAGAGGCAGAAGGGCTCTGCAGAGGGACCTTGACAGGCTGGACAGATGGGCAGAGTCCAACAAGATGACATTTAACAAATCCAAGTGCCAGGTGCTGCACTTTGGCCACAACAACCCCATGCAGAGCTACAGGCTGGGATCAGAGTGGCTGGAGAGCTGCCAAACAGAGAGGGACCTGGGGGTGCTGATTGACAGCCACCTAAACATGAGCCAGCAGTGTGCCCAGGTGGCCAAGAAGGCCAATGGCATCCTGGCCTGCATCAGGAATAGTGTGGCCAACAGGAGCAGGGAAGTCATTGTGCCCCTGGACTCTGCACTGGTTAGGGCACACCTTGAGTCCTGTTTCCAGGCCTGGGCCCCTCAGTTTAAGAAGGACATTGAGACACTTGAACATGTCCAGAGAAGGAAAACAAGGGTGGGAGAGGCCTCGAGCACAGCCCTGTGAGGAGAGGCTGAGGGAGCTGGGATTGTCTAGCCTAGAGAAGAGGAGGCTCAGAGGAGACCTTCTTGCTGTCTACAACTACCTGAAGGGAGGCTGTAGCCAGGAGGGGGTTGGTCTCTTCTCCCAGGCAAGCAGCACCAGAACAAGAGGACACAGTCTGAAGCTGCACCACGGGATGTTTAGCTGGAGGTGAGGAGAAAGTTCTTCACTGAGAGAGTCATTTGTCATCGGAATGTGCTGCCCAGTGGTGCTGTGATGGTGGAGTCACCATCCCTGGAGGTGTTCAAGAGGGGATTGGACGTGGCACTTGGTGCCATGGTTTATTCATGAGGTCTGTGGTGACAGGTTGGACTCGATGATCTTAGAGGTCTCTTCCAATGTTGGTGATTCTGTGACTTTCACAAAAGACTCACAAGGCAGGAATACTTCCAGTCTTCTCTCCTTTAGCCCAACCTCTCTCCAGCAACATTGGAGGAGAATGGTTCTGGCTGTTGACTAAGGCTTTGTGTATGGCAAAGGAGGGGGTAAGCCCCGAGGGCTGGTAGGAAGAAAGCATGGAATGAAATTGGAAGAACAAGACACAGGTATTTAACAGAGGTTTTAGCATTGCCTCAGCCCCTTTTGGAGAGGAACTGCATTTTCAGAGAGTGGTTCTGTTTCCACAGAGAGGCAGCTGTTCTTGCCTTGGAACAACCACACAGGGAGGATTTGGGAGTGGTGACTTGAACAGGGACGCCTTAGGTGTTCAAGAGGGGATTGGACGTGGCACTTGGTGCCATGGTCTGGTCATGGGGTCTGTGGTGACAGGTTGGACTCGATGATCTCTGAGGTCTTTCCAAACTTGGTGATTCTGTGATTCTCCAATGTTGCCAGTCATGAATTGTGCAAAAACATAACAGAAAGATGATTCCAGTTGCTCAGTTCTCAGCCACTTCCATTGCCAGAGGATTAGAACTGCGACTCTTTTCTGTGAATAGCTATTTCTAGTAACTGAAAGAGGATACAATAATGACGTATTAATGGACAAGGAAGGGGGGGGAATATAGGTCAGTTATACATCACTCAGGTAACTAAACCCAGCATCTCTGAAGCACTGTCTGAATGAGGATATCACAGTGATGGGTAACAAACAAGGCAGTGAGCAGAGACATACTTTTACACCACCCTGTTTGCTTCCTTGGGATTCTCATTGCATTTGCAAAACACAGTTTAGGTAAGATCCAATGTCTCTTTTGCACTGAAGTATTTACCAGGGGAAGAGACAAGTCTGAGCCCGTTCAAGATTTGCAAGGATGTGAATATTTTTAGGCAGGATTTTGAAGGAACCACATATTACCGTGTGGGGGAAGGAATCTTGTGCATAGAACCAGCAGAGAGTAAGCTGCAAAACTAAGAGAGGAGCACTTTTTCTTGCACAGAAATAAATGTTTCCTTGTAGCCCCTGGGTCAGAAAAAGGATGATATTTTTTTGTCCTTTTAACACGCTTGTGTCTGTGTGACATGCACTAACTACTCTGACAACCTTGACCTCAGACTCTAGATATGTTTCCATAATAAGATTTCTGTGTGTGCTGCTTTTGGCCTGATGGAAATGTAATGCCAGAGAAGTTCAAAGGCAGAAGGTGCTGAAAACCTTGATATATTTCTTTCTGTTTTTTTTTCCAGAGGGATGCAAGCATCATCTGTCAGCTAGGCTTTATGCAAAATAATTCCTCCTGGATGACAAGAACAAGCACTTCACAAACATCTGCATGAAGAAGAAAAACAGGAGATTATTATAATCAGAGAGACAGAGGGGTCAAGAACAGCATAAACACTCAAAATGTATGGGTAGCCCTGAAAAGAAAGGGGAATGCTTTATGAGCAGTGTTGCCACAAATGCAGTATGCTGTAGACAAATGTGCTTGTTTTTCCCTTCCCCACTGCTACTCATGCTCTGCAGCTCAGTGGAAGGTGATTTGTAGGTGTCATCTGAGACATCTCATTTTTTCAAGCCTCAGATTCAATTTAGTTTCCAAGTGTTCTCCATAATCTTTGATATTTCATGGTAAAGATATTTATTCAACTGTAAAGACCAATGCTTTCTTTTTTTTTCAAAAGCCTATTTCAAATTAATTTAGTTTATGGTTGTTGAGGGTTTCTTAGAATAGCATAGAATAGAATAGAATGGAATGGAATGGAATAGAATAGAATAGAATAGAATGGAATAGAATAGAATAGAATAGAATAGAATAGAATAGAATAGAATAGAATAGAATAGAATGGAATGGAATGGAATAGAACAGAATAAACAAGGTTAGAAGAGACTTTCAAGATCATTGCGTCCAACCCATCACCCAACACCATCTAATCAACTAAACCATGGCACCAAGCACCCCATCCAGTCTCCTCCTAAACACCTCCAGTGATGGTGACTCCACCACCTCCCTGGGCAGCACATTCCAATGGCCAATCACTCTCTCTTTCTGTGAAGAATTTCTTCCTAACATCCAGCCTAAACCTCCCCTGGTGTAGCTTGAGACTGTGTCCTCTTGTTCTGGTGTGGGTTGCCTGGGAGATGAGACCAACCCCCACCTGGCTACAACCTCCCTTCAGGGAGTTGATAATTAGAATATTAAATATTAATATAGAATAATTAGAATATTAAATAATATTAAAGGAGAGCATGCAATATTTTGATGCATTTTAAAGTTGTTTTAACTTTTTATTCTAATTAAGGAATGCAATGAAAATGCAGTTTTCCTGAGCAAAATTCCTGACCAGTTCTGTTATTTTGCTTATTCTGTATGTGTGCTGCTTTCCCGCCACAAACATCTTTGCCCTGTTCCTCAGTCTAGGACCTACTCTACCGTATGAGAATAAGCAAGTCTTTATTACAGTATCACAGTTTCACAGCATCACCAAGGTTGGAAGAGACCTGAAAGATCATCAAGTCCAACCTGTCACCACAGACCTTGTGACTAGACCATGGCACCAAGCACCACGTCCAATCCCCTCTTGAACACCTCCAGGGATGGTGACTCCACCACCTCCCTGGGCAGCACATTCCAATGACAAATGACTCTCTCAGTGGAGAACTTTATCCTCACCTCCAGCCTAAACTTCACCTGGTGCAGATTCAGACTGTGTCCCCCTTGTTCTGGTGCTGGTCGCTAGAGAGAAGAGACCAACCTCTTCCTGGCTACAATCACCTTTCAGGTAGTTGTAGAGAGCAATGAGGTCTCCCCTGAGCCTCCTCTTCTGCAGGCTAAACAACCCCAGCTCCCTCAGCCTCTCCTCACAGGGCTGTGCTCAAGGCCTCTCCCCAGCCTTGCTGCCCTTCTCTGGACACGTTCAAGTGTCTCGATGTCCTTCCTAAACTTAGTGGCCCAGAACTGGACACAGTACAGAAGGTGTGGCCTAACCAATGCAGAGTCCAGGGGCACAATGACTTCCCTGCTCCTGCTGGCCACACTATTCCTAATGCAGGCCAGGATGCCACTCTGTCTTTTTTCCTTCTTCAGTCTCGCAGTGTACCCAGCTCACCCTGCTCCCACTCATTGGAGCCTTTATGCTTTGTCTGTGTTTCTGTAAATGAATCATTTTTTTTTTTTTTGCATCTGTTTTTGTGAAAAGATAAAAACAAAGCAAAACAAATGAGCTCTGTGAAATGTCAAGGAGGCTGTTAAACAACAGTCTTGAAAATGGCACCTTAATTGCATCGCTAATGGGAGTTTTTATCTAATCGAAAAGCAACGAAGCAGATAATTTTTTTGGTTGTATTTATCATTAAACACTGCCTGAGAAGTGGAAAAAATTAAGAGGAACCACAACCCACATCTTTACAAGGGCTGGGGGGGGGTGTCTCATTGACAGACAGAGGCATTTGCCTCCGTGGGGACCTGGATGACCATCTTAATTGCCATCTGGAGCTTTGTTGCTGCCTACAAAACCAAGGAGGAGGCTTGAAGTATCCATGGAGTGGGGATGGTAAACATTCACTAGATATGCATCAAAGCCATCTACTCACAGGGCAGTGTAATAACCACTCAGGTGCAGAAAATTGTCTCAAAACTTCTGGGGTTTGCAAAGCCTGTTTTCATTAGAGCATCATTGCTTGACACCACCTACCTGTGGGCAGTCGTAGTATAAACTTTCTTTTCTGATAAACATTAATGAAATCTTGGCCCAGAGATTAAATGCACACACACACAAAGATATCCTGAACCTAGGCTATGTACAGGCTCCTATAACAGGCTTACTGCCCATGTGAGGACTGACTTGCACATAAACATGGGCCCCGACACATTTGTCAAGCATTGCAATGACTAACTCCTGGATGCACTGGGTGTGCATTCCCCTGCACTTCAAAATACATGCACAGGCAATCAACTTTTCACCTGTAAGAGCAGATAAGCGTGTGAAAATTGATCTGCACTTCTCCAGTAAGTCCTGACCTCACATCTGAAGAAAATCTTGACAGATTCAATCAATTCCACAATGACCAGCAACCTATTAAAACTAAAGGCTGGTTGCAAACAAGTCCAGAGCAATGGCATTGTACAGAGAGAATTTAATAATGCAGTCCTTCAGAACTCACCTCACTGCTCTGTGCTCCTTGTGAAAGATGCATACTATTTTGGGCTACAGGGATAGGAAACAAGGAACCCCTCTGGTCTGGTAGATTAACACCACTGGAACTGGCTGATGTGATCCCCACCCACAAGGGTTGGATGGAGGAACCTGGACACTCCAGGCCAGTCAGCCTGACCTCAGTGCCAGGGAAAATTGTGGAGCAGATCATCCTGGGGGCAATGACGGTGCACCTGCAGGATGGCCAAGGGATCAGGCCCAGCCAACATGGATTTTAAGAAGGGCAGGTCCTGCCTGACCAACCTGATCTCCTTCTATGAACAGGTGATTGCCAGGTGGATGTGGGGCAAGCTGTGGATGTGGTCTACCTGGACTTCAGCAAGGCCTTTGACACCGTCACCCACAGCAAACTCCTGGCCAAGCTGGCAGGTGGTGGTGAATGGTGCCACATCCAGCTGGCAGCCAGTCACTAGTGGTGTCCCCCAGGGATCAGTGCTGGGCCCCATCCTGTTCAATATCTTCCCTGATGATCTGGATGAGGGCATTGAGTCAGTCATCAGTAAATTTGCAGATGACACCAAGCTGGGGGCAGGAGTTGATCTGTTAGAAGGTGGAAGGGCTCTGCAGAGGGACCTTGACAGGCTGCACAGATGGGCAGAGTCCAGCAGGATGGCATTCAACAAATCCAAGTGCCAGGTGCTGCATTTTGGTCACAACAACCCCATGCAGAGCTACAGGCTGGAGTCAGAGTGGCTGAAGAGAAGCCAAACAGAAAGGGACCTGGGGGTACTGATTGACAGCTGGCTGAACATGAGCCAGCAGTGTGCCCAGGTGGCCAAGAAGGCCAATGGCATCCTGGCCTGCATCAGGAATAGTGTGGCTAGCAGGAGGGCATTGTGCCCCTGGGACTCTGCACTGGTTCGGCCACACCTTGAGTCCTGCATCCAGTTCTGGGCCCCTCAGTTTAGGAAGGACATTGGGACTCTTGAATGTGTCCAGAGAAGGGCAACGAGGCTGGGGAGAGGCCTTGAGCACAGCCCTATGAGGAGAGGCTGAGGGAGCTGGGGTTGTTTAGCCTGGAGAAGAGGAGGCTCAGGGGAGACCTTATTGCTGTCTACAACTACCTGAAGGGAGGTTGTAGCCAGGAGGGGGTTGGTCTTTTCTCCCAGGCAGCCAGCACCAGAACAAGAGGACACAGTCTCAAGCTGCACCAGGGGGATGTTTAGGCTGGAGGTGAGGAGAAAGTTCTTCCCAGAGAGAGTTGTTAGCCATTGGAATGTGCTTCCCAGGGAGGTGGTGGAGTTACCATCCCTGGAGGTGTTCAAGAGGGGATTGGATGTGGTGCCATGGTTTTGTAGTCATGAGGTGTTGGGTGACAGGTTGGACTTGATGATCTTTGAGGTCTTTTCCAACCTTGGTGATTCTGTGATTGTATGACTCTATGATTCGCTATTGGACCTTGGAAGGCAGGTGGGTTTCATCAATATCTCTTTTCTTGTCTTCTTGAAGGTGTACAAATCACCACATTCAGTCCATGAGTGATGGGGATTCAGGGCCAGTGCTTAGCCACTGGGCAAAAGAAAACCCATATGGTTTTCTCACTTTTGTATGTGATTTCTGTTTGAAAGTAGATATCACAACAAATTGGTCTGGAGGTTTAGAGCTTATTTGCTTTAATATTTATGATTGCTTGTGGTGAATAAGTGAAACAAATGGCAGCCTAAATTGTGCTGGGAGAATATGAAGGATCAATTCAGCAAACAAAACAGGCTCTGATCTTGTTAGCTCTATAAATACACAGAAAGCACAATCAGAGAATAATAAATATCTCCCATTTCAGCAGCTTCTTTTGTTCCCTGAAGCTCTGTCTAGAAATTGTGTACCCACACAGAGATTCTACCAGGCACATCTTTGGCTATGTATACTAAACAATAAGTTGTGCATACAGCATCCTTCCTAGCAGACTATCCTGCAGGTGCTGCCCAATTAACCCAAATCAGATATAATAGCAAATTGAGTAATTGAGTAGTAATTGAGTAGTAAATGCTGCTCAATTGTCCAAGGAAAGGAGAACATACGACCCAGTGAACTGGCTGGGGAACAGCTTAGCAGAACACATCTACTGAGAGAGTGATTGCCCACTGGAATCAGCTGCCTGTGGAAGTGGTGGAGTCACCTTCATTGGAGGTGTTCAAGAAGAGGCTTGATGGGGTGCTTGGTGCCAGGGTTTAGTTTTTTAGTTGTTTAGGTGGGTTGTATTGTACTGTATTGTGCTGTATTGTACTGTATTGTACTGTTTTGTACTGTATTGTACTGTATTGTACTGTATTGTATTGTATTTAGGTGGGTTGGATTGGTTGATGGGTTGGACGTGATGATCTTGAAGGTCTCTTCCAACCTGTTGTATTGTATTGTATTGTATTGTATCTCCCTGTGTGGAGACCTGACTCTTTTTCATGGAAAAGTGTCAAGGGACCCTTAATAACAGTTAGATAAAGAAACTCAGAATTTGTGTCTCATTTGAAACACTTCTGTGCCAAGAGTGGAGCCCAGGCTGTAATGATACACCAGGGTGAAGGTTTGGTTTAGGCCCTGGTAGCAACACACTAAATACTTTTTCACCTGACCCCCCCCCCTTCCCGGTGTGTTTCTTTTCCTGAGATGTGTTGGCCTCTGTCAGCAGAACAGGCTAGGCAGAATTTTGCAATAGCTAGTAAACCCAGCCCTGCAAATTAGTTTTACTTGAAAAATATATTAAATAAACCCAAATTGGGATAAAAAGTCTCAGCACTGACAGTCTTCTCAGGAAAATTCTGCACCGTTACCCTTTGATATCCCCAGTGTTTCTGAAAGAGAAGCTGCTGTGCCAGCTTCCTTCATGCACCCTGGATCCACGGCAGCTTCCATAGGGGCTGCCAGTGGTCTGCAGCTTCCAAAGTTTTCAGGCACTGCTGCTGTGCATCGTGTCACGGAATCATAGAATGGTTTGGATTGGAAGGGACCTTAAAGATCACCTAGTTTTACCCTCTGTGTGATGAACAAGGATGCCTCCAACTAGACCAGGCTGCTTTGAATACTTCCAAGGTTGGAACCCCTGCATCACAGAGGGTGCTTTTGGAAGGGATCTCAAGCATCATCTGAACCAACCTTTCCTAGTGAAAGTACAATCTAGATAAGATGTCCAAGTACCCTGTCCATCTGAATCTTAAAATTGTCCAGTGTTGGGGAATACATCACTTCCCTGATCAGAAAAGGGCTGTGATGTGGATATGAACATGATAGAGTAGTGACACACAGGATTCTGCTGCTAGAAGCATACAGCAGATTAGCCTCTTTCCACAGTAGCCAACAGGGATATGGTGGTCTCACTTTCACAGGCTCTTGAGACTCCTGCAATGAATGTAGGTAGTTTCTCCATCAGTGTGAAGGGCAGGCAGTCTTTGGACCTAAGGAGATGTACTGTTGAGGAGCTTGTGGCTAGTAAAGTCCCCTCCTTCATTTTCTTCTGCTACTTTTAGAAGTATTTAGAAGTGTTGGATGAAACAGTGCAAATGAAAAGAATGGCAGAGGGGGGAAGTAAGCACAATTCACTTCAAATGAAAAGCAGAATTTGAGGAACAGAAAATGGCCTGGAAACTGTTTTCTAGAAATTAATTTCTTTGTCCCTTCAAAAGATGTCTTTGGAAATGTGCTCCATTCCTGTCTGGCTTTACTGAGGATATAGACAAATTTTGTCCCATCAAAGAGTAAAGAGAGCTATGGGTCTTTTTAGGTCCCTTTCCATGATCTTTCTTCCTCTCTCCATTACCTTTTATGTTCTCCCACCTCTGCTGTGTTGATGGCATTGCTCTCATCACTCATTCATTGCATTACCATAGATGAACCTTCACTTTTTTATTCCTCTCCCTGGGCATTGCTTGTTTCTCACCTGAATGGTGGCACTGCCCAGAGCTACCATCACATGGAGTATCATAGAATCACCAAGGTTGAAAGAGACCTCAAAGATCATCGAGTCCAACCTGTCACCACAGACCTCATGACTAAACCATGGCATCAAGCGCCACGTCCAATCCCCTCTTGAACACCTCCAGGGATGGTGACTCCACCACCTCCCTGGGCAGCACATCCCAATGACGAATAACTCTCTCTGTGAAGAACTTTCTCCTCACCTCCAGCCTAAACTTCTCCTGGCACAGCTTGAGACTGTGTCCTCTTGTTCTGGTGCTGGTTGCCTGGGAGAAGAGACCAACCCTCACCTGGCTACAACCTCCCTTCAGGTAGTTGTAGATAGCAATAAGGTCTCCCCTGAGCCTCCTCTTCTCCAGGCATAGGAGGAGCCTCCAGGATTGGGACCTTCAGACTCCATCAGACTCTCCTTTAATCTTTCTCTGCCCCAATTTCAAGGAATACAAGCTATAGATGAAGGGTAAATGCTGCTTATCAGTTCGAGGGTGATGTGCTCTTTCATATCTGTCCATCTCAGAGCAAGGGTCAGTGCTCTTTTGGGAGAGTTGTTATCACTGGCGTGGCCCTGCAACTGTACACACAAATAACAATGATGTTTTTAATGGACTGCCTGGGCTGGAAGCAGTTTGGATCCTGTGTAGAAGTGTCTTCAACAGCTTCTCTCAAGCTGAAGGGCTCAGCCTACAGAGGTGCTTACAGCCAAAACACTGTGAGAAAGCAACTGGCAAGAGACTCTTAGGACTAATAATAATGTTACATAACTGAAGCAGAGGAGAAAGAAGTCATTAGAAATGAAGAGAGTTATTTGAGTATGATAAGATGTTTTGGAGAACTTGGGTAGCTAAGTGGGGGGAACGCTGATGAAAGAAATGTGGCTACACAAATGGGCTCGTGATTAAAAGCAGAATTAGTGAACACAATTAAGAAAGGTTCAAAGTGAAAAAAAAAATTAAGCTAAACAGTTGAGACAGGAACAGTGCAGTGGCTTTGAGCAGCTTTTGGTTTATCACCCTGCAACTTCTGCTCTGCAATTAGAGAGTGCAAAGAGCTGGCTGAGTGGTGAACCCTGTGTTACAGTGGAGAATGCTGGCACTAGGCATCTCCTGAGGACTTCTCCCATGGTCATGGGAGTACCTGAGGATGTCCCCCCAGGTTTTGCAGGTGGAATTCCCTGTTTATACTGCCTGTCAATATCCTTCTGCTGAAAGAAGAAGCTCTATGAGAGACACCAAGGGCTGTATTTTCAAACACTAATGTTTGCAGGTTTTGCCATCCTTTGTTTCAGGTAGATATTTGGACGTTTACAGTACTTTGGCATTTAGTGATGGCAGCCTCCAGCTAATAGCAAGTAAGAGGTTGTTGGCACCTTTTGAAGAAAACTACATTCTGGGAAAATCTGGGGGCAAAGCCCATAAGAATACAGTCAGTATGCAGCCTGGCTTCAATTACTGGGCAGCTTCCTTTACTAGAATTCTGCTGCTGGCCTTACTAAGTGGATTTTGACAGTCTTTCAGAGCATCTAGGTCCCAGTCCTCTAGTATTAGCTATTTAATGTATTTCAAAGCTTTTGGTTTTTCTTTCCCTCATGTGGAAGGGAAGCAATTTTCAAGTGGAGACCAGAATAAAATAGCCAATGGCATCCTGGCATGGATCAAGAATAGTGTGGCCAGCAGGAGCAGGGAAGTCATTGTGCCCCTGGACTCAGCACTGGTTAGGCCATACATTGAGTCCTGTGTCCAGTTCTGGGCCTCTCAGTTTGGGAAGGACATTGAGACTCTTGAACGTGTCCAGAGAAGGGCAACGAGGGCTTGTGTTCCAAACCCCTCACCAACTTTGTTGCCCTTCTCTGGACACATTCCAGCAAGACATCTTTCCTAAACTGAGGGGCCCAGAGCTGGACACAGGACTCAAGGTGCGGCCTAACCAGTGCAGTGCCTAGGACTGCGAGGTACTGGGTTCAAGATGCATATGAACCTGTGTGTAAAGGGAGCTGGAGATGGAAAACACTGCTGTGAGGCCACGTTCAATGTCTTAAAACATTCTTTCCATTTATGTGAAAATAAACCCACTGTAACAGAACTGTGTAGGAACATTTGTTTTCAGTTTGGACAAGCTTATAGAGGTATTTTTATTTTACTGCTCCAACTTATCTCCTGGCCTGATGAGAGTGTGCCGCCTGCCTCTCAGAGATCTCCCTGACAAAAGAGACAGTTACAGCGAATGTTTCCATGAAATGGCTCAACTTTGGCAAAATACTGCACTTCAATAAAAAGCTAAATCAAACATAATTCTGGCCAGCTCTACATATATGGTCCCTTTCATCAACAGTGCATCAAACATATTTTCCGCAGAGCCACTGAGGTTGTTAAGCTGTCATCACGCCAGCAGTGAGCATTTTCCTGCCGCTGGCTGGCACTGTAGCCCACATCTGCCACGATGTAAATCATAGACCCTGAATGAGCTTCAGCAACTCACTGTAAGAAAGCATTTGTCCCAGGTAGCCCACCCCAGAGAAGAAGCTGTGTGATGGATTTCAATTGCTCTTTGCTATTCATTATCATAGAATCATAGAATCAATAAGTTGGGAAAGACCTCAGAGATCATCAAGTCCAACCTGTCACCCAACACCTCATGACTACTAACCGATGGCACCAAGTGCCATGTCCAATCCTTTTTTGAACACCTCCAGGGACAGTGACACCACCATCTCCCTGGGAAGCACATTCCAATGGCCAACAGCTCTTTCTGGGAACAACTTTCTCCTCACCTCAAGCCTAAACTTCCCATGCCGCAGCTTGAGACTGTGTCTTCTTGTTCTGGTGCTGGTTATCCTTCATTCCTCCTCTGCCTTACATTTTCCTCCTGCTCCTATGCCTCCACTCAGGGAGCAGCACATAATAGAGAGCAGGATGGTTTTTTTGTCCTCCTTCAGCAAGCCTGATTGAGACTCCTATTTCACAGGATCGCAGTATATCAGAGGTTGGAAGGGACCTCAAAAGATCGTTTGGCCCAGCCCCCCTGCCAAAGCAGGATCACTTAGGGTAGTCTGCACAGGAATGCATCCAGGTGGGTTTTGAAAGTTTCCAGAGAAGGAGACTCCACAACCTCCCTGGGCCCCTTCCAGTGCTCTGTCACCCTCACTGTACTAAGTTTCTCCTCATGTTGAGGTGAAATCTTCTATGTTCAAGTCTGAGCCTGTTGTTCCTTGTCTTATTACTGTGCACCACTGAAAAGAGCTTGGCCCCATCCACTTAACACCCAGCCCTCAGATAGTTATACACATTGATGAAATCCCCTCTCTGTCTTTCCTTCTCAAGACTAAATAGCCCCAGTCTCTCTTCATAGGTGAGATGCTCAAGACCCCTAATCATCCTCATGGCTCTCCATTTGATTCTTTCCAGCAGTTTCTCCTTCTTGTTGATCCAGCAGAAAGCTAATCTTGCATCTTTCATAATTCAAGGCCACATGACAATGCTGTCTGGGTACTATCCCTGCATACTACATGAATGAACAGAACTATAAATGGCCAGAAAACAGAAATCACTGTTTCACCCTATAACATGCTGATTTTGAAGAGCTCTTTTTGTCCCTGTTCTTGTAATGATTGTTGATACAGCTGCAATAAAGAATGTTTCTCATCAGGACATATCTGTGTGCTCTTCCACCGAAAGATGTGCTGCTATTTGCATTCATGTGTGGGGGCACCACGTTTGAGAGAAGTGGTGGGTGTGGGTTTTGCGGTGCTCATCACTGCTGTCGCCAACTGGAGTTGTGAGACCTGGGGCACCCAAAAGCCTTCTCCCAGGCAGAGCTGGTAACAGATTGTAATTTCCTATGACCACAGAGCAGGGCAGTACCAGAGCAATGAACTCTTGGACTAAGGTTCAGTGTAATTTCCTTGTCCGCTCTCTGCCTATCCAGCCTTTTGCCACTCTCACCTCAGTGCAAAAAGTCCTCTGTAGGACATTTATGCAACCAGAAAGGAGTGGAGGTCAGAAGTGAAGAGATGGTTCCTGTGGCTTTGATGCAGGTTCTGAAGGCATGGGTTCAAAGCTGGTGGTGTTCTCAGAGTTACCACATCTTTGTTCCCTGCTGCAGACCCAGATTTGCTCCCTGCAGTCCAAGTAGGAGTAAAGAAACATTCTGAAGGGTTTCAGCCCACCATAGGCTTCAGGAGTTATTTCTGACCTCCTTTGTTGGAGCTCTGCTATGGTCTAGATGTAGAAAGTGCCATGTCCAATCCCCTCTTGAACACCTCCAGGGACGGTGACTCCACCACCTCCCTGGGCAGCACATTCCAATGGCTAACAACTTCCCTCAGTGAAGAACTTTCTCCTCACTTCAAGCCTAAATTTCCCCCTATCTAGGATGCTAACACACTGCTCCACAAGCATTGAGCTACTACACCCAGAGTTCTCAGTGTCAAGGCCAGCTACATCCCTGTCCCCCTTTAAAACTAGTTTAAAACCTTGTCAATGAGCCAGCCAGCTCATGTGCAAGGATTCTTGTCCCCTTATGGGACAGATGAACTCCATCTGTCACCAGTAGACCTGGTGCCAAGAAAATTTCCCCACGGTCAAAACCCCAAAGTTCTGTTTGTGGCACCAACCTCTAAGCCATGTGTTAATCACATGGATTTTTCTCTTTCCTTCAATATCACTTTCTGTCACTAGAGGGGTTGAGGAGAACAGCACTTGTGCTCCTGAGCCCTCAAGTAATCTCCCCAAAACCCTGAAGTGTTTTTCAACTGCTTTTGTAGTCCTATGCCTTGCCTCATCACTCCCAATCTTCATAACCAGCAGTGAGTAATAGTCTGATGACCGCACCAGATCAGGGAGTCTCTTAGAATTGTCTCTATCCCATGCCCCAGGCAGGCAGCAGACCTTCATATGGGAAATTGAACCCTCAGTTCCCCTGAGAAGGGGATCTGGTACTACTACCACCTGTCTTTTCTTCTTGTTTCACTAGTCCTAAATTGTGGGATGGGCTGACAGGTCCTGGGTGGCTGCATGCATGGACATTCATCTCCATCCTTGTTTGTCTGGCCCTCTGTTTCAAGAGCCCCATACCTGTTGTGTGTGGGCAACTGGAACGACTGGGAGGTTGGGAGGAAACTCTCCTGACTCTCCTGCCTTGCCAGAGAGGGATCTGCCTCCATTCCTCCCCATCTCATAGGTTTCTTCCTTTTTCCAGCTGACAAGAGGGCATGGGATCCCCTGCTTCTTGTGCCACCCACACCTGCTGACCCTCCTTCAGGGATGGCAGAGTCCGACTCCCCAGGCTTCTCTCCTCTCCATATTCCCTTGCAGTCCTTAGCCTCCCAACTTCTTTCTTCAGCTCAGGCGCCAGGCTGAGCACATCGTTCACCAGCTCACATCTATTACATGTGTTGTCTCTGCAACCCAACATTGCAAGTGCCAGGCTCTGGCACTCACCACAGCCAGGGGCCTGGACACCCACATGGCTGCTCAGAACCTCTGTCTGGGGACCCACAATTCCACTAACAACAGCGCTCAGCCTGGGTGCAACCACGGCTGGATCTCTATCGCTGACTTCACAGGCTGCAGAGACGCACCCAGATAACTTTGCTTGTTGTGTGACCTTGCTCAGTGTACAGGGGTCACAAACCCCAGCCAGCTCCAAACAGCTGTGGGGCACTCCCTGGGGCAGCCACAATCCAAGTTTGATCACCTTGTACTGTGTGGGCAGTGACCCCTGCTGCCCTCCTAGAGACTTCTTATCACCTGATCAGCGATGGGTGGTTCCGGTTCTGCTCACACAGGTGGGTAGGTAGTGGGTAGTGGGCAGTGCTGTTCTCTGCAGGTGCTGGCTCTGCCCACTCTAGCTTGGTAACCCACCCACAGGCTGGCAGCCCCTGGCACAGTAAAGCTGCTTTGCCCATCTTCACAAAGCCCTACAAAGAGCTTTTCAATGGCTCTTTAGGCTACAGATCCCCTGCCCAGCAGAGCCTTACCTGCACTGAAGCTGATCTCTGCAGCAAGTTTTTTACCCTGTAATGGAACACCTGCTTTGTGATTCTTTCCCATAAGTTGTCATGCACAGCAATTAGTATGAGATCTTCTTTTCCTGTAGTTAACTTTCTGCATCTATAAGTAAGTAGAAATTTAGAAGAAATACCTTGGGGGCTGGTGATCATAGAATCATAGCATTGTCAGGGTTAGAAGGGACCTCAAGGATCATCTAGTTCCAAGCCCCCTGCCATGGGCAGGGCCCCCCCCCCACTAGATCAGGTTGCTCAGAGCCACATCCAGCCTGGCCTTAAAAACCTCCAGGGATGAGGCTTCTACCACCTCCCTGGGCAACCTGTTCCAGTGCCTCACCACGCTCATGGGGAAGAATTTCTTCCTAACATCCAATATGAATCTGCCCATTTCTATTTTTGCTCCATCCCCCCTAGTCCTATCACTCCCTGATACCCTAAAAAGTCCCTCCCCAGCTTTCCTGTAGGCCCCCTTCAGATACTGGAAGGCCACAATAAGGTCTTTTTGGACCCTTCTCTTCTCCAGACTGAACAGCCCCAACTCTCTGTCTCCGTAAGAGAAGTGCTCCTGCCCTCTGATCATCCTTGTGATGTCCATATCATTCTTGTAACAGAGGCTCCAGAACTGGTCACAGTACTCCAGGTGGGGCCTCACCAGAGTGAAGTAGAGAGGGGGAATCACCTCCCTCAACCTGCTGGCTATGCTTCTCTTGATGCAGCCCAGGATGCGATTGGCTTTCTGGGCTGCAAGTGCACACTGGTGGCTCATGTTGAGTTTCTCATCCACCAGCACCCCCAAGTCCTTTTCTCAAGGCTGCTCTCTGATAGCTAAAAGGTCCTAACAGACCAAGGACATGTAGAAAGGCTCAGCCTGTATTAATACCAGCCCCACCAGTCCCCTGCCACATTGTTTGTCCTGAAGTAGAGGTGAAGCCTTGATTGACACCCAAGGAGAAAGAGCTTATTTCCAGCTACTGCAGTGATTTTTGTTGCAGTGATCTACATGTGCTCTCCATTGTCTTGAGTCTATTGCATCTTGCTTACACTTTTCCCCAACCTAATCACATGCATTCCTCTTCTCAGCTGAAGCCTTTCTCTTACCACTGTATCAGGAGTTCTCTTCTGTCTCTTTCTTCTGCGAACATGACACCCTGCTCACCAGAGGAGCAGGCACAACAGGCTCTGTGCTTTCCTCCTGTAACTTTCCTGCCTCCCTGTGCCTTGCAGCATTGCCTGCAGTGTGCATCCATAGCTGGTCTGTGCAGTATGGCACAGCTTAGCTCCCCCGGAGCACTTGGAAGATGCTTTTACAATGGTTCTAGACATGAAAATAATGTTGCTCAAATCACTTCAACAAAGAAAGAAATAAAACACCCAGGAGAGTCCTTGGGTGACTATTGGGTGGGGGTTTTTTGGTTGGTTTTTTGTGTGTGGTGTGTGTGAATGACTTGGCAGGTCAGACCAACCTCTCAGTTTGCAATAGATAAAACATACAGCACTGCAGTAGCTCTAGGGGCCATAAGGGTCAGAGGAACATGCCTTTCTTCTCATCATCCCTCCAAATTCTGCAGAAATCTCTCTATTGGAGTTTATAGCTCTTTTCTGGGGCAAATTGAGGTCACTTTGCTGGGTGCTTGTAACATACACAAGAATGAATGCAGACTTGTGCTGCCTGCCAAGCTTTGTGACCAGTGGTGGTAAGAGCCCTGCTGCTAGTACAACCTCTCATATGTGCAAGTGTCTCCTCAGGCTGGTTAACAAGCACCCACTTCTTCCATCAGTGAAGGATCATGATCTCAACCTCAGCACCCAGCTCTTGTTGCTGTAACAATATTACCATTGTAACTGGAAGGAGGTAATTTTTTTCCCCAGGGATTCATTGAGCAAGGAAGTCTCTGAAGTGTGTGTGACCTGAAGAGAGCAACAAAATAAAATTCAGCACTCTCCTTTCAGGAGACAGAGAATACTACAATCTAATGAAAGGTATTCTCTTTTGTCCCCCCATACCTTGATTCCCCAACAGAAAAAAAAGGACTAGAACAACCTAGTTTGATTAAGATAAAGGTTTCCAGTTGCACAACAGGCAATTGGAAGCCAGTGGAATTGGGAATTAGCATCCTTGGTGCTGTGAAAATTGATTAGCTTTTTCTCCTTGCACCTCCCTTGCACAGACTCATATTTGTTCACATTTTAAAATGTGCAGGCATAACTGCTTGAGCCAAGGGTTACTCAGATCTCTCTGTGCTTAACTGCATGCACAGTTGCAGTGTTAAAAGTTTAGGCAAACTACTTCTGCAGGTTTTGCCTCCTTTCAAAGTGT
>CM037640.1:6392747-6461887 GCA_015227895.2 Colaptes auratus
CCAGACCAGACTGAACTAACAGAACCCAAACTTAAATTGCATTCTGCAATCTACCAATGAAATTAGTTTAGACTATCTTGTTTGTGTTTAAATATCACAAACATTCAGCCAGAGTGTTCAGCAACTGTCTCTTTCTTAAAGGCATAGCCTCAACCGGTCACAACAATGAAAACTCTTCAGCCACATTTAGTCATGAAATAACAAAGGAGCAAATAACCTGAAACGTGAGCTGCTAAGCAGGCTTAGGAATAGTGATAAGGCTTTCTGTGAAGGAAAGAAAATAAATAATCAGAAAAATACATTTGAAACATATTCAATTGTTTACTGCAACACTCACATCCTGAACTGGAGCAGACCCAATCTCAGCTGTGCCCAAATAAATCTGTTTCGCTGTACGCATGGAGCCACAGGACCAGAGTTGAGATCACTACATTTTTTTACCATTGTTTTACACTATTTTTATGTTATATTTACTCTGCAGCACAGTGGAATGGAGACTAAGTGTCAGTGTATTAGATATTTACAGAAGCCATTTGATCATGGAATCATAGAATCAACAAGGTTGGAAAAGACCTCTAGTGTAGAGTGTCCCTGCCCATGGCAGGGGGGTTGGAACTAGATGATCCTTGTGGTCCCTTCCAGCCCTAACTGAAACTATGAAACTATCATCAAGTCCAACCTGTCACCCAAGACCTCATGACTACTAGACCATGGCACCAAGTGATCTTACCAAATATTTAAGTAAAAATTGTGATGCAGACCATTCCAGAGATGCCTTCCCAGAGGCAGACTGCAGCTACTAAGAGTTGTCCTTTTCGATTGCTTATTAATCTTTAATTAGCATCACGGGGATGGAGCACCTCACCTATGAAGACAGCCTAAGAGAGCTGGGGTTGTTCAGCCTGGAGAAGAGCAGGCTCTGGAGACACCTTATAGAAGCATTTTAATATCTGAAAGGGGCCTTTCATACTTCCTGAAATGCTTTTTTTGCCTTGATTATTTAGGGAGCTCTCTAATTTTTAAATGGTGATGTTAAGAGAGATGATTCCCACCTGCCAAGGGTTAGGGTTGGGTTGGTAACTAAAGGAGTGATTCATGCTCTCTACAAACCCCTTTCCCAAAGGAAAAATAAAGGGAACAAGGGAGGGAGTCTTATAAATTAGAAAACTAAAACTACTTTAATGAAAATAACAACAATGAAATGAGATGTATGTGAATGCCCACAAGGCAACATTGAACCCAGCCTCCCTGATGGCAATTAGTCACCAACACCACTGATGCTGTGGCAGAGGTCCTAGATTGGCTCAGTGGCAGATGGGAGCCAGATTCAGCAGCAGGATTCTGGAACTGGATTCAGAAACACATGAATCAGGAATCACATGAACCAATGCCAGAAAGGACAGAGTCCTCACTGGATGCTGGCCATTGAAGAAGAGGAAGAGGAATAGAGAGAGCTTAACCCTTGTGGTTCCTCGGCTTTATACTGAGTATGACATATATGGCATGGCATGGCATGGCATGGCATGGCATGGCATGGCATGGCATGGCATGGCATGGAATGGCATGGAATGGAATGGCATGGAGTGGAATGGAATGGCATGGCTGAATGGAATGAAGGATGGAAATGGAATGGAATGGAATGGAATGGAATACCTAGCTGGTCAGGGTTACCTGTCCTGTCCACACCTCCCTGCAGGTGCACTTTCGACTCTGCATCCCTAACGTGGTACACAAGATTCAGCAGTGACCTTGGCCTGCATCCCAACCCATGATGGTAAGTAAAACCACTGAGCATTCTCATTACTAGAAGCAGACACTGTCTGCAAAAAAAAAGTGCCTTTAACTGCAGAAATTGCAGTCACTTTGAAGAGACTGCCTTGAAATGTAAAATCACTGAAGAGAATGAAAATCAATTCTGTTCTAATTCAAGCCAGGACACCACCCCTTACTGGATGGAACTTTTCACTGGAAGAGTGTATCTGTTCCTCCAGAGGAATTTAAATTTTGAGGCATTCTGCACAGGAAAAATTGGCAAAGCATAACTAAACCAGAGAAGCATTCTCAAGAAGAGGTATGGGCTTAGAATAACCCCAGACCTGGTGAGAATCTGAGATTTAAGTTTACAGTAGGCCTTTAAGACAGGCATTATTTAAGGACATTGAGACTCTTGAACGTGTCCAGAGAAGGGCAGTGAGGCTGGGCAGAAGCCTTGAGCACAGCCCTATGAGGAAAGGCTGAGGGAGCTGGGGTTGCTTAGCCTGGAGAAGAGGAGGTTCAGGGAAGACCTTCTTGCTGTCTACAACTACCTGAAGGGAGGTTGTATCCAGGTGGGGGTTGGTCTCTTCTCCCAGGCAGCCAGCACCAGAACAAGAGGACACAGTCTCAAGCTGTGCGAGGCTCAAGGTGAGGAGAAAGTTCTTCACAGAGTTGTTAGCCATTGGAATGTGCTGCCCAGGGAGGTGGTGGAGTCACCATCCCTGGAGGTGTTCAAGAGGGGATTGGATGTGGCACTTGAAGCCATGGTTTAGTAGCCATGAGGTGTTGGGTGACAGGTTGGACTTGATCTTTGAGGTCTTTTCCAACCTCATTGATTCTATGAACATGTATGGTTCTATCTAACTTGTTCCAATGAAGTTGTGGGTTGAAAACATTGCACTGAAGAATGAATCTCTGCTTTAGCAGGAATGTCACAGCTGGGCCAGAAGTGGGACCTAGAAGGGGTGGCTGTTTCTTTTATAACAGTATATTACAGAGTTGCAGGGCATGCAGGCTGGGACAGGGACTGGGGACTGTGTTTAAAGGTTATTATTTATCTTAAGCCTGTCTATCAGTGCATCTACCAAATGGTGGCCCAGCTCTGAAAGAATGGCATGAAAAGCATGCAAGAAGCAAGAGGACACAGTCTAAGGCTGCGCCAGGGCAGGTTTAGACTGGATCTTAGGAAGAAGTTCTATACCGAGAGAGTGATTGCCCACTGGAATCAACTGATGCCTGTGGAAGGGGTGAGTCACTTCATTGGAGTGTTCAAGAAGAGGCTTGATGGGGTGCTTGGTGCCACAGTTTAGTTTTTTAGTTTTTAGGTGGGTTGTAATTGTACTGTATTGTACTGTATTGCACTGTGTTGTATTAGGTGGTTTGGATTGGTTGATGGTTTGGATGTGATGATCTTGAAGGTCTCTTCCAACCTGGTGTATTGTATTGTATTGTATTGTATTGTATTGTAGGCATACCCCTTTGTGTCAGTGGAAGCAACCTCACTGAGTTCTCCTATCACTGTGCTCAGTTTGCGCCAATGTAAAATCAGTGTCAGCCTCTGCATATGCTGAGCTGCAAAATCTATGGTTAAAGACACGCACACTCTAGGAACTCCATGTGAACTCCTTGTGTTCCATGTGAACATAAGGAAAAGCTTTTTCACTGTGGGGGTGACAAAACACTGGAACAGGCTGCCCAGAGATGTTGTGGATTCTCCTTCTCTGGAGACATTCAAAACCTTTGTGACCTACTCAAGGTGATCCTGCTCTGGCAGGGGGCTGGACTAGATGACCTTTTGAAGTCCCTTCCAACCCCTAATGTTTGGTGATGCTGTGAACTCTGGCAAGAAATTATATAGGTGATGGAAAATTCAGAAGAATCTAAAAGAATCAAGAGCAGAGGCTGATGCTATTAAAATTAATTGGTGCCATGGTTTAGTAGTCCTGAGGTGTTGGGTGACAGGTTGGACTTGATGATCTTTGAGGTCTTTTCCAACCTTATTGATTCTATGATTCTATGATTCTAAAATACATTTCTAAAAATCAGAGTATCAGGTTATTAAACATTTTCTACCCAAGACAGAAATGTTGTCTTGTACAAAAAGTTGTGTATTTCCTCAAAAATTAAAATTAAATAAGAAGCCAAACATTTTCTACAGATGAATTCTATTTGGGGAGGCCACAGAGTGCTACAAGGGAACTACAGATCAGCTGACTTATTGTCTGGGTTTCATATATGGCATATGCTCCACAGCCTGCTGAAAGACTGTCTGAAGGAGATTTGGAATATGCTTCTCCTGCTAGAAGGAGACTTTGCAGTAGAGAAGGAGAGATATAGTAATCAGACATCATGATGGATAGGAGAGGAGATGATATGGTGCCTCAGCTGGAGCCTTCACTCCTTGGCAGCACCATGGTATCTAAACATGTGGGGTTTTATCCACAACATCCCTCTTCCTCTCAGCCTCTATGAATAAGAAAAATTTCCGCCTGAAATGTTGCACTTGTTGTTTTGGAACTTCATGTGCCAGCTATCGGTGAACTCCGTGACAGGCTGGACAGATGGGCAGAGTCCAGGGGCATGAGACTGAACACATCCAAGTGCTGGGTTCTGCACATTGGCCACAACAACCCCATGCAGTGCTACAGGCTGGGGTCAGAATGGCTGGAGAGCAGCCAAACAGAGAGGGACCTGGGGATACTTATTGACATGAACATGAGCCAGCAGTGTTCCCAGGTGGCCAAGAGGGCCAGTGGCATCCTGACCTCTATTGGGAACAGTGTGGCCAGCAGGAGCAGGGAGGACATTGCGCCCCTGTACACTGCACTGGTTAGGCCACACCTTGAGTCCTGTGTCCAGTTCTGGGCCCCTCAGTTTAGGAAGGATGTTGAGTTGCTGGAGCGTGTCCAGAGAAGGGCAACAAAGATGGGGAAGGGTTTGGAGCACAAGCCCTATGAGGAGAGGCTGAGGGAGCTGGGGTTGCTTAGACGGAAGAAGAGGAGGCTCAGGGCAAAGCTTATTGCTGTCTACAACTACCTCAGGGGAATTTGTAGCTGGGTGGGGTTTGGTCTCTTCTCCCAGGCAACCAGCACCAGAACAAGAGGACACAGTCTCAAGCTGCACCAGGGGAGGTTTAGGCTGGAGGTTAGGAAGAAGTTCTTCACAGAAATAGTGATTTGCCATTGGAATGTGCTGCCCAGGGAGGTGGTGGAGTCACCATTACTGGAGGTGTTTAGGAAGAGACTGGCAGGGGTGCTTGTTGCCATGGTTTAGTTGATTTCATGGTGCTGGACTTGATGATCTCCAAGGTCTCTTCCAACCTGGTTAATTCTATTCTATTCTATTCTATTCTATTCTATTCTATTCTATTCTATTCTATTCTATTCTATTCCATTCCATTTCCATTCCATTCATTCCATTCCATTCCATCTATTCTATCTATTCTATTCTATTCTATTCTATTCTATTCTATTCTATCTATATTTTGGTATCATAGTGATTTTCTCTATTTGTTTTCTTTTCATTTAACCTGAACTTACCTTTCTCTCTCTGGTAGGTGCCATTTTCTTCCATAACTACTGACCCTTTCATGACCTCATTTAAATCATCACCATTTTTCATCATTGTCTTGCCAGTTTCTTGTACTAGTTCCACATCTCCTCAGCTGCCTTCCCCATGCAGATATTGACTGACGGCTGTGCAAGTTTACGCTTACCCCAACACTCAGCTCTTTGGAAAGTTAAGTCTGGGTCTAGGCTTGTATCCAGGAGAGTTGAAATAGGTCTGGAGTTTGATACCATCCCTGGAGGTATTCAAGAGGGAATTGGACATGGCACTTGGTGCCATGGTTTAGTCATGAGGTCTGTGGTGACAGGTTAGAATTGATGATCTTTGCGGTCTCTTCCAACCTTGGTGATTCTGTGATGTATTTTTCCCCCTTGTGGGTTCCCCTCCCACCCTCCTGGATTTTTCTGTGTCACATGGTGTTATTTGGGCCTGCATCTTACACTTTTTCTGCATTTTTTCCTGTCTTCATGGAGGAGAGAAGGAACCAAATTGAAGAAATTGGAGGAAGGCATACAAGTGTTGCCTCCCATCACACTTGGTGCAAGACCACTTTTCAGGAGGAGTAGAGGCTTCTAAATTTCAGGGAAAGGTATCACTGGATGGTAATGACTGGCACAGATGACCTTCCACCTTCTGCAGGCTGTCTCCTAGGTGCAGGAAAGGAACAGGTACATCCTCAAGTGTCTCACTGAAATGAAGAGCAGACTGCTTTACCAGCTTCTAGCAACTTGCTTTCCACTGCGACGTTTAAAATTAAAATGTTGCTGCGCTCTTTTCTACTTCATGTAGCTTGTCAAGGACTTTTCATAGTACCTAGAAATGGCACATAATTCTATGTTTTCATAAAAATAAACTAAATTGCTTGCTGCTGCTTGTTAAACACTTGTCTACTTAACTCCATGGTATCCAGATCTTAGCAGAAAGCAGCCTGTATTGCCAAGAACCAGCATGATTGTGGAAGTCTTTGGCACGGTTCCTACAAAGCATATCAGATATTTCAGATGTCAAGGAGCAATTCTTCCTTTACAAAATGGCATTTGCTCTATGTGATTCAGGCCTGCATACAGACAGGGTGCAGCTAAATCTGCCTGCCCGTTCTGGGTGTGTTGGTGCAGTGATCAGTTGGATCCATGGGCTGAAGTATTTGCTGATGTTTTTCACTGACAGCAGATGAACAAGCATGCATTACTTCAGGTAACATCAGAGTGCTATCTGCACAGTGCCTAAAGACTCCCCTGGATACAGGTTGCCAAGTCCTTCAGTTTTCTTGATGTCTCCCCCACCTCTCCTCCACCTCTCTAAGGACAGCTTGTAACATATGGCCTTGAACCCCCTTGAAAACCTGTCAAGCCCCAGACAGCTCCCAGTAGGAGTGACCACTCTTCATGATAATTTCGTTATTCTGACCAACTACAACATAACTCCTTTTCATTCTATACAGTGTTCTATAGTTTTTACCCAGGAAGCACCCTAGATGCTGATATTTTGGCATTCACTGCATTTTTATCCTCTGCAGCTGGATTGGAGAACCTTGAAACTTTTGCAATTTGAGTCCCTAGAATCTCACACACTAGGATGTTTCTTGCCTTTTGTACTGGTTTCTAGGCTCATTTCAATGACAGAAATGAAGGAAATGTAAAATGATAGATGGACATGTGCAAGAAGGGCCACGAGGATGATCAGAGGGCTGGAGCACCTCTCCTATGAGGACAGACTGAGGGAGCTGGGGCTGTTCAGTCTGGAGAAGAGAAGGCTCCCAGGTGACCTCATTGTGGCCTTCCAGTATCTGAAGGGGACCTACAGGAAGGCTGGGGAGGGACTTCTCAGGCTCTCAGGTAGTGATAGGACTAGAGGGAATGGAATGAAGCTGGAGGTGGGGAGATTCAGGCTGGAGGTGAGGAGGAAGTTCTTCCCCATGAGAGTGGTGAAGCCCTGGAATGGGTTGTCCAGGGAGGTGGTTGAGGCCCCGTCTGGATGAAGCTCTGGGCAGCCTGATCTAGTGTGGGGTGTCCCTGCCCATGGCAGGGGGGTTGGAACTAGATGATCCTTGTGGTCCCTTCCAACCCTGACTGATACTATGATACTATGAAGAAAACTTGCTGTATAAGCAGCTGTTATGCTGAGGGGCATCATTGTATAACGGCAAGTATTAGTGGCAATGTTATTTGCACAAGATCACAATGTGGTGGTTCTCTGTGGACTGAAGTATCACTTCACAGAAATAGTGTGCATCAGAAATAGTGTGGCCAGCAGGAGCAGGGAAGTCATTGTGCCCTGTACTTGGCACTGGGTTAGGCCACACCTTGAGTCCTGTGTCCAGTTCTGGGCTCCTCAATTTAAGAAGGACATTGAGACACTTGAACGTGTCCCAAGAAGGGCAACAAGGCTGGGGAGAGGCCTTGAGCACAAGCCCTATGAGGAGAGGCTGAGGGAGCTGGGGTTGTTTAGCCTGGAGAAGAGGAGGCTCAGGGGAGACCTTATTGCTGTCTACAACTACCTGAAGGGAGGTTGTAGCCAGGAGGGGGTTGGTCTCTTCTCTCAAGCAACCAGCACCAGAGCAAGAGGACACTGTCTCAAGCTGTGCCAGGGGAAATTTAGGCTGGAGGTGAGGAGAAAGTTCTTCACAGAGAGAGTTGTTGGCCATTGGGATGTGCTACCCAGGGAGGTGGTGGAGTCACCATCCCTGGAGGTGTTCAAAAAAGGATTAGATGTGGCACTTGGTGCCATGGTTTAGTAGCCATGAGGTGTTGGGTGACAGGTTGGACATGATGATCTTTGAGGTGTTTTCCAAGCTCATTCATTCTCTCATTCTCTGATTCTATGTCTTCATTAAGCAGTTGAGTTTGAAATTCTGTTATTGTCCTCTCAATGAAGAGTTTATTGAAGACCTAGAGATGTATCAAATATTTACAAGGTACCTAAAAACCCCATGTGTCCTATCCAACTGTTACTTAAATACAAATACAATAAATCCAGGTTGGAAGAGACCTTCAAGATCATCGTGTCCAACCTATCAACCAATCCAACCCACCTAAACAACTAGATCTATTACTCAGTTCTGAACAATTTGTTTCTTGGTCCTGCTCTTTGAACCATTTTGGAATGTGAATGTAAAACAGAAATCAGTGACACACAGCTTTCATGGTGGCAGCTCAGAAGATACTTGATCAAGCTCCGGAATAGGTTGGTACCTTTAAAACATGTGTGACTTTCATAGCACAATTAGTAGAAAGATTGGTTGTTAATCAAGACAGAAACCACTCTGGATTTGTAACTCATGTTTGCTCTTTTCAGTATAACGAACCTTAATGATTTTCATTCTTACTTTGGTGTAAAGACAAAGTAACCCCACAAAATTAATCCCACAATGCTGGGCAAATTATGATATGTAAATTGCCAGTCACCTTCAATAATTCAGTCTGATATGACATTATGACAAAAACTGAATAAAATTCCAGCTTTCAGTGTTTATCATCTAGAATTAAGATTTTGCTGGAAACTCTTTAGTGCACTTTGCAGTCTGATGAAAGCAGTTTATCATCTGAATATCATTAATGCTCCATTAATAAGTGTGTGGTGTTAGCTGGGGAAAAAAAAAAGGGCAATTTCCCTGAGAGATGACAAACTAGTTTAAAAGCTTCTGCCTCCTTTGCAGTGAAACAAAGCTTCTGCCTCCTTTGCAGTGAAACAACATGACAGGCTTACTATGAACACAAAAGACAGCAAGGCAGCAACCATTAAGCTATTAATAGTTTTCCATTTTATTGGCTAGACTTTTATACAACACAACAGAATTCATTACATCTTTCCTGATACATCTTTCCTGATACATTCAGGCTGAATCCTGAAATGCTTTTCAGTGTTAAATAATAAAACATAGTAGACACTATAAATTACATGAAATGGTGGGGTGAAGGATGTTGGGTGGTGAATAATTTACAGAGATTACTGGGGAAAAAAAACAGAGGAAAATAAATTTTCACAGATCTGGGACAGAGGCAGACTCAGGAAGGTATGCCTTAAAAAGAAATGTCTAGATTGGAAACAGGCCCACCCTGGCCAGTTTGTGGCTGAGGTTGGAATTGTCTACTTAGGGGTTCAAAAGAGACCGGGAAATTTTGAAATGAAATGGCCTTTGGAACAAAACCTTATCATGAGCAGCAGATTCACTTCTCAGTGTGTCTCCAGGAAAGGACAGAGAGGAAAATATGCTTCACCCCATGCAGTGTTACAGGCTGGGGTCAGAGTGGCTGGAAAGCGGCCAGGCAGAGAGGGACCTGGGGGTGCTGGTTGATGGGAGGCTGAACATGAGCTGTGTTGGCCAAGAGGGCCAATGACATCCTGGCCTGCATCAGGAACAGTGTGGCCAGCAGGAGCAGGGAAGTCATTGTGCCCCCAGACTCAGCACTGGTTAGGCCACCCCTTGAGTGCTGTGTCCAGTTCTGGGCTCCTCAGTTTAGGAAAGATCTTGACTTGCTGGAACGTGTCCAGAGAAGGGCAACAAAGTTGGGGAGGGGTTTGGAGCACAAGCCCTGTGAAGAGCAGCTGAGGGAGCTGGGGTTGCTTAGCCTGGAGAAGAGGAGGCTCAGGGGAGACCTTATTGCCTTCTACAACTACCTGAAGGGAGGTTGTAGACAGGTGGGGGTTGGTCTCTTCTCCCAGACAACCAGCACCAGAACAAGAGGACACAGTCTCAAGCTGTGCCAGGAGAGGTTCAGACTGGATGTTAGGAAGAAATTCTTCATGGAGAGAGTGATTGCCCATTGGAATGTGCTGCCCAGGGAGGTGGTGGGGTCACCATCATTGGAGCTGTTCAGGAGGAGACTTGGTAGGGTGGTTGGTTGCATGGTTTAGTTGATTAGGTGGTGTTGGATGATAGGTTGGATGCGATGATCTTGAAGGCCTGTTCATTCTATTCTATTCTATTCTATTCTATTCTATTCTATTCTATTCTATTCTATTCTATTCTATTCTATTCTATTCTATTCCATTCCATTCCATTCCATGCTATGCTATGCTATGCTATGCTATGCTATGCTATGCTATGTTATGCTATGCTATTCTTCTTCTCCCGTCCTGGAAGAGGTCACATTTTCATCTGGTCCTGGAGTAAGTTCCCAGCAGCCCTGCCCAGTCATTCCTTTCAGCCTTGGCTGAGGGTTTCACAGCCCTAATACATGCTGAGGAGCAGGGTTATGCCACAGATGAGCTTATGTCGAGGTGTTGCCATAACAGAGACACGTGAGCACTTATGGGTGGGTAAGGAGTAATTAATGACAGCTGATGTGCTGGCCTCTTTGAGTGTGAAGCAAGGGACTGTCATGACATGTTTACTACCATCATGTGAGGAGCAATCTGGAATGCCATTGTGAATTGTAATTAGTAAGAAATGATTAATTAATGGTTTTTAAATGGACTGAGTTCAGTACGCAGTGGTGAGGACATGAATGCAGCAATTATTAAAAAATTCATGTGTTCTTGGCCATAGAAGTAATAAATACTCCAAAGTGCTCTACTATTACAATGTGTCAGGCAGTTCACTTGCACCCCTTCTTTCTCTTTTTAATTGCCAATGAAGGATGCCTGTGCCCTTGTTTGTTAGGATCCCTGAAACCACTCAGCTGCCACTTAGCACTTGTGGGCACACTCCCAGTGTGTATTTTCCTGAGTGTTTGGAGACTCTGTTTTAAATGCCTGGAGAGAGTCTCAGCTCTCCTTACCTCTCCCTCCCTTGTCTAGCTTCCCACTCATAGCTTTTAAAATGTCAGTCAACAGAGTATAGACTGGAAATGAAGAGATTTAGCTCTTCTGCCATTCTGCTTGATGTCTGCTCTTCATCAGATCAGGGAGATATATATTGAAGAGTGACTCCATTGCTAAAATGGAGGAGATGATGTAATCACCCACCTGCACGAGCACTTTGCTATCTAAAGATGAAAAGTGTTATCATTAATTTCTGTTTTGGAGAGGTTTGCAGCCCATAAGTGCCCTATTTGTGCAGCAGAGCATTAAATCCTGCTTTTCTATAAAGTAAAAGGGAATACAAAGTGCAGATGGCTGATTTAATTTGCCACCAAACACCTCCCCCCACTCCCCAGCACTGTAGATGCAATTTTGCATCACAGAGAGTTACACCCACTTCAGATTAGCAGCTGGGGCCATGATTTCCAGGTACAGATTGATAGTGAAACCATCTCACAATACCAACACTTGAAATTCAACATGTATGCTAAAGAGAAGGGGACATAACTTCTCTTTAAAGAAATTGCTTCTGCAAGGAAGAAGGCTTATTCCTTCAAGCTGATGCCACCTGGACTCATCAGAGGATGTGATGGGAGCCACTGCTTGGCTGGAATTTGACAATCGTTTGGTCCCTGTAGCATACTTTAGCTTGATCATCAGAACAGTTGTGCTGGAGGAAGGGAACAAATACAAACCTCCCCAGGCAGAGGAGAGAATTGGATCACTCTCTCCAGGACAGCGACAAAATGCTGGAGCCATCAGACCAGGGTGATGGATAGAATAGAATGGAATAGAATAGAATAGAATAGAATAGAATAGAATAGAGTAGAATAAGCCAGGTTGGAAAACACCTTCGAGATCATCGAGCCCAACCTATCACCCAACACCATCTAATCAACTAAACCATGGCACCAAGCACCCCATCCAGTCTCTTCCTAAACACCTCCAGTGATGGTGACTCCACCACCTCCATGGGCAGCACATTCCAATGGGCAATCGCTCTCTCTGTGAAGAATTTCTTCCTAATATCCAGCCTAAACCTCCCCTGGTGCAGCCTGAGACTGTGTCCTCTTGTTCTGGTACTGGCTGCCTGGGAGAAGAGACCAACCTCCGCCTGCCCACAACCTCCCCTGAGGTAGTTGTAGAGAGCAAGAAGGTCACCCCTGAGACTCCTCTTCTCCAGACTACGCAACCCCAGCTCCCTCAGCCTCTCCTCATGTGTTCTAAACCCCTCCCCAACTTTGTTGCCCTTCTCTGGACACGCTCCAGCAAGTCAACATCCTTCCTAAACTGAGGAAGCCAAAAGTGGACACAGGACTCAAGGTGTGGCCTAACCAGTGCAGTGTACAGGGGGCGAATGACCTCCCTGCTCCTGCTGGCCACACTGTTCCTGATGCAGACCAGGATGCCATTGGCCCTCTTGGCCTCCTGGGCACACTGCAAGCTCATGTTCAGCCTACCCTCGACCAGTACCCCAAGGTCCCTCTCTGCCTGGCCTTGGATAGATCTTTCTTGTGCCTCTGGTACAAGCTGTTTTGCTTCTGCATGACTTGGTTAAACATGCCCTGTCCCAACATGACTTTACCGGCCACGTACACTCGGTAGGAAAAAGACATTTCCAGCTGCTGCTCAGAACTTGTGAAATAAAGCTACAAGGCTAAGGGAGGTCAGGTCAATTCAGCTTGGTGCATTGCAAAAGCAGAGGTGTGCCTCCATGAAGGCAGAAAGCATGTGTGGGCTCTTCAAGAGTGGGCTCAAAGCATCAGAACTTCCACCCAATTGCTCTGCTGAAACAGTCCTGAGCTGGTTTGATACTTTTATGGGATAGCAGGAATTTTGCTTTGGTCTCTGAAAGCCCTCCAGCAGCAGGGAGCGTGGTTTCTCTGGAGGGGTTACTCCTAAGTTTGAGCTATGACTCAAGTTTGTCACGCTTCTCCAAGTAATTCTGCTTTCCTGTCCAGCACTTTACCAGTGGATTTTCTTCTCCTTACTTCAATGTCTAAAGTAAGAAATATTTTCACTAAACCCTTGCTCTCTTTCACATATTTGTGTTTGTTCTGAAGAAGCAGCAGTTTCCAAGACTTCCAGGCAAAGAGAAAAACCTTTATCATAACAAATCTGAGGGTAAAAATAGACACAAAGACACAGAAAACAGCTAAGGGTGATGAGCAGCTGCCCAGGGGCACTGGGTGAACGCTCATGACCATTTTTCTGCTGAGGGTACTTGCACCCAGCTGAGACTCAGCATCACAGTCCAGCAGGGTCCCTGCTGTTGGGGTCTAGATAAAGAAATACTGTCTGTCACAAAAGAAACCATTCCTATAGGTCCAGTCTTACAGAGGGAAGCTATTTCTCACTTCATGGACAAATGCAGGCTAACTCCCTACACAGACTGAGGCATAGGGAGGTTCCAGAAACCCTAGAGAAGACAAATGAACTTTTCCTCTATGTGTGTGCTTGCTGAGGATGTCTCACAGCCTCTCTCCTGTGCCTCTACACTTGGCAAATGTTTTCAGAGACACTGGAAACCACCCACCTAAGGCCAGGGCTCCCTAATCAGGCAAGAAATACACCAGTGGATCTTTCTCCTTGCTGGATTGCCAGTCCAGATAAAAGCTCTGCTGTGTGTGCTGGGACTCAGACGTCTTCTGCATAGAGGTGAAGAGTTTTTCACTAGATGATTTTTAAATGTTTATTAAGGGTAAAATAATAGCAGGATGGAAGAGAAGACTGATAACAACTGAAGGCCACAGTACCAATTTCCCAAGGCACCTTAAGAAATCAGAACACTACTAACAGCAGTTAAATCCTCATCTAGGCACAGGAGCCTGACTGAAGAATGGAGGTTCCAGTAGGCTACTCACCTTCAGCCGTAGCCATGGTAGGTCATGGTTCCTGCTTCCCAAAGGGTAAACTGCCAAGCAGAGCAAGGAGTGAGTGCAGGACTGCCTTGGACAAGCTTTCAGAAATGTGTTCATCGAAAGCCAGAGGAGTTACCTAGTCTTGGGGCAGCAGGCAAAGAATGAAGCAACTTTATCCCTGACAAGAAGGTGGTGAAATGTTAGACAGTTTGCCTTCATATCAACTTCTGCACTATGGGAAATTACCTTGAAACAAGTAGTGGGCTCAGCCCAGACCTGTGGACTGTTGGTTACTTTTCACAGCTCTTGAAACAATATCACAGTTCCACAGTATCACTAAGGTAGGAAGAGACCTCAAAGATCATCTAGTCCAACCTGTAACCACAGACCTCATGACTAGACCATGGCACCAAGTGCCACGTCCAGTCCCCTCTTGAACACCTCCAGGGACAGTGACTCCACCACCTCCCTGGGCAGCACATCCCAATGGCAAACGACTCTCTCAGTGAAAAACTTTCTCCTCACCTCCAGCCTAAACTTCCCCTGGTGCAGCTTGAGACTGTGTCCTCTTGTTCTGGTGCTGGTTGCCTGGGAGAAGAGACCAACCCCCACCTGGCTACAACCTCCCCTTCAGGTAGTTGTAGAGAGCAATGAGGTCACCCCTGAGCCTCCTCTTCTCCTGGCTAAACAACCCCAGCTCCCTCAGCCTCTCCTCACAGGACTTGTGCTCGAGGCCTCTCCCCAGCCTTGTTGCCCTTCTCTGGACATGTTGAAGTGTCTCGATGTCCTTCTTAAACTGAGGGGCCCAGAACTGGACACAGGAGTCAAGGTGTGGCCTAACCAATGCAGAGTCCAGGGGCACAATGACCTCCCTCCTGCTGGCCACACTATTCCTAATGCAGGCCAGGATGCCGTTGGCCCTCCTGGCCACCTGGGCACCCTGCTGGCTCATCAACCAGCCTATATGCCAATATGACAAAGACCCCTGGTGTGTCTGCAGTTATTAGTAAGAAGCTTCAAGCATGTGGTTCTAGGACCTTTGGTTCTGCAAATTTGGTGTCCCTTTGCCCGTCTTCATGTGCCAAATACAATCTTGATTTTCCCCCCAAAAAAAGAAAGGAAAACAAAAAACCAACATTTTTTTTAATGTGCCACAATAATATTTGAAAATAAAATTAAAACTTGTGAAGCACTGAAGAAAATATTAAAACCAGGACAGTTCAAGCCACTTCATGAACAGAATTTCAAAACACTTGTCAGAAGGTATTTGGTCCTGACTTACCTCTAATACAAAGCAAGCTGCAGCTGCAGGTTGCACACACAATGATGTGCTGGAATAGGCTTAGAGAACCTGGAAAGTTGGTAGTGAGTTTTGATCTTGCTGCACTAAAGCTGTATGTCCTTGAAAGTATGGCTTCTAGTCTTTCCCCTTGGTGATCCTAGCCTTTCTTTGTGAAGAGCCTTGCAGTCCTCCTGTAAACAGTAATACTGAAAAAAGGACTAGGAAAAGTACTATATGGGCGTGCATTGCTTATGGGAGGTGAGAGAAATACTTGGGCACATTACATAGTGGGTGAAAGTCAGATCCCAGTTTTGAGAAAACAAATCTTGATGGAGTGCTCTTTTGCCCTGCCAAATCCTTCTCCTCTTAGAAGGCTTTGGGCTGAAAAAGAAAATTACTAGGCAGCTAAAAAGGGATAAGCTGGTTCCTTGCTGGATAGGGCAGATGCCCAGGATACCACAGCTGCTTCTCAGTGCATATGCTGATTTCCCCAAAGACATGGCCTGGGCTGCTCTCCTCTTCATCTTTCTCAGAGGCAGAAAGACTCTGTCTACACAGTCATTCAAGCTTGAGCCCTCAGACTGCAAAGCTCTCATTCCCTTCCCATTTGAGTTATCTGTTCTCTTTAGAATTCCTTCAGAACACATGCAGTCCCTCGAGGCCCTAAGACGTGCAGGGAAACTGTAATTCCTCTAGTCCTGGACATACAATTTATTATTGTCACCTTGTCTATAACCTTCCATTCAATTTCAACTTAGTTGCAGCTCCCGCTCTTTCTCTTCCCCTTCCATCTTCTGTACCTCCATCAGGCTTCAAAATAAGAAATACATTTCAAGGGGAAAAAAAAAAAAAAACAAAAAAAAAAAAAGAAAAAAATAAAGAAAAGAGAAGGGGAAAAAATGAAGGCAGAGAAGGATAAAAACCTTTTTTCTCCAAAATGTTCCTGGTATTCCCAGATGGACTCCATCTCATGGGAGTGTAAGGAGCAGTCTGAAGAGCACCAGCTGTCTCATCATCATCATCAGGAATTGGGTCCCCTTACCCCAAGGAGAAGGACATCTTAGGACATCTTAGCTTCTCTCAGGAGAAGCTGACATCTTAGCATGGATTTTGCAGCGGTAGCAGGTGTAGCAGGTCCAGTCTGCATATCAGGCCTTCTGCTCTCTTAAGCAGTGAGTCACCAATGACAATGACCTGTCTTTTTACTGAGGAGGTTGTAATACAGGGTGCTGTTTGACTGGACTTTGGTGACACCTCTAAGCAGGAGGAACCATCATCCTCGCTCTTGTCCAGTTCCCCTTGCAGAGCACTGTACCTGTCCTCATCTCCATCTTCATTCTCCTGGCTGTCAAGTCCCAGAGCCCCATACTTATTGTACAATGGCAACTGGGTAAGTGAGGGGGGCTGAGGAAGTTCTTGTGTGCCTCTTCAATGAGGAACCTCTTTCCACTCCCCCTGCCCCCTGGTGACAGAAGGGGGGGGGGTGTCCTCCACTACCCATAGAGCCTCTTACAATACAATACAATACAATACAATGCAATACACCAGGTTGGAAGAGACCTTCAAGATCATCACGTCCAACCCATCAACCAATCCAACCCACCTCAATACAATACAATACAATACAATACAATACAATACACCAGGTTGGAAGAGACCTTCAAGATCATCATGTCCAACCCATCAACCAATCCAACCCACCTCAATACAATACAATACAATACAATACAACCCACCTAAACAACTGAAAAACTAAACCATGGCACCAAGCACCCCTTCAAGCCTCTTCTTGAACACCTCCAATGAAGGTGACTCCACCACCTCCACGGGCAGCTGATTCCAGTGGGCAATCACTCTCTCGGTATAGAACTTCTTCCTAAGATCCAGTCTAAACCTGCCCTGGCGCAGCCTGAGACTGTGTCCTCTTGTTCTTATTGCTGTCTTGGCCTCAGAGTGTGGCTCCACCAATTTATCTCGTTTTCACACTCTCTGATCATTCTCAATCTCTCTACCTCCTTTCTCAGTTCCACCACCTGCCTGAGCAGGTTGTTTGATTGTTCACACCACACACAAGTGGTGTCTCTGACTCAAGCACCAGACTCAGGCACTCACCGCAGCCAGAGACCTGCGCAGCTGCTTCTTTGCACGGGAGCTCAGTCTGAGTTGCCACATTCCTCTGCCGTGTGGCTCTCGGGCATGTTGTGACCACGATCTTCACTCTGCCTGGGAAGGAACCAAGCATTGTTTGCTGCTTCCCACTCACTCCTGGCCACCTCTCTGGAAGGATGGTCTTGTGCTGGCTTGCCCGTGTTTGTACCTCGCATGGTAACCACAGCAATGCTCCCAGCCACATCACTCCCCTGCACGGGCACGTGAGGGAGCTGCCCCTGCTGCCCCTGCTCCTCTTCTCTGGGTGCCTCTGCTCCTGGGTAGCACCCTGTTACCCTGAAAAGCAAAACCAAGTTAATTTATAGTGCCACTCTACCAGAGCTGGTTTTGGTGCTGGAACTGGTCCTGGTGCTGGCTCCATAAGAGCTATTGTGAGGAAAATTGACTCTCATCTCAGCCAAAATTGGCAGAGCTGGCTCCCACATTTCTCCCCCAGAGGTGTTCCAGGCCTGTTGATTACTGTGCTGCATGATGCCCTGTTTTAGGAAAGACTGCAGACTGCAGCATGACATTTTGTTACCACCAGTGGCCATGGAATGGGCTGGGTACAAGAAAAAACCCAGAAAACACAGAAGATTTGGAAATCCGGGGAATATTCTTTCTGTTCATTTTCCTTCCAGAATGGGGATGCCAAATGTAGTAGATCACAGCTCTCCCTACTGTAGAAGTGGGTTATTTCTCAGTCCTGTGAGCAGCAAAGCTGCTAGGACACTTGCTTGAAGAACAAACACAGAAATTTCCTTGTTAAAGAAGGATGAATAGAAGAAGGAGCAGATGACACCAAGTTGGAGCAGACATTGATCTGTTAGAGGGCAGAAGGGCTCTGCAGAGAGACCTTGACAGGCTGGACAGATGGGCAGAGTCCAACAGGATGGCATTCAACAAGTCCAAGTGCCAGGTGTTGCACTTTGGTCACAGCAACCCCATGCAGAGCTGCAGGCTGGGGTCAGAGTGGCTGGAGAGCAGCCAGGCAGAAAGAGACCTCAGGGTACTGGTTGATAGTAGGCTGAACAAGAGCCAGCAGTGTGCCCAGGTGGCCAAGAAGGCCAATGGCAGCCTGGCCTGCATCAGAAAAGAGTGTGGCCAGCAGGAGCAGGGAAGTCATTGTGCCCCTGGACTCAGCACTGGTTAGGCTACACCTTAAGTCCTGTGTCCAGTTCTGGGCCCCACAATTTAAGAAGGACATCAAGACACTTGAACGTGTCCAGAGAAGGGCAGTGAGGCTGGGGAGAGGCCTTGAGCACAGCCCTGTGAGGAGAGGCTGAGGGAGCTGGGGCTGCTTAGCCTGGAGAAGAGGAGGCTCAGGGGAGACCTTCTTGCTCTCTACAACTACCTGAAGGGAGGTTGTAGCCAGGAGGGGGTTGGTCCCTTCTCCCAGGCAACCAGCACCAGAACAAGAGGACACAGTCCTGTGCCAGGGGAGGTTTAGGCTGGAGGTGAGAAAAAATTATTCACAGAGTTGTTAGCCATTGGAATGTGCTGCCCAGGGAGGTGGTGGAGTCACCATCCCTGCAGGTGTTCAAGACGGGATGGAACGTGGCACTTGGTGCCATGGTTTAGTAGTCATGAGGTCTGTGGTGACAGATTGGGCTTGATGATCTTTGAGGTCTTTTCAGCCTTATTGATTCTATGATTCTAAGGATTAAGAAGAAATTGCACTTGAGTAGAGGACTCTCAACTCCATGCTGCAGAACTGTTGAAAAGTTGAGGTCTTGGTTCTTCAGAAGCATCTGACTGCATTTTGCCTACCTGAGCAGAGGGCAACTGTTTTTTGTAGAAGCTCTACTTGACAGAAGCCCTTCAGTAACTGAAGAAGCCCTACTGGATCTAGGCACTGGAAGAAATATCTGTGCAGCTCTGAAAACCAAGTCACTTGGCTTGTACCATGTTGTACTGTGCCTCACAACAAGGAAAGGCACATGACCCTGCAGCTTTAGAGAGGAGGTGAGATTTTCTGTGACTCTGAGAGCAGGGACAGTGTCACCTGCTTCCATGAGGTTATGGTCTTTCTGATCTGTGGGGATGTCATGCACAGTCCACGTTTTACACCAACCAAGCCCACTGCTGACCACGTTTTCCTGGAGGACTTGTCACTTCCTGCCTTTCTTGCTGGCCTCCACTCCATGCTCACCTGTGCTTCCAGGGAGACTGGTGGCATAGAGCTCTTTGTCATTGTTATCTTGGTACTCATCCTTTTAGATTAAGTCAGTGTTGGCAAATGGTTCTGAATTGACACTCCTGGGAGAAGAAGCCCTTTCAGCTATGTACACTTGGTCTGTATTTTATGCCACAATAATGAGCTGATGAGGTCAGGGCCTCTCTCCTCTGGATGTTAGCTCTTTCTAGCAGATAACTAGTGAGAGATAGTTCTGCCTGGATAAGATTATACAGAATGTGGGGAGAAAACAAAATCTTAGGGCAGTCATTTACTGAAATAAAATCTGAACATGCTGAATTGCTTCACTCAAACTATCAGAAAAAGTTAGGGAAGTGCAAACAGGTCAGTACAGGTGCTCTGAGCACTAATGTAGTGCACTCTTTCCCATCTGTATTTCTCCTTAACAGCTTTCTTCCCACTACCCCACTCCCTGTTCCCCACCACCCCCCCCCCGGCTTTCGCAGCACCTCTTGAAGCTAGAGAACAGCTCAGATTTCCTGACTTCTTGATGTCAATGCAAAGAGCCCTACAATTGTGTTGATGGAGCTCTTTACGGTGCCAGCTCACATCATCAGAGCTCAGTTTAGTAAGTGAAACGACCAAGAAGCTTAAAGTATTTTTCTCTTGGAAATACAGATGTATCAAAGATTTAACTCCACATGGGACTAGAGATTGTTTTGGAAAATAGAATAGAATGGAGTAGAGTAGAGTAGAGTAGAGTAGAGTAGAATAGAACAGAACAGAACTGAACTTGCACTTGCAGCCCGGAAAGCCAATCAGATCCTGGGCTGCATCAGGAGAAGTGTGGCCAGCAGGGCAAGGGAGGTGATTCTCCCCCTCTACTCAACTCTGCTGAGACCCCACCTGGAGTACTGCCTCCAGTTCTGGAGCCCCTATTACAAAAGGGATCTGGAGGTGCTGGAAGGTGTCCAGAGAAGGGCCACGAGGATGAGCAGAGGGCTGGAGCACCTCTCCTATGAGGACAGACTGAAGGAGTTGGGGCTGTTCAGTTTGGAGAAGAGAAGGCTCCGAGGTGACCTCATTGTGGCCTTCCAGGATCTGAAAGGGGCCTACAAGAAGGCTGGGGAGGGACTTTTCAGGCTATCAGGTAGTGATAGGACTAGGGGGAATGGAATGAAGTTGGAGGTGGGGAGATTCAAGCTAGATGTGAGGAGGAAGTTGTTCCCCATGAGAGTGGTGAAGCCCTGGAATGGGTTGTCGAGGGAGGTGGTTGAGGCCCCGTCCCTGGAGGTGTTTAAGCCCAGGCTGGATGAGGCTCTGGCCAGCCTGATCTGATGTGGGGTGTCCCTGCCCATGGCAGGGGGGTTGGAACTAGCTGATCCTTGTGGTCCCTTCCAACCCTGACTGAACCTATGAAACTATGAGAGTAGAGTAGAGTAGAGTAGAGTAGAGTAGAGTAGAGTAGAGTAGAGTAGAGTAGAGTAGAGTAGGAGTTAACCAGGTTGGAAAAGACCTTTGCAATCATTGAGTCCAGCCTATAGTTCTTTCCCCCTTACATTTCAAGTACTATATGCCCCTAGTCTTTAAATAGGAAAAGGGTGTGTAAAAAGGGTTTTGGCTTTCACCTCATTACACTGCTTTTTGAGGTTCAAAATTCTTGTGAGGCTGAATGTGATATAACATCTGGTAAGTCTCCAGATGGATGTCATCTGGGAAGGACTTTTACCATTGTTTGTTACCAAAGATAAATGTCACTTAGAATTTAACAGGATAGGTATTTAGGAAAGATGTTGCTGCTGAGATGCATGCAGATACTGAAGATAAAACTTGTTTCCCCTTTCTAGCTGTCTCGGGCCAGAGAGGGAAAGAGACTCAGTTCTTTTGAATATTCCCATGTTGTGAAATGAGAGGCACAAACGAGGCCAAAATATCAACAGCCAGGCTATTTATTACACAAATAAAGAGGATGGATCAGAAGGGGAGAGAGAGAAAATAGAGCGAGAGAGAAGAGGAAAGGAATTATTTTACCACACCCCTCGCCTCCCAAGACAGTTTGAGTATGTGGAGGAAAGGTGCTGCAGCTTTGGATGTAGAGGAGATATTGTCCTTGTTGGCTGTGCTGTCCCCTGAGCAGCCTCTTCAGCTCCATGAGTTGCAGCAGGCAGAACTTAGGACACAGGAGAGGGTTCCTCTTGGTCTGCTTCTTCCAGGCTCCATGGTGATGTCTCTGTCATTTTTCTCTCCTGGTATTCTCTCCGTTTTTCTTCAGAGCAGCATTGCCCCAGGCTTTTCCTTCTCTTGTTTTCCTTCCCAGTGGCATTATCCAGGTCTCTTACAATACAATACAATAAACCAGGTTGGAAGACACCTTCAAGATGATCGCGTCCAACCTATCAACCAATCCAACCCACCCAAACAACTAGATCATGATACCAAGCACCCCATCAAGTCTCCTCCTGAACACCTCCAGTGATGGTGACTCCACCACCTCCCTGGGCAGACCATTCCAATGGGCAATCACTCTCTCTGTATAGAACTTCCTCCTAACATCCAGTCTAAACCTCCCCTGGCACAGCCTGACACTGTGTCCTCTTGTTCTGGTGCTGCCTGCCTGGGAGAAGAGACCAACCTCTGCCTGGCTACAACCTCCTTTCAGGTAGTTGTAGAGAGCAAGAAGGTCACCCCTGAGTCTCCTCTTCTCCAGGCTAAGCAACCCCAGCTCCCTCAGCCTCTCCTCACAGGGCTGTGTTCCAACCCCTCACCAACTTCGTTGCCCTTCTCTGGACACCTTCCAGCACCTCAACATCCTTCCTAAACTGAGGGGCCCAGAACTGGACACAGGACTCAAGGTGTGGCCTAACCAGTGCTGAGTACAGGGGCAGAATGACCTCCCTGCTCCTGCTGGCCACAGTGTTCCTGATGCAGGCCAGGATGCCATTGGCCCTCTTGGCTGCCTGGGCACACTGCAGGCTCATGTTTAGCCTACCATCAACCAGCACCCCCTTTTCCTTCTGTGTTTTCCTTCTCCTGAGCCAGTAGTTGCTCAGATCTTTTATACAGTTTTTAGGTATTTATATTCTAGAGAGTATCAATTGACCTCTGCCCATTTCCAGGACAGCTGCAGTCTGGTGAGCAGTCCTTATCTATGCACCTTCTGAGTGTCCTTACCAGTGGTGTCTGCCCAATACACATCAGCTATTGTCTGGGCAAGCAGCAAAGGGGATTTTATCTTTGTTGAGTTACATCAAGAGAGACAAGTTTTAGTCTCTCACACTAGCCATACCTTACTTAGGTCTTATTTAAAAGCTTGAGATAACTTCATAGTATCACACAGTATCACCAAGGTTGGAAGAGACCTCAAAGATCATCGAGTCCAACCTGTCACCACAGACCTCATGGCCAGACCATGGCACCAAGTGCCACATCCAATCCCCTCTTGATCACCTCCAGGGATGGTGAATCCACCACCTCCCTGGGCAGCACATTCCAAATTTACTCAGAATTGCCTTCTGTCAAGCCAGCCATGCCTCCAGAACTGCTGCACTTGGCGCTGCATAAATCTGAGAATTCAGATGTCGTTTCCCCACGTTTCCCAAATTTCCCCTGAATTCTAGCCTGGAGTTCCATCAGAAAAGGAGGCACTGCTCAAAGTTATCTAGGAAAATCACAGTATCACAGTATAACCAAGGTTGGAAGAGACCCCAAGGATCATCAAGTCCAACCTGTCCCAACAGACCTCACAACTAGACCATGGCACCAAGCACCACGTCCAATCTCCCCTTGAACACCTCCAGGGACGGCGACTCCACCACCTCCCTGGGCAGCACATTCCAATGACGAATGACTCGCTCAGTGAAGAACTTCCTCCTCACCTCGAGTCTAAACCTCCCCTGGCACAGCTTGAGACTGTGTCCCCTTGTTCTGGTGCTGCTTGCCTGGGAGAAGAGACGAACCCCCTCCTGTCTACCTTTCAGGTAGTTGTAGAGGGCAATGAGGTCACCTCTGATCCTTCTCTTCTCCATGCTAAACAACCCCAGCTCCCTCAGCCTCTCCTCATAGGGCTTGTGCTCAAGGCCTCTCCCCAGCCTTGTTGCCCTTTTCTGGACACGCTCAAGTATCTCGATGTCCTTCTTAAACTGAGGGGCCCAGAACTGGACACAGGACTCAAGGTGTGGCCTAACCAATGCAGAGTACAGGGGCAGAATGACCTCCCTGCTCCTGCTGACCACACTATTCCCAATACAGGCCAGGATGCCATTGGCCTTCTTGGCCACCTGGGCACACTGTTGGCTCATGTTTAGGTGGGTGTCAATCAGCACCCCCAGGTCCCTCTCTGTTTGGCAGCTCTCCAGCCACTCTGACCCCAGCCTGTAGCAATGCATGGGGTTGCCGTGGCCAAAGCGCAGCACCCGGCACTTGGACTTATTAAATGCCATCCCAAATAACTAGCTAAACAAAGAGATTACCAATCCCTAACTTGTTCAAGCGTTTGATGCTTAAAAAAATATGTTTCTTTTAAAACCTTGGGTAATGAAATATTGTATGGCTTGAGCTTGCTTCGCTTGACAGGGGAGAAATCCTTGTGTGCTTCTCTGCATTACTTTCAGCATTTATGAATTCTCAGGGTATTCCTGGTTGAGTTGTGCCTTGCTCAAAGTTTCTCCCTTTTCTTCCCATTGTAGAGTTCAATATTAGCACCAGTGTCAGCATTCTTCTGGTCCCTCTATCAGGCTTACATAATGCAGTTGCAAGTGAAACATGGAATTGGGAGGAAATGAGTGTCTGAGTATTTCCGTTGTACTGCTTCGCAGCCTGTTATAATGGCAGATGTAGATGAGGGGATCCAACAAGGGACCTACAAGGCTGAGTGTTACTCCCAGCTCTGCTGCTGGGTGGTTTCAGCAATTTCCTTGATCTTCATTCACTCATCAGTAAACACAGACTCTAACAGCCCTCATCACTGCTGCCCACTTTACTATCTAGTGATGAAAAAACCTGTATGAGACTGTTATGTAATCAAGAAGGATGAAAGAAGGTGAGAATGAACAGGAAAGAAGCTGCACTAGGTTACAGAGGATGTGGAGCTGATTAATCCCACTCTGCCTCAGATTCAGTATGATTCAAGGGAAACATAAAATCTGATGCCATGCAGCCTGCATGCATAAAAGTAGTACTAATAAAACTCTCTCCACAGTAGTATCCTCCTTTGGATTATGTACACTGATACAGTGGCTTTAGGAAAATAAACCATTTTTCACTGCTGATAATGGCAGCCTGCTTGGTTCTTCTACTTGACCTGGTGCAGACATTTCAGCCAGAGCACCTATATTTTCACTTTCAGCATGCCTTGCCCTGATTTTCACTCATGTATTTCTTTCATCTAAAACCAGTACCACAGAGGGGCAAAAAAAAAAGTTCTCTGAGGGTGTAGTGACTGAAGATGTATAAATCTCCTGAGGTGTGGGTTCAGAAGAGACAGTGGTTTGGTACCAGTAGACAGAAGAGAGAGATATCCCCCACAGCAAACTCCTAGTCAAACAGTCAGCCCATGGCTTGGACGGCAGCACTCTGCACTGGGTTAGGAACTGGCTGGAGGGCTGAGCCCAGAGAGTGCTGGTGAATGGTGCCACAGCCAGCTGGCAGCCAGGAACCAGTGTTGTTCCCCAGGGATCAGTGCTGGGCCCCATCCTGTTCAATATCTTTATTGATGATCTGGACGGGCATATAGAGTCCATAGTCAGTAAGATTGCAGATGACACCAAGCTGGGGGCAAGTGTTGATCTGTTAGAGGGAAAGAGAGCTCTGCAGAGGGACCTTGCCAGGCTGGACAGATGGGCAGAGTCCAAGGGCATGAGATTTAACACATCTCAGTGCTGTGTTCTACACATTGGCCATAACAGACCCATGCAGTGCTACAGGCTGGGGTCAGAGTTGCTGGAGAGCTGCCAAGCAGAGAGGGACCTGGGGTACTGATGATAGTATGCTGAATATGAGCCAACAGTGTGCCCAGGTGACCAAGAAGGCCAATGGCATCCTGGCCTGTATCAAGAATAGCGTGGCCAGTAGGAACAGGGAAGTCATTGTGCCCCTGGACTCAGCACTGGTTAGGCCACCCCTTGAGTCCTGTGTGCAGTTCTGGGCCCCTCAGTTTAGGAAAGATGTTGAGTTGCTGGAACATGTCCAGAGAAGGGCAACAAAGCTGGGGAGGGGTTTGGAGCACAAGCCCTATGAGGAGAGGCTGAGGGAGCTGGGGTTGCTTAGCCTAGAGAAGAGGAGGCTCAGGGGAGACCTTCTTGCTGTCTACAATTACCTGAAGGGAGGTTGTAGCCAGGTGGGGGTTGGTCTCTTCTCCCAGGCAACCAGCACCAGAACAAGAAGCCACAGTCTCAAGCTGCACCAAGGGAGGGTTAGGCTGGATGTTAGGAGGAAGTTCTTCCCAGAAAGAGAGATTGGCCATTGGAATCTGCTGCCCAGGGAGGTGGTGGAGTCACCATCACTGGAGGTTGTTAAAAAGAGAGTGGATGAGGCACTCAGTGCCATGGTTTAGTTGATTAGATGGTGTAGGGTGATAAGTTGGACTCAATGACTTTGAAGTTCTTTTCCCACCTGGTTAATTCTGTATTTCTGTGTGAAGGATGAGTGCTCACTTGTCACAATGTCTCTTTCTCAGTGATTCTTTCTGCAGAGCATTGGGACTGAGTTTTCCAAGCCTGCTTCAACTTTTATTTTCCCTCCCCTCTGCATTTGCCACCATGAAACATAACCACAATGGAGAAGATGCAGTCTTTTTCTGTCTGTTCTGTATGAAATTGGTCTTAGGATTCATAGGAAACAATTCTCACTTTCCACCCTGCCCCTCTTCCTGGAGGCTTCCTGTTCAGAGCTGATTGATAAGTGAATGCATTTTCCAGGTTTTGATTGCGTGTTTTCCTCCTTTCCTTCCCTATTCCAGAAAAGAAGCAGTGAGGGGGAGGAAATGGTCTGTTATTGAGGCACAGAAGCAGAGATTTATTGAATGATGAGAGCAGACTCAAGGGGTCTCCAGGTAAAAAAAGTGTAATTAGCATAACATCATCTGGCTAAACTGCTCCACCACCACCATTTGTGCACCCATCCCAGAGCTGGAGGCAAAACCCTCACCAGCCAAGACACCACACAATGGAGCTCAGCACCCATGGAGGATATTGAAGGAGTCATCAATCATGGCCCTACCTAGCCGGGGGGCCACCAGGCCCCCCGGCCTTTGTTGTCACCACCACCATCACGCAGTGCGCACCGTGGGCACTCACCTGTGATCAGAGGAGGATCCTCAGCCCAGATGGGCTCAGCTTGGGACTTCTGCCTTTCCTGGGGGGGATTAAATAGGGGAGTGGGTGGGGAGGACCAAGTGGCCACACCTGGGGTGGGAGGAGCCTCCAACAGAGCCCAGGTGCCCTGGGATTTAAGAGAAAAAGGGGGAAAATAGGGCAGGTGAGAGACCTCTGGGTGTCAGGGGGTGATGGGACTGGGGGGGAAGGAAAACAAACTTAGACATGGGTAGATTCAGATTGGATGTTAGGAAGAAATTCTTCACCATGAGGGTAGTGAGATACTGGAATGGTTTGTCCAGGGAGATGGTAGAAGCCCCATCCCTGGGAGTTTTTAAGGCCAGGCTGGACGTGGCTCTGGGCAACCTGCTCTAGTGTGAGGCATCCCTGCCCAGGGCAGGGGAGGTTGGAACTGGATGAACCTTGGGGTTCCTCCAACCCCAACAATTCTATGATTCTATGATTCTCAAACAATTTTACAGTTTAGGCTGGATGTTAGGAAGAAGTTCTTCATAGAAGGAGTGATTGGATATTGGAATGGACTGCTCAGGGAGGTGGTGGAGTCACTGTCCCTGGAAGTGTTTAAAAGGAGACTGGATGAGGCACTTAGTGCCATGGTTTAGTTGATTAGATGGTGTTGGGTGATAGGTTGGACTCGATGATCTTGAAGATCTTTTCCAACCTGGTTAATTCTGTGATTCTCTGATAAGGGCTGAAGCAAATTGCCTTGCAATTGGGCTGGGGCATCTCTATCTGCTCTGTGGTTATCACTAAAGAAAATGCCTGGCAGCAAACTTATCTTTTGCCAGCTCAGGGAATTGCACTGATTCATTTCTAAGGTCACAGATCGCAGTGAGAGAAGGCTAATTGCTAGTAGCTACCACCTGAGATAAGACATACTGCTACAAGTAAGTCTTTCGTATCAAAGGGGCAAACAGAAAGAGCCCAGTTACCAGCAAATCCTGTGAATCCTCTGTGTCTACAAAATACACAGTGAATTCACTTCCCATGCTTTACCTTAGGCAGCAGCATCTTAGACAACACAAATATTCTGCAACTATAACACAGGGGAAAATGACTGCGTGGCTTTTTACCTGAACTTCAAAGAATTTCAAAGAATTTCAAAGAAATTCAAAGAATTTCATAGAATTTCAAAGAATTTCATAGAATAGACCATGTTGGAAGAAACTTTGAAGATCATCACATCCAACCTATCACCCAACACCATCTAATCAACTAAGCCATGTCACCAAGGACCCCGTCAAGTCTCCTCCTAAACACCTCCAGGGATGGTGACTCCACCACCTCCCTGGGCAGCACATTCCAATGGCCAATCTCTCTTTCTGTGAAAAACTTCCTCCTAACCTCCAGCCTAAACCTCCCCTGGTGCAGCTTGAGACTGGGAGGTCATTGTGCCCCTGTGCTCAGCGCAGGTTTCATAGTTTAGTTTCATAGTTTCATAGTTTCAGTTAGGGTTGGAAGGGACCACAAGGATCAGCTAGTTCCAACCCCCCTGCCATGGGCAGGGACACTCCACACCTTGAGTCCTGTGTCCAGTTCTGGGCCCTCAGTTTAGGAAAGATGTTGAGTTGCTGGAACATGTCCAGAGAAGGGCAACAAAGCTGGGGAGGGGTTTGGAGCACAGCCCTGTGAGGAGAGGCTGAGGGAGCTGGGGTTGCTTAGCCTGGAGAAGAGGAGGCTCAGGGGAGACCTCATTGCTCTCTACAACTATCTGAAGGGAGGTTGTAGCCAGGTGGGGGTTGGTCTCTTCTCCCAGGCACCCAGCACCAGAACAAGAGGACAGAGTCTCAAGCTGCACCAGGAGAGGTTTAGGCTGGAGGTTAGGAAGAAGTTCTTCCCAGAGAGAGTGATTGCCCATTGGAATGTGCTGCCCAGGGAGGTGGTGGAGTCACCATCCCTGGAGGTGTTTAGGAAGAGCCTGGATGGGGTGCTTGGTGCCATGGTTTAGTTGATTACATAGTGTTGGATGATAGGTTGGACTTGCTGATGTCAAAGCTCTTTTCCAACCTGGTCTATTCTATTCTATTCTATTCTATTCTATTCTATTCTATTCTATTCTATTCTATTCTATTCTATTCTATTCTATTCTATTCTATTCTATCTTCTAGTTCTCAACTTCTTTCAAAGAAGGTATACATATGGAAGATTCCTTTCACCAGTGCAAAGCCAATTAACCTTAGAATATACTTTCTTTTTTTTTTCTAATTTCCTTGTTGACAATACAGTAATCATCAAGCAAAATAGTTTTGTTTCTTCTCCCATGCCTGACCTTAAAACCAGTGGTTTGACCTTTGAATCAATTAGTGACACTGAATGTCAAAGACCTGGGGGAGGAAACAAATGCTCATGTGTACTTCAAAAGATGTTTGCTCACATTCATTCATTCATCCACCTCAGCTGCATTTGCAAATGGGATACTTGAAGGGTAGGAAAGTTCCTTTTGACTCACAGCATCTGGTTTGTTGATAATTTGGTGAAGTAAATGGTTTTGCACTCTATTGCTTTAGTTGTGCTCGAAGCTCTCCTCACAGGAGACAAAACTAAGAGAAGATTTGGGATGGATGAGGAAAGGAGGACAGACCCCTGCGTTGCTGCTTGGCTCAATGCTGGTTCATAGGAGGAGGGTATACATATGTTGTTGTGCACTTCTGGAGTTGAGAGGAACATACAAAGTATGTCACCTCTCATCCCTTGGCAAGCTAGAGAAGATTTGCAGTGTTTTCTGGTAGGTCTCTGGGCATCTCCAATGCTGGGAAGTGCTCCTTTCCCAGAGACTGCAATGTCTTTCGGGGGTTGCATTTATCTGGCCCTACGTTTTGCTGCAAACAGCTTCTAGCAGCAGTTGAAGAAGAGGTCAGTGAGAAACTGTTGCATGACTTGGCAAAAACTAGCCAGGCAGTCAAGAAAAATGGGATTTCCTGCTGCTATGTTTGGTGGTGGTATTCCTGGGTGTATCTTCTGCACACAACTAGCAAGCTCCTAGCTCTGATCCCGGTAAAAAGCATGAAATTGTGGTTTGGGTATCAGGACAAAATGGTCAGGTCCCCTGTGCTCATGTCTACATGCTTTCCCCCTTTCCTCTGCATCAGTAACTCAGCACAGCTGCCTTCTGTGAAGATCATGGGGGCTTTAACTCACTGGAGAGCCAGACAAACAAGCTTGCAGCTTCTGATAACAGCTGCCTGCTTCCCCTCATCTCCATATCCCTCATCTGTTCCCTGCTCATACCCATCTGGTGTTTCTCTACCTGCAGAAGAGTTGCTATGTGCTAGTGGCCCCTTGGCTGCCTGGCTCTCACAGGTCCCCCCTTTCCCTCATCCCTGCTATAAGCAGCTGTGTTCTCAAGAGTGATTTGGACCAATATCTGCATTTCACTCAAATCTTCATGCACAAGCCTCTGGGTAAAGGCATGTTACTTTATAAATCCATCTATTTGGAGAGCAAAAATGCTGCCCTCCTTTGGACTCTCCATTGCTGAAATTTCTGCTTATTGACTGCCAAGGAACACAGCTCCACACCCTGAGTAGTTTCACAGTTTCATAGTTTCAGTCAGGGTTGGAAGGGACCACAAGGATCATCTAGTTCCAACCCCCCTGCCATGGGCAGGGACACCCCACACTAGATCAGGCTGGCCAGAGCCTCATCCAGCCTGGGCTTAAACACTTCCAGGGGACAGGGCCTCAATCACCTCCCTGGACAACCCATTCCAGGGCTTCACCGCTCTCATGGGGAAAAACTTCCTCCTCACATCCAGCCTGAATCTCCCCACCTCCAGCTTCATTCCATTCCCCCTAGTCCTATCACTACCTGAGATCCTGAGAAGTCCCTCCCCAGCCTTCTTGTAGCCCCCTTCAGATCCTAGAAGGCCACAATGAGGTCACCTTGGAGCCTTCTCTTCTCCAAACTGAACAGCCCCAACTCCTTCAGTCTGTCCCCATAGGAGAGGTGCTCCAGCCCTCTGCTCCTCCTCGTGGCCCTAGTTTGCATGCAGTTGATGAGATCCATTGGTGAGTTGAGGTATCTCTGCAAGCTTATGTACATTTTTTTTCCCTTGTATGTGTGTAAAATTTCAGAGGCAGGCTCAGTCACTTGGGAAAGAAGTTACCATTCATTCCCCTTGGCTTCCTTTGGCACCTCACAAAATCACAGAATGATAGGAGTTGGAAGTGACCTCTGGAGATCATCTAGTCCAAACCCCATGCCAGAGCTGGTTGCAAAGGACAGCATTCTGGCAGGTGTGGATTCCACCACCTCTCTGGGCAGCCTGCTTCACAGCTATATCACCCTCTCTATATAGAATTTCCTCCTCATGTTTAGAAGGAACTTCCTATGTTCTAGACTGTGCCCATTACCTCTTGCCCTGCCACTGGGCACCACTGAAACAAGACCTCCTTCCTTTTGATTGCAGCAGAAAATGCCACACAATCTGGTCTGGAGAGTAATTGTCCTTATTTTTTATTGAGACATGAAACCAATAATGAGGTTGTCTGCTGAAAATGCAGAGTTGAATGAATGATTTATGAAGTGCTTGGCATTACATCTTATACTGGCTGGAATGAGTCAGTCTTTCCAGACAGCTACTGAAGAATTATCTCCTTCCCTTCCTCCTGTCTCCAGATATAAAATCTGTCAAAATCCCAGACCAGGCCAGGGGATTCATCAGAATTTGCTGAGAGGCAGAGTAGGAAGTCTGAGCTTGTCTGCAGCCATTAATAGTGGATGGCACAGAGAGCCATCTCTAGCCTTGGCTGTCCAGCAGTACTGGGCCCATGTCTGATCAAGGCTGCTGCTGAGCCTGGCAGAGAGGCAGGATCCACCACTTCAGCCACAGTATGGTGCAGCTACTGTTTGAGCATGAGCCACATTAAAGCATGCCCTAGAGCTGAGGGCTGCCTACAGCCAGTTGGGGCTTTTCATGCCTCATTTTCTAACCCCCATGTCATCTAAATATCCCATTAAACATCACAACTGTCACCACTCACCAAGCTATCACTCAGTTTTCATTCATGATTCACTTCTTCTAACAGGCCTCTGTAAAATAACTGACCTAAAACCTTCCCAACCCTATGTGAAGTCCAGGAGTGTTTTGTTCATCCATGCTGGCCTCCTGGCACCCTTGCCCACCTTCTTCCTTCTTGGAATGCACTGCTCCTGAGCTTGGAGGAGATGGTGCTTGCATATTGCCCAGCTTTCTTGGGACAAGGTCCAGCATAGCAGCTGGAGGAAGAAACTGTCCTCAGTGCATTCCAGGATCCTCTTAGATTGCTGGTGCTCTGCTGTGTTGTCCTTCCACCAGATTGCTCTGGTGAGACCTCACCTGGAGTACTGTGGACAGGGTTGGAGCCCTCAATATAGGAAGGACATGGAGCTGATGGAGAGTGTCCACAGGAGGGCCACAAAAATGATCAGGGGGTTGAAGCACTTCTGCTGTGAGAACAGGCTGAGGGAGCTGAGGATGTTCAGCCTGGAGAAAAGAAGGCTCCAGGGAGACCTGTTAGCAGCCTTCCAGTACTCGAAGGGGGCCTACAGGAAGGATGGGGAGAGACTGTTTAAAAGAGCCTGTGGTGACAGGGTGAGGGGCAATGGCTTTGAACTAGATTGGGTATCAGGAAGAATTTCTTCACTATAAGAGTGGTGGAACACTGGAACAGGTTGCTTAGAGAGGTGGTTGAGGCCCCTTCCCTGGAGATATTCAAGGTGAGGCTTAATGAGGCCCTGGGCAACCTGATCTAGTTGGGAATATTCCTGCTGACTGTGAGGAGGTTGGACTGGGTGACCTTTGGAGGTCCCTTCCAGCCTGGACCATTCTATGATTCTATGATCCAGTATCTGGGTTGTTGAAATCTTCCATGAGGACCAGGACTTGTGAACACAAAGCTGCTCCTATCTGTTTATAGAGGCCCTCATCCACTTGGTCTTCTTGCTCAGGCCATCTGTGGCAGACCCTCACTACACTGTCACTTTCCCTTGCCTTCCCTTTAATCCTCACCCACAAATTGTCTGTCACCTCTTCTTCTACCCCTAGGTGGAGCTGGTCTTTGATTTCATAGAATCGTAGAATCAATAAGGTTGGAAAAGACCTCAAGGGTCATCAAGTCTAACCTGTCACCCAGCACCTCATGACTACTGAACCATGGCACCAAGTGCCATGTCCAATACCTTTTTGAACACCTCCAGGGATAGTGACTCCACCATCTCCCTGGGCAACACATCCCAATGGCCAACAACTCTTTCTGAGTTTTACTCACATTACTGCTCCAGGGGAGAAATAACCCTGTTTCCCAGTCCCTACAGCCATCCAACCTTGGGTTATGGATTTCAGTTGATCCTTGGAAGATGCTGTTCAGCCCTGTACATATCTCACAGTAATCATATGCATCAGGAATTCTGCTCAACCCAATAAAGGCCCCTAAGGCAAGGGGTAGAGAAGAGGGTCACACTCTGAGAGGGTGCAATTAATGGAGTAAAAAGAAACACAATAAGTTGAGGCCACACCACCCCCTCTTCCCTTGCCTGTCTGTCCTAAAGAGTCCATACCCGTTTAAACCCCACACTCCAGCCATGGGAGCCACGTCAGCATGTCTCAGTAATGCTGATGACATCATAACCCTGCAAGCATGTGCATGCCTGTAGGTCTTGGAGAGGCATTTAAGTTGGAGCTCTGTTGAAGCTGATGTACTGACCGGGCTTCCCTTAACCTGCTCTTCAGGTGCCCTGTTCACAGCCTGCAGTCCGGCTTCAGGCTCATGGGGCTTATTAGTGTCATTGACTTTGATGTGATCACCCCTTCCCCCAGCAACTCTAGTTTAAAGCCCTTCTCACTGGATGGGAAAGCTTGTGTCCAAAGATGTTCTTCCCCTTCTGTGAAACATGTACCAAGGCAGTTCCCAGAAGACAGACTTCTGAAAGTAAGTTCCATGGCTTAGATAGCCAAAGCCCTATCCATGAGACCACTCCCTCAAACATCAATTGATTTTCCCTATTCTGTCAGGACTTTCAAACCCCTTCCCCTTAACTGAGAGTAGTTAGGGAAGATAGAGTTATGCCTTAATGTAAGGTCTGGACTGCAAAAGCTAAATCCCTTTCTTTCTCTGTATTTTTGTAAACCATTAGTGTGGCTACTGAAGTCAGTGGATTATTAAATTCATGCCACTTTCATTAAGAGCCAGAGGTTGGCCTGTGATCTCTAATGCTCCATGTACAGCTAATGTGTCATAACTGATAATCACTGAGGAGTGTCTCTGAAGAAAGCACACCATGACATTTCAGTGGAGGACACAGCAGTGAAATCAAATGACCTTTCAATCTGTTTATGAGACAGCTGGAACAATGAGCAAGAGAACTTAATCTATATCCCAGAGAGTCTTTACTTCAGTGACATACAAAAGTACACACAGGCTCCTCAGCTGACATGGTCCTGTTTGTTTTCCCTCTATGGGTCTGAGCACTTGAGGAGCTTATGTCTTTTACATGGTCAGGGTGGGATCTCATCAGTCCTTCCCCAGAGAAGGACTCATATGTAATACACCACAAGCAGTCCTTGAGTAAATATATGAAATGGAGGAGGATTAGCATGATTAAAAAGAAGTTTATTTGGGTTTTTTTCTGTTGTACTGCAAATAAAGCTCATGGATGGTTGGCAGGCTTGGCTGCTTGCCCTAGTGCAATGAAATAGAATGGAATGGAATGGAATGGAATGGAATGGAATAGAATAGAATAGAATAGAATAGAATAGAATAGAATAGAATAGAATAGAATGGGATGGGATGGGATGGAATGGAATGGAATGGAATGGAATGGAATGGAATGGAATGGAATGGAATGGAATGGAATAGACCAGGTTGGAAGAGGCCTTCAAGATCATCACATCCAAACTATCACCCAACACCACCTAATCAACTAAACCATGGCACCAAGCACCCCATCAAGTCTCCTCCTGAACACTTCCAGTGATGGTGACTCCACCACCTCCTCGGGCAGCCCATTCCAATGGGCAATCACTCTCTCTGTATAGAACTTCCTCCTAACCTCCAGTCTAAACCTCCCCTGGCACAGCTTGAGACTGTGTCCTCTTGTTCTGGTGCTGCCTGCCTGGGAGAAGAGACCAACCTCTGCCTGGCTACAACCTCCCTTAAGGTAGTTGTAGACAGCAAGAAGGTCACCCCTGAGTCTCATCTTCTCCACGCCAAGCAACCCCAGCTCCCTCAGCCTCTCCTCATAGGGCTTGTGCTCCAAACCCCTCACCAAGTTCATTGCCCTTCTCTGGACACATTCCAGCAAGTCAACATCCTTCCTAAACTGAGGGGTCCAGAACTGGACACAGGACTCAAGGGGTGGCCTAACCAGTGCTGAGTACAGGGGCAGAATGACCTCCCTGCTCCTACTGGCCACACTCTTCCTGATGCAGGCCAGGATGCCATTGGCCCTCTTGGCTGCCTGGGCACACTGCTGCCTCATGTTCAGCCTACCATCAACCAGTACCCCCAGGTCCCTCTCTGCCTGGCTGCTCTCCAGCCACTCTGACCCCAGCCTGTAGCACTGCCTGGGGTTGCTGTGGCCAATGTGCAGAACCCAGCACTAGGATGTGTTAAATCTCATGCCCTTGGACTCTGCCCACCAGGATCTGCCATCCTGTCTTTCTGCAGTAACCAGCAGGTCACATCACTTTAGAATATCATCACTAACTCTCTTACTCATACCTTGTCCTCAACATGGTAAGATATCTCCTACATTTTAGCGATTTTGTGGTGGTGGATTCATGGGGTGGTGGTTTTGGGCCTTAGAAACTCCTGACCACATAGATCCTGTATAAAAAGTGCAATCTTGTAATCATAGAATAATAGAATCAACAAGGTTGGAAAAGACCTAAAAGTTCATCAAGTCCAACCTGTCACCCAAGACCTCATGCTTACTAGACCATGGCACCAAGTGCCACATCCAATCCCCTCTTGAACACCTCCAGTAATTAGGCCACCACTGTGTCCAGTTCTGGGCCCCTCAGTTCAAGAAGGACATTGAGAGTCTTGAATGTGTCCAGAGAAGGGCAACGAGGCTGGGGAGAGGCCTTGAGCACAGCCCTATGAGGAGAGGCTGAGGGAGCTGGGGTTGTTTAGCCTGGAGAAGAGGAGGCTCAGGGGAGACCTCATTGCTCTCTACAACTACCTGAAAGGAGGTTGTAGACAGGTGGGGGTTGGTCAACAACCAGCACCAGAGCCAGAGGACACAGTCCCCAGCTGTGCCAGGGGAGGTTTAGGCTGGAGGTGAGGAGAAAGTTCTTCACAGAGAGAGTAATTGGCCATTGGAATGTGCTGCCCAGGGAGGTGGTGGAGTCACCGTCCCTGGAGGTGTTCAAGAGGGGATTGGACATGGCACTTGGTGCCATGGTTTAGCAGTCATGAGGTGTTGGGTGACAGGTTGGACTTGATGACCTCTGAGGTCTTTTCCAACCTTATTGATTCTATGATTCCACAATTCTATGCCAGAATACTTCTGGTAGGGTCTTTAGTTTCGACAGTGGTTTTGAATAATTTACTGTCAGCCTTTTCCTAGCTGTGCGTAGTGTCCCACCCCTGCCTCCATGCAATGTTACATAAGCGTTACACACTATACACCTCACACTGCATGTTACTATATGTTACACACTGTATATGGCATGATATGGCAAATGGTTTATATCAAATAGTAGCACAATAGCAGAGGAACACTAAATCCCTTCTCCTGATTCAACCTTCAGATCCTTGTGTTTCTCTGTTGCTGCCAACTCCGAAGGAAGTGATGCTGCTGAAGCGCCTATGAAAATTTGCAAAGCCCTGGTGTGGTGGGGTGAGAAAGTTCCCTCCCCACACACAAAGGAAGAAACCACAGCTAGCTCAGTCGGAAAAGCAGATGAAAGCTCTATTTACAGGCATCAATGGAATGCAATGAATATGCACACAAATATACAATAGTTTACAATAGATACAGAACTATACAGCAATGAACGTAATGCAGAAAAGCCTTTTCCCTCCAACCGGCCAGGGGGGTTCCCTGAACCCCCCTCTCTCCCTCCCCACCTCCCCTTTTTCCAAAAAGGGTTAGAGAGAGAGAGAAAGGCAATTAAGGAAGAAAAATTCTGTTAGCTCAAAAGCACATGCAAGAATTAGCTTTCTTATCTGGTTAGCTGTTAACTCAAGGCCGTTCCTGCTTCAGAAAGAGAGAAACCGTCCAGCCCACAGGACAGAGAAGCACAGACTGCACCCAGCCTGAACCCAGACCAGACTGAACTAACAGAACCCAAACTTAAAATTGCATTCTACAATCTACCAATGAAATGAGTTTAGACTATCTTGGTTTTGTTCAAATATCACAAGCATTCAGCCAGAGTGTTCAGCAACTGTCTCTTTCTTAAAGGCATAGCCTCAACCGGTCACACCTGGTCTATGACCTTGGTCCAGTGTCAGAAGTGTGAAGCATTTCTACTGACTCCATCAGCTTGTAAAAATTTTTCAGGTGGTGAAGGGTCTTTCTAGGACAGTTTTTTTTAACTAAGGCTCAGCCTTAATGTGGGGTGAACCTCTGTAAGGACAACCTCTTATTCCATTGACTAAAACAGAAAAACCTCTCACACAGAGCTGGAACTGGGTCCTGGGGGAGAAGGAAATATTTCAAGTAGGAACAGCCCTCATGTGTCTGCCTAAGAGCAGAATTCCTACTTTCAGATCACTCAGGAAAAAACCCTTAAATTGAAGAATACAGGGGCTGGTAGATTATAAAAGCTGTAGATTAAAGTGAATACAACCCAACCAACCAAAGCACCACAAACACAGAAAACCACAGTAATGGACAAGACACAGAATTTGTGTAACACCTTCCAACCTGTTGGTTCCTGGAGATGGGGAATGCTGTGGGAAGCTCACAGTGACACACATGTCCAAGCTGCAGCCTGTAGACAGTCTAGCTGTGATAGCTGAGTACTGCACTTGAACTAACAAACCCCATTTCTTCAGCAGAGCCAAACAGTAGAGGTGCAGTTTTGTCCTAGGATGTTTAACAAGGCCTTGTCCCACATATTGGGGCAAGCTATGAGCCTGGGGTAAACATTGTGGGTTGCAGGAGAACAGGGACAGTCCCAGACCCCTTAAAGTTGACACCCTACATGGCATGGCACTGAGAACCAGCTGATGGGAATCTCTTGACTCAGAGGACTCAGCCTGTTCTTTCTTACTGGGGTACATTCATGACTTGTACAGTTTGGGGAGCTGGGACCTCAGTGGTGTGGTGGTTTGAGCCTTAACTGGGAGTTCAGAGCTCAGATAGGGGCAAGGCTGAGAATCTCTCCCCCACTCCCCCCTCCTCCCTCCCAACAGAGAGGGGAGAAAAGGAAGGAGCAAATCCACCAAACAATAATTGTGAGTCGGCTTGGAAGTAGAGAGGTATCATAGTATCAGTCAGGGTTGGAAGGGACCACAAGGATCCTCTAGTTCCAACCCCCCTGCCATGGGCAGGGACACCCTACACTAGATCAGGCTGGACAGAGCCTCATCCAGCCTGGGCTCAAACACTTCCAGGGACAGGGCCTCAACCACCTCCCTGGACAACCCATTCCAGGGCTTCACCACTCTCATGGGGAAGAACTTCCTCCTCACATCTAGCCTGAATCTCCCCACCTCCAGCTTCATTCCATTCCCCCTAGTCCTATCACTACCTGATAGCCTGAAAAGTCCCTCCCCAGCCTTCTTGTAGGCCCCCTTCAGCTACTGGAAGGCCACAATGAGGTCACCTCGGAGCCTTCTCTTCCCCAGACTGAACAGCCACAACTCCTTCAGTCTGTCCTCATAGGAGGACATAGCTGGAGGTAAAGAGTTGTCTTTAAACAATATATATATAAAACAATAACAGGAAAGGTTCACAGGGGCAAGGAACAAGGATGGATGGGAGTGTGACAAAAAAGAGAATAATACAAAAAGAGAATAATACAGAACCAGTTTCTCTCTGAAGAGGCAGGGAGGCAGCAGGGAGAAGGATCAGGTCTGACCATGTGGCAGAGGAGCAGGAGGGCAGCTGCAGTAGCTCTCATCCAGCAGAGGTAGGAGCCAAAAGGGGCTAACAGCTACGATGTCCTGCTTTTATACCCTAGCTGGGCAGGGAGGGGGGAGTGGAACAGACTCAGCTTCCCAGGGGAGAAACGCCCTGCAGGGAGTGAAAAGTACCTGCAAGCCCTCCCCCCTGCTTTGTTTTCTTTGTTCTCAGAAGGGCGTTAACCCACCACAAGCGGTCTTCATGGAATTCCTCACTCAGGTTTGTACCTATACTGCAGAACATGGAATGAATGCAGCTTCTTAGAAAGTGGCAAGAGCATGATCAAAATTTCTGGTAACTCTAACTTGATCAGGGCTTTGAGATGGAGGTGTTCATTTCACATGTTCCATAAAGCAGACCAAAAAGCTTTAAATAAAAAGAAACATATGAAACCAAAGCAAACCAACCCAAACCATGAGAAAGAAAGAAAAACACACCAAAACCCAAACACAACTAACAAAAAACCAAAAAAAAATCCCACAAACCAAACACCTAAATAAACCCTAAAAAACCTTTTATTAAAATAAAGACTACAGTCTGGTATTCTGTAAATAGAGAAAGCTCCAAAACAAAACAGAATTAGAGAAGGCTTACAAGACAACTTCTTGCTTTCATCCTGCTTTGGTTTCCATCATGACAGCAAACCTTGTGTAGTCCTGTTTTGGCCCCTCTCAGCCTGATGCTGTGATCTGCCATGGAGATATCTTTTTGACCAGAAATTTTAGGCAGGTGGCACAGAATCACAGAATCACCAAGGTTGGAAGAGACCTCAAAGATCATCAATACAATACACCACCAGGTTGGAAGAGACCTTCAAGATCATCGCATCCAACCCATCAACCAATCCAACCCACCTCAATACAATACAATACAATACAACCCACCTAAACAACTAAACAATGGCACCAAGCACCCCATCAAGTCTCTTCCTGAACACCTCCAATGAAGGTGACTCCACCACCTCCCCGGGAAGCCCATTCCAATGGGCAATCACTCTCTCTGTATAGAACTTCCTAAGATCCCGTCTAAACCTCCCCTGGCACAGCCTGAGACTGTCAAGTCCAACCCATCACCACAAACCTCATGACTAAACCGTGGCACCAAGCACCATGTCCAATCCCCTCTTGAACACCTCCAGGGATGGGGACTCCACCACCTCCCTGGGCAGCACATTCCAACAGCTAACAACTCTCTCTGGGAAGAACTTTCTCCTCACCTCCAGCCTAAACTTTCCCTGGTGCTGCTTGAGACTGTGTTGTCTTGTTCTGGTGCTGCTTACCTGGGAGAAGAGACCAACCCCTTCCTGGCTGCAACCACCTTTCAGGTAATTGTAGAGAGCAACGAGGTCTGCCCTGAGCCTCCTCTTCTCCAGGCTAAGCAACCCCAGCTCCCTCAGCCTATCCTCATAGGGATTGTGCTCGAGGCCTCTCACACATCTGTGGAAAGATGCTCATCAATAAAAGATGACTTTTGCACAGTTTTAATGCATTGTTCCTCTGAGGAAGCATGAGGACCTTTGCTGTTCCAAAGGCTGGTGAATATGCTTGTAGGTAGGCTTCTCCTTTCCCAGACACCTAGAGCTAACACACAAGATGAACAGCTCTTGTCTTAAAAAGAACAGTATCGTAAATAAATAATCAAACACAATGTGAGAAGCTCTGAATCTGCCCATGCAGTGGGGTTTTTTGGGTATCTAAGCACTTTTATGCTGTGTTGGGGAAGTTTGCTCCTCAAAAAGTGCTACAGTTTACATGTTGGTATTCAACAAACAGCCTGACCCACAGCTCTTCTATTTATTGAAGCAGACTGGTCTGTTTTGACTGCCGGCAGTTGGAAATCTGTGTTAATTACATCCAAGTGCTGGGTTCTACACTTCGGCCACAACAACCCCAGGCAGTGCTACAGGCTGGGGTCAGAGTGGCTGGAGAACAGCCAGGCAGAGAGGGACCTCAGGGTACTGGTTGATAGTAGGCTGAACATGAGCCTGCAGTGTGCCCAGGTGGCCAAGAAGGCCAATGGCATCCTGGCCTGGATCAGGAATAGTGTGGCCAGCAGGAGCAGGGAAGTCATTGTAGCCCTGTACTCAGCACTTGTTGGGCCACCCATTGAGTCCTGTGTCCAGTTCTGGGCCCCTCAGTTTAGGGAAGATGCTGAGGTGCTGGAAGGTGTCCAGAGAAGGGCAACAAAGCTGGGTAGGGATTTGGAACACAAAGCCTATGAGGAGAGGCTGAGGGAGCTGGGGTTGCTTATCCTGGAGAAGAGGAGGCTCAGGGCAGACCATATTGCTCTATGCTACTACCTGAAGGGAGGTTGTAGCCAGGAGAGGGTTGGTCTCTTCTCCCAGGCAACCAGCACCAGAACAAGAGGACACAGTCTCAAGCTGCAGCAGGGGATGTTTAGGCTGGAGGTAAGGAGAAAGTTCTTCACAGAGAGAGTGATTTGTCATTGGAATGTGCTGCCCAGGGAGGTGGTGGAGTCACCATCACTGGAGGTGTTTAAGAAGAGACTGCATGAGCCACTTGGTGCTATGGTGTGGTTGATTAGATGGTGTTGGGTGATAGGTTGGACTCGATGATCTCAAAGGTCTTTTCCAACCTGGTCAATTCTAATGTGCAAGAAATAATCTGTCCCTCCTCTTTGGATATGCAGTTTCTGTGGAGGCACAGGGGGGAGCACACAAGCCTAACGGACTGGGATGCTCTGGCCTGACCTGTGCTAGTGCTGAGAGTCCTCTGTGTGTGTAAGGAACCTGAACCTGAAGGGACCCATTATTGACATGTGTGGTAGTTTTAGGCTACACCTTTAACATTTAGTTACAGATTTCGAGCAGAAAAATAGAAAAATATAAACAAATCACTCTTGGGGGTAAAAAGGAAACCAGAGATTATTCTAAACAAATTCATTGGAGAAATGTCTGGGATAAGAGAAACTGCATCATAACAGTTCTTCACATTTCACTTCCATTCCCATTCCCTTTCTCTTCTCCTCTGATCTCAGCTGTTCTGCTTCTGGCTGACCTTGAGATAAGAACCAACACTGCTTTCTCCCAGCTCCTCTCTTTTCTTTCTCTGGTATAGGGGCACTGGGGGAGGTTTGGGGGGGCAGAGGAGCAGCTTGCCTGGTCTTTTGGACCAGGGGGGCTTCTGTGTTATTTGCTCGTTGTAAATACCTGTAGAATGTTGTAACTCCTGTATATTTTGTACATATTCATTGCATTCCATTGTAGAGTGGAGTTTTTGCTTGTAAATACAGCTTCATTTGCTTCTAACTGAGTTGGTCTGGCTTAAAAGTTAATGCTGGGGGAAACTTCAACCGTCCACATCATCTCATGGGCATGGTGATCTCAGATGAAATTTAAACAATAATTGGAGTGGATGACAAAATAGCTCTGGTGGTGGTAAAACAGGCACTTTGGGGAAGTGGAGGCTGTTTACTACGGCGGGTGTGTGGAAGGGCTGCAGCAGTCATCCCAGAGGAGCACCAGGAGGTGGCAGCCATGCCGCTGAGGAGCCTGAGAATTCGAGTGAGTCCTTCGGTGTGTGAAAGCATGACTTTGACAAATGTTTAGGATGTGATTCTGGGGAAAACAGGGCAAAAGAAGTGGGGTTATGGAACACTAATCTTGAGTGTGTGAGACAGATCCTCAGGCCAGTTTATGGCAGTCGTGTCTGCACAGCAGTTTATGGCAGTTGTGTCTGCTACAAGCAGCAGCTGGAGCAGAGCACATGTGGAAGGTTTATGGGACTCTTTCTCAGTTCCTGGTGGATAACAGAGCATGAATTTGAGGCTGTGTGAGGCTGTTGATATGGGCTAATTATCAAGGGAAGAATGAATTGTGGTCCTGGGGTCTTGCTCATGGCAGAGAGATGCTGGATCATGGGAGCCACTTAACAGGATAGAATGAGCCGTGGGATATTTCCCTGTCAGGGCTGGGATATTTCCCTGTCAGTAGAGTGGGGACTGAGCCAGATCTGCATGAGAAAACCTTACATTTTCAGATGTATCATTTTTTTATTAGAGGAAGGGGGGAGGCAGCAGCATGGAGCTTAGTTCCCATTCACCCCATGTTTCTGTGTTAAAGACTGCCATTCTTAGTCCGTAAACTCCTTGCCAACAGACAAAAAGTTATCTGCTGAATCAAGGCTTCTGCACTGAAACTTCCAGGAAAGAGAGGGAACAACATGCCATCTCTCACTGAAGTGGCTTGCCAATTCTGAGCAGCCAATTGAAAAGGAACCATCAAGACAGAGAGGGACCTGCTTAGCCTAGAGCTGGATAGGAGTGGCTGAGAAAGTAATTTTCCCCAAAAGACTCTCTTCCCCAGGCTTGCTCTTGTGCTGGCTTTGTTCCAATACCTTCCTTTAATATTAATATAGAAAATGAAAGCTGGCAGACTAAAAAGACTCCTTTAATATACTACTTCAAGTACTCTCACAGTGTAGTACAGATGGTATTAATGTGGCTAATTGCTTTGCAGCTGCTGTTGGAGATGTTGACTTCTATATACCACACAAAGTTCAGGTCAGCTCTGCTGAACCAGATGGTAATGTGAAATGGACTAATGCCGGCATCTGCTGCTCCTCCTACTTCTCAGACCCCATACTCAGGGGGCTGGGTTCTGGGCAGCAGTGGGTTAGTGCAGAACAAGGGACAGGGGAGCAGGAAAATCAGAACAACTTTAGGAGAGGGGAGGCTGATCTCTGGATCTGCTGGTACATAGAGTATTGGAAAATGAGGGTTTGGGATGGTAGGAGTACAGGCAAGCACTTCACTGCTGGAAGAGCATGAGAAAGCCTACTCCAGTGCTTAAATTATTCTATCCTGTTCCCATTCCCCCTCCTTTCACAGCAAGCCCATTCCTTTCTTAGTCTTTCTGTCACAGCCTTCCCATTCAGGTGAAACAAGAAGAAAGATTTTTCTCTTAAAATTCAGCAGAAGTGTCAAGGCTTAGCTCCTGGCAGAATAAAAAGTGCCAGACAGCGGCAGGGCAAACATATTAAAGAAATCATATTGTTTCTGGAACTGTGAAAGTGCTACAGACAGCTCTGTATAGAAAGAGCTAAAATGTATGCTCAGGAAAGGCACCAAAAAGGCTGTACCACAGCAGTGCACACACATCACTACCTGATGCTGGATGGAGAAAGATGAGCCTATACTGCTACTGTGGCTACTTTTGGTCTCCTCTTGCCTGCTTCACAGGCCCTGATTCCTCTCTGCATGGGGGAGATGGCATTGAAGGTCAACAAATAAGTGGACCTGGGTGCCATTTCTTTCTTACAAATGCTGGGGATGTGAGAGGTTCTTCAAGGATCTCCAGGTTTTATCACTGGAAGACTTCAGCTCTTACACAAGGTTTTAAATGAACCTTCTGCACTTCAGGTGACACTTGAAGTAAAATCCTTGCCTCCTGGAACAATTCTGCATAGCACTGCCTTGCTCTCAGTGCAGGAGAGCTCTGATCTTAGTCACTGTAGGTAGCTGGTGGAGATCACACAGGCTGGGAGCTAGGGCAACAGAGAGGACGTTCAGGCTGCAGCTACAGATCGTGGAACTTGCAGAATATATCTAGGTGTATGTGGGGTTAATGAAGAGCAAACCTCAATCCTCTGTCACTGAAAGCAGATTCTATTCTCCCAGACTCAGAGGCTTAAAAGTGGAGCAAATGAATGGGGTGTAAAAGTGAATTGAATTGCCTGTATCCTGTGTTCAGGAAATGTGTGGACATGGCACTTCAGGTTGGGGTTAATGGCTGTGGTTGGACTCAATGGACTTCAAGGGCTTTTCCAACTGAAACAATTCCATGATTCTATCTTGTTGAGCCCTCCCCTTCCCGGAATTTCAGTTGGAATGAAGGAGAAGGATATGAACCAGTTTATATCCCTCTTGATTTGAAGGATCTTTTTTTTACTGTTACCTTTATTAGAACAACAAAAGCAAGCAAGCCCTCAACCAAAACCTAAGCAAAACAACCCAAATCTAGTTAGTTTTTTTTTTTATTGTGCTTTTTCATGAGGAAAATGTTTATGAGACTGGGCTGAGTATATTCAGGATGTGTGCTGGCAGTGTGGAGAGTCCTCTTCCCTCTCACCTCCTTGTTTTCTGCTGGGAAAGCTTCTGCCAAATGGTCTGGTACTAAACATTCCTCTCATGAGTGATCCCAGTCTCACTGATTTGAGTCCATTACTTTAATGGGAGTTATTCATCAGTAATGAACCATGCAGTTAACTTGCCAGAGACAGTATTGCTAATTGAAGGTGAGGCAAGAGATCCTTTTAATAGTATTGTTTCTCTTCCGCTTGCTTCCAATACCTCTTTTCTCCTCAATGAGATAGGAGTTTTAATTACCTCTGAGACTGATAATTTTATAAAGGCCCTACTTCTTTGTCTGCAGCAGTGTGCCTAGAGATGAGTGATGTTGTATGTCTAGGTCTCTGAAGGAAGCTGAGGTTGACAGGAACAGTGCATTCTTGTTACCCACTGAAACTTTGGAGTAGTAAATGTTTAAAGACATTTCCAGTCTGGCCAATCTGTCTCACTTTTCTTTCTACTGCAAACATTCCTCTGCCTGTTTTCTGTTTACCACATGGAGAACAGTGTAAGTGGAAATATTCCTATGAGGAGAGGCTGAGGGAACTGAGGTTGTTTGGCCGGGAGAAGAGGAGGCTCAGGGGAGACCTTATTGATGTCTACAACTACCTGAGGGGAGGTTGTGGCCAGGTGGGGGTTGGTCTCTTCTCCCAGGCAACCAGCGCTGGAGCAAGAGGACACAGTCTCAAGCTGTGCTGGGGGAGGTTTGGGCTCGAGGTGAGGAGAAAGTTCTTCCCAGAAAGAGTTGTTGGCCATGGGAATGAGCTGCCCAGGGAGGTGGTGGAGTCACTATCCATGGAGGTGTTCAAGAGGGGATTGGATGTGACAGCTGAAACCATGGTTTAGTAGTCCTGAGGGGTTGGGTGACAGGTTGGGCTTGATGATCTCTGAGGTCTTTTCCACCTTTATTGATTCTATGATTCTAAATGTAGTTTTTTACCCTGGTGTTCACCTCGTGTTTTGGCTATGGGTATTTCTTCCTTCACTACCTCACCTTTCATGTTTCTTTCCTCAGCACAGGTTATAAGTCTTTCACAGTTTATAAATCTTTAGGCAGATGATGCTGAGGACAGATTGCAGAGAATGGCTGAGCCCAGACCTCTTGGTTCTGCCCAGCTGCTATCGCAGCGTTAGGCTATCATGACAGTGGCTACATTAGGAATACAGGAAGGTGAAAACTGAACAAGTGGTACTCAGCTGTTGCTCTAACAGCACTTCTATTTGTTTATTTCACAGAATTATGACAATTTTTTCACAAATACAAACAAAACTTTTTTGGGGGAAGTCTGGTGCTAGAAATTAGTAACTGAAAAACATATGTCATGTGGAGACTTGCAAACTGTTTCCATTTTATAGAGTTTGGGGTTTGTTTTCTTGGTATTTTTAGACTGCTTTGCAATTTTTTAGGATCTGATCTAGAAATTCTGTATGTTGAATTTACCAGACAATAATAACAACAACAACAACAACAAAAATCTAACAAGGATTATGAAAGAACCAAGACATTAAAATTCTTGACAATCATTTCAGTAACAATTCTATGCACTCAAGAATGTCCTCATCATAGGCCTTGAGCACAAGCCCTATGAGGAGAGGCTGAGGGAGCTGGGGTTGTTTAGCCTGGAGAAGAGGAGGCTCAGGGGAGACCTCATTGCTGTCTACAACTACCTGAAAGGTGATTGTACCCAGGAAGGAGTTGGTCTCTTCTCTCTAGCAACCTGCACCAGAACAAGACGACACAGTCTCAAGCTGCACCAGGGGAGGTTTAGGCTTCAGGTAAGGAGAAAGTTCTTCACTGAGAGAGTCGTTCACCTTTGGAATGTGCTGCCCAGGTGGTGGAGTCACCATCCCTGGAGGTGTTCAAGAGGGGATTGGATGTGGCACTTGGTGCCATGGTCTAGTCATGAGGTCTGTGGTGACAGGTTGGACTCGATGATCTTTGAGGTCTCTTCCAACCTTGGCGATACTGTGATAGAATCATAGAATCAATGAGGTTGGAAAAGACCTCAGAGATCATCAAGTCCAACCTGTCACCCAACACCTCATGACTACTACTAAACCATGGCTTCAAGTGCCACATCCAGTCCCCTCTTGAATACCTCCAGGGATGGTGACTCCACCACCTCCCTGGGCAGCACAGTCCAATGGCTAATGACTCTCTCAGTGAAGAACTTGTCCTCACCTCCAGCCTCAACTTATCCTGGTGCAGCTTGAGACTGTGTCCTTCTGTTCTGGTGCTGGTTACCTGGGAGAAGAGACCAACCCCCTCCTGGCTACAACCTCCCTTCAGGTAGTTGTAGAGAGCAATGAGGTCTCCCTTGAGCCTCTTCTTCTCCAGGCTAGGCAACCCCAGCTTCCTCGGCCTCTCCTTGTAGGGCTTGCACTTGGGACCTCTCCCCAGCCTTGTTGCCCTTCTCTGGACACAGTGACATCCAACACTTCATAAGAAATAGACACTGTGATATCATATTTACTTCTCAATGTGTTTCAGTTAAAAAAAAAAAAAGCTATCTACCAATGAAAAACTTTAGCCTTTTGCAAAAACTTTAATTAATTCTGTTACATGTTTGGGAACTGGCTTGGATTGAAAAGCAGAATGACTTGTCCTCCCACCCCAAGCTTGACAGAGTTTATGGAAGTTCAGAAAGAGTTTCTATAAAGGCATTTTTTTTTCCTCCCCACTTCTTGTCCTTTTTTAACCTTTGCCTTTCTGTCCAGAAAGACACTGTCTCTAGATCTTGAGATTTTCAGCTTCGCCCAAGATGCCACAAATCTCAAGATGACTTTTATCCTCAGAAGACCTTGTAAAGGTCTCGATCCGGAGAGGGAAAGAGATTCAGGTTTTTAATGAATATTCCCGTGTTGTGAAATGAGAGGCACAAACGAGGCCAAAATATCAACAGCCAGGCTATTTATTACACAAATACAGTGGATGGACATAAATAAAGTGGATAGATCAGAAGGGGAGAGAGAGAAAATAGAGAGAGAAGAGAGAAAAGGAAAGGAATTATATTACCACACCCCTCACCCCCCAAGACAGTTTGAGTCTGTGGAGGACAGGTGCTGCAGGAGATGTTGGGTCTGTAGAGAAATGTTCTGCAGAGATGTCTGGTCTGTAGAGGAAGGTGCTGAGCTTTGGCTGTAGAAGGGATGTGGTTCTCTGGGCACTTCTTCAGCTCCATGATTTGCAGCAGCCGGAACTTAGGGCCGGGAGAGAGGTTTACAGGGTCCAAGGTCCGTTGTGTTGGCCCCGTGATCTTCCATCGTGTGGTCTGCATTTTGCTTCTCTAGTTTTCTTCTCCGTTTTTCTTCTACCTAGCAGAGTTGCTCCATCTTTTATACAGTTTTTTTAGTCCTCAGGCAAGTGTCCAGTGTTGTTCCCCAGGATATCGTTCTGGGAATCATCCTTAGGTAAGTGTCCAGGTATCGTTCCCCAGGAAATCTTTCTGTGTACTCAGGTGAGTTTGGGCAGGGTCTGGATGGGGGGTGAGGAGGCCTCCACCTCCTCCTGCTCCAGCTCCTACCCACACCCCCTTTACACATCAGGGATCCATTGTCCTTTCCTGGGGTATCTGATGGCTGGAAATGACTTGTCCTGAAGGTGTGATGGCTGGGCCCTTGGCCATTGTGTAGGCCAGCTGCAGTCCCCGTGAGCAAGGTTATCTTTGCACCTTCCAAGAGTCCTTCCAGTGGCTCTGCCCAACGCACATCAGCTACTGTCTGGGCAAGCAGCAAGTGATTTTATCTTTGTTGAGTCACACCAGGAGAGACAAGCTTTAGTCTCTCACAGACCTGTAGCCCATGCCTTGGCTTTTCAAGTGCTGTAACTCCTCAGCTGCCTGGAGGACTTAGGTGATCCCTTTCAATTGAAAATTCATGGGAGCTGAGTCTTCACGTCCCTTAAGTGTGTTTGTTTGTTTGTTTGTTTGTTTGTTAATGCTGTGCATTATGCTAGAGATGGCTGCAGAGAAATAAAGCTCTTTGCCAGCCTCTTGCAGACAGCAGGGAAGTTTCTATGGAGACATGGCTGCATGCAGTGGATTTCTGTTGCTAGCAGCTGGGGAGAACTAGGCGTGCTGGTGAGTATTAACTCTTACCTGTTGTCAGGCTCACAGGTCCAAGCCGCAATGCCACACAGCCTAATGTGTGGCTCTGGGTCATGCCTTTTCTAATTAACCCATCTCCATTTTGCCCCCTTGCCCCTCACTGCAATTTTGGTGTCAAGCAGAACTGCTCCAGGAGCTGGGAGCTGTTATTAACACGCAGGGGTCAAGGCAAAGCCAAAAAATTATCACCAAAGGGGTAAGGTTTAAAGTTCAGAGGTGAGAAACAGCATGCCAAAGAGCTTGTACTAAACTCTGGGGATACAGAGACATGGTTTAGTCCTAAATGTGTATTTGGGCAGTTCCAAATCTTTTGGAGAGAAAGATCATGGAGCAGATCCTCCTGGAGGCACTACTGACTCAGAAGAATAGTGAAGAGTGATTGGGAGCAGTCAGCATGGCTTTGCCAGGGCAATCCTGCCTGACAAACCTGGTGGCCTTCTATGAACAGGTCACAACACATTAATGATAGGGGAGAGCAACTGATGTCGTTTACCTGGACCTGAGCAAAGCCTTGACACTGTCCCACACCACATCCTGGTCTCCAACTGGTGACCATGGGTTTGATGGTTGGACCTCTAGATGGATGCAGACTGGCTTGATGGCCGCACCCAAAGAGTGGCTGTCATGGTCCATGTCCCAGTGGAGGCCAGGACAAGCAAGTCCCTCAGGGATCAGTCCTGGACCAGGGTTGTTCAACATCTTTGTGGGTACCCATGGACAGTGGCATTGAGTGCACCCTCAGCAAGGTTGCTGATGACACCAATCTGTGTGGTGCAGCATACAGCTGGAGGAAGGATCCATCCAGAGGGACCTGGACGGCGGAGAAGTGGGCACAGGCCAACCTCAGGAGCTTCAACAAGACCAAGTGCAGGGTCCTGCATCTGGGTCGAGGCAATCCCAGGCACAAATCCAGGCTGGTCAGTGACTGGCTGGAGAGCAGCCCTGAGCAGAGGACTTGGGGGTGCTGGTGGACAAGAAGCTCACAGGAGCTCTCAATGTGCACTTGCGCCTGGAAAGCCCAATCAGATCCTGGGCTGCATCAGGAAAGTGTGGCCAGCAGGTCAAGGGAGGGATTCTCCCCCTCTCACTCTGCTGAGACCCCCTGGAGTACTGCCTCCAGTTCTGGAGCCCCTATTACAAAGGATCTGGAAGTGCTGAGCATGTCCGAGAAGGGCCACGAGGATGATCAGAGGGCTGGAGACCTCTCCTATGAGACAGACTGAAGGAGTTGGGGCTGTTTCATCTGGAGACGAGAGAGGCTCTGAGGTGACCTCATTGTGGCCTTCCAGTATCTGAAGGGGGCCTACAGGAAGGCTGGGGAGGGACTTTTCAGGGTCTCAGGTAGTTATAGGACTAGGGGCAATGGAATGAAGCTGGCGATGGGGAGATTTAGGCTGGATGTGAGGAGGAAAATGATAACATTTTCCTCTTTGTCAAGGACTGTTGCTCTGATGGAGCCAGGGAAGACAGACAGCTGGTGGCTGCCCAGCTCTGCCTGTCAGCCTCAGCGTGAGCACCATGCCTCTACCTCAGCTGCCTTTAAGGTGGGAGTTAGCTACCAGGCACATGAGAAGTCAGTGCAGGCTATTTTTACAACAATTGTGTTTGGTTTCTCTCCAAATGAACTTTTTTTTCAGGAAAATGCTCCCCTCATGAAACATCCTGCACTGTTGAGTTTTCATATGATTTTTGCTGCAGTGCATTTGGGGGAGCACAGGGAAATAAATAGCCTGGTGGGCAAAAGAAAGCAAATGTTGTAGTATCCTAGGAGGAAGGCAGCTGCAAACTTAAAATGCCTTCCCAGAATCACAGCAAACTCTTTCTATCCCACCATGGAGACACCAGCCCTTAATGGATACACAGGGAACCTGCACAGGAGCCGTGCAGAGTCAAAGGGGTTCTTCCTGGAGACGCCATCCCACCTAAGAGCCCTTCTGGGCTTCCTGAGTCAGGAATACTGTGTTTTGATGACTGCCACTTTTTCAGTGTTGGTAATGACTGCCTCTGGCAGGTAGTGCAGCAGTAATATGACAGGTCTCTGCAACACTAGGATGAATTTTAGGCCAGGAATCAAAGGGTGATACTTTATCTGAGCTGGAGGTGAGAGTAAGCAGATAGCCAGAGAGTCTTTAAGCCAAAATTCTGGCTAAGGCCAAAAGAAAGACTGCATGGACCATTCTGTAGTGATAATATATCATGAACAATCTGTGATGGAAACCTGAGTTTGACCCCTCAGCCAAAGAAGGGGTTTTCTCAGCAGCTACAGGGCAGTCATTTTGTGGAGAGCACCTCAGCTCATTGACAGGTAAATGTGAGGGTTTTAATCACCAGATGGTATCTTCAGAATGACCTACTAAAAGAGTCTAAAAAACATTTGCCAAGCCTCTTCTCCCCACGCCCTGGAACAGCAATGAGTGTGACAGAAGACAAGCAAGATGTGCTTGAATCATTGTTTTTGAGACTCAGCTTTCCCTTACAAGTACTCTGCCATGGTGAGAAAATAACAGTCATGACAGGGTGACATGTCTGCTCCCTTCCCGATTTTCTTGTCATATTATCTCAAGTTTATGAGCCAAAGAGGTTCATCAGTGTACAGGGTCTTTAGGGCCAGCAGGCTTGAGACATGGCCAGTTATGTGTCTTGGTACTTGAAGGTACTGGACTTTGGCACATGTACTTCAACTTAATGTAGGGCCACCCCTCTAGTTGTCACCATCTCTTTTCTTCCCAGCTATGTTCCATGTGGGGCACATAGGTTTTTGTTACCTTAAATGACATGAAATGTAAAAGTAAGGTAAATAGAGTTCATTCTGGGGACCAAGAGCTTGTCCTTCAGAGGCAGCAAAAAGGTGGTGAATGGTGTCTGAGACAGTGTGGGAGGTGAGGGCTGTAGGTGATGTCAGGGCTTGGCAAAAGCAGGGACAAGATAATAGTGCCTGCCAGCCCTAGGAAGGGGGCAATGAGCCCCTTTCTGATCTGATGATCTTTTGGCACAGATTGTGAGTTGAAAGCATGTCACTTGTCTGTCAAGACATGAGTTAACCCGTGGCGGTCGTGGAGGAAAGTATTATGTCTACCACAGATCTCTCAGAGGAAGTATGGTGTTGTATCTGTCAGCTCCTGCTCTTGCAGAGCTATACCCACAGCAGTCTGCCTGCTACATCACAGGCTGCTGTACTAGTTTCCTTTTGCATAATTCAGCAGGAGGTGAAGTAGTGTAGTGTGAGATAGGATTGTACATGCCAAGGACAGCCTAGCATATGGGATGGCTCTTGTGGTGTCCCCTGGCCATTGCACAATGGAAAGGCATCGCCTTCTCTGAGTACCTCTCATGGTGTTTGTATGCTCAGGTCCTTTAGTTTCATAGTTTCATAGTTTCAGTTAGGGTTGGAAGGGACCACAAGGATCATCTAGTTCCAAACCCCCTGCCATGGGCAGGGACACTCTACCCTAGATCAGGCTGGACAGAGCCTCGTCCAGCCTGGTCTTTAAAACCCTCCAGGGACGGGGCCGTCAACCACCTCCCTGGACAACCCATTCCAGGGCCTCACCACTCTCATGGGGAAGAACTTCCTCCTCACATCTAGCCTGAATCTCCCCACCTCCAGCTTCATCCCATTCCCCCTAGTCCTATCACTCCCTGATAGTCTGAAAAGTCCCTCCAGCCATCTTGTGGCCCCCTTCAATACTGGAGGCCACATGAGGTCACCTCGGAGCCTTCTCTTCTCCAGACTGAACAGCCCCAACTCCTTCAGTCTGTCCTCATAGGAGAGGTGCTCCAGCCCTTTGTTTACAACAAAGAGGAAACTTAGTCCTTTAATATAGCAGTTATAAGATTAATAGCTGAAAGAAGACCCACCAGTCATACATATCTGTTCTACTTTCAGCAGTATACGTAGAAATGCTTCCAACAGAGACAAGCTTCCTGTGAGTCTTCACTGGGTCGCTTAGTGGAGCAAGCTGCAGACCTCATGGAAATACACAGGAGACAAAACAGATTTTGATACTATAATGGACCAAGCTTTCTTCTTATGAGTGCTGCCTGGCCAAGTGTTTGGCTGATTCTGCAGTAGCCAAATATCATTGTTTGGGATGGCACTGTACTGATTTCTACCTACTAGTGTAAGTCCAGGGTGTCCCTTTTGTGATCAGCTATCTTCCTCAGAACTCAAGCAGCTGGAATGAGCTCAATGCCTCATTTCTTCATCTTTGATTTGGAGAAAATTTGTTAGTGATGTGGTGGTGGGATAATCTTGGAAATACCAAATCTTAACATTTGCATCCCTGGAAGACAAAAAGAATGCCCAAATGCAAGGGTTTGGGAGTCTTAAGTTGTTGGGGTTGTTTGGGTTGTTGTGGGGTTTTGTGTGTGTGTGATTAAGATTTAGCTTATACTGTGATTTTTAGTTACACACATTGCTTTACTCAGAGACTTGTGTCATCAGTAGTAACTTGGGATTTGGAAGCTTGTAACTCATGTATTTCACTCAGGTCTGCAGTGCAAACCCTTTTGGGCTACTCCTCCTTGCTCAGGGGAGCTGCGTGACTGTTTAGGGAAATCAAAGAAATAGCCTATGAAATTTAGCTGACAATGCAGACAATATGATGAAGTATGCTGAAATTTGGCTTGGAAATGCTGCCTGAAATGGATGCCACAGTTTATATCTAGCCACGTGCCATCCATCACTGTCTTATGCAGTAGACCTTCCATCTGAAATCAGTGGCAGGAGTGATCCTCCTAACGAGAGGGAGAGTCTGGTGCTTTTTTCCCTTGTGGGGGTCAAAAATCTCCTTGGGGCTAGAAGGGATGGAAAACATATTCAGAAGTGAGTGTATTTCCACATACACTTAAATATGAGACCTAGATGGTTTAAGGTCTCTTTCCCAGGCAACCATCAGGACACTTGAATGTGTCCAGAGAAGGGCAATGAGGCTGGGGAGAGGCCTTGAGCACAAGGCCTATGAGGAGAGGCTGAGGGAGCTGGGTTGTTTAGCCTGGAGAAGAGGAGGCTCAGGGGAGACCTTGTTGCTCTCTACCACTACCTGAAGGGTGGTTGTAGCCAGGTGGGGATTAGTCTCTTCTCTCAGGCACCCAGCCACCAGAACAAGAGACATAGTCTCAAGCTGCACCAGGGGAAAGTTAGGCTGGAGGTGAGGTGAGAAATTCTTCACTGAGAGAGTCATTTGCCATTGGAATGTGCTGCCCAGGGAGGTTGTGGAGTCACCGTCCCTGGAGGCGTTCAAGAGGGGACTGGACGTGGCACTTGGTGCCATGGTTTAGTCATGAGGTCTGTGGTGACAGGTTGGACTTGATGATCTACGAGGTCTCTTCCAACCTTGGTGATTCTGTGGTTCTGTGATTCTGTAAGGTGCAATGGGAATAGAATAAACAGGACTTTGATTTTTGCGTTGCTGCAGGAGATGTCATCCCTAGCAAGACAAAAGGTGTATGCCAATGCCACGTCAGTGCCTCTGCTCGCCGCCTAAACCAAGAATGGTTCTTAGAGAGTCCACCTATCAGGAGAGAAAAGCTGGGGATTATTGTCAGGGATGAATCACCCATGTTAGATCCAATGAGACAGTTAAGCATAGAATCAGAGAATCAATAAGGTTGGAAAAGACCTCAAAGATCATCAAGTCCAACCTGCCACCCAAGACCTCATGACTGACTAAAACCATGGCATCAGACTAAAGTAGAAAAGTAAGGAGAGCAGACTGTCAGTTTTAATTGCTTGTGTTCTCTCCCCCCCCCCCAACCCAGTAATTACTTCTGCAGTACCAGATTTTCAAACATTTGGTAGTTCCTTGAGGGCTCCTTGTAGCCATCAAAATCCAACCGAGGTAAAGCAGTGTTTGCTTTTGTATCTTCTGTTGCAACAATACCATACAATACAATACAATACAATACCATACAATACACCAGCTTGGAAGAGACCTTCAAGATCATCGCATCCAACCCATCAACAATCCAACCACCCACCTAATACAGTACAATACAATACAATACAATACAATACAATACAGTACAATACAACCCACCTAAACACTAAACAACTAAACCGTGGCACCAAGCACCCCATCAAGCCTCTTCTTGAACACCTCCAATGAAGGTGACTCCACCACCTCCACGGGCAGCCGATTCCAATGGGCATCACTCTCTCGGTATAGAACTCTTCCTAAGATCCAGTCTAAACCTGCCCTGGCACAGCCTGAGACTGTGTCCTCTTGTTCTGGTACTGGCTGCCTGGGAGAAGAGACCAACCTCTGCCTGGCTACAACCTCCCTTCAGGTAGTTGTAGAGAGCAATAAGGTCACCCTCAGTCTCCTCCTCTCCCAGGCTAAGCAACCCCAGCTCCCTCAGCCTCTCCTCACAGGGCTGTGTTCCAAACCCCTCACCAACTTTTTGCCCTTCGGACACCTTCCAGCAAGTCAACATCCTTCCTAAACTGAGGGGCCCGAAACTGGACACAGTACTCCAGGTGCGGCCTAACCTGCAGTGTACAGGGCAGAATGCCTCCCTGCTCCTGCTGGCCACACTGTTCCTGATGCAGGCCAGGAAGCCATTGGGCCTCCGACTGCCTGGCACACTGCAGGCTCATGTTCAGCCTCCCATCAACCAGTACCCCAGGTCCCTTTCTGCCTGGCTGCTCTCCAGCCACTCTGCCCCCCTCGTCGCACTGCATGGGTTGCTGTGGCCAATGTGCAGAACCCGGCACTTGGATGTGTTCAATCTCATGCCCTTGGACTCTGCCCATCTGTCCAGCAAGAAATAGGCCAAAACAACACACAAACTGTGTCTCCTCGTTGATTTGTTTGCCTTTGTCTTTCGAACTGCCAAGATTTTAAAGCATCCTTTGGTTTTACAAGTACTGGTTTCTAAATTCAATAAACCCAAAATACTTCCTCAGAGGAATCCTCTAATAAAATTTGTGCATTTGGTCCTACTGGCCTGTGTATTTGCTTATCAAACTGATTTCATTCTAGGCAGAAGAAGTGAACAAAAAGTAAATTATCTCAATTTCTAAGGATGACAACAACAAAAAAAGGCAAAAGAGACAACTGTTTACTTAAATTACCAGAGTCAAATATCCAATTTTGTTCACAGAATGGTAGAAACAAGGAATGAAAATGGTCAGTCAGGACCCCTACGATCAAGGCCTAGCAACTACTGAGGAGATATTTCTGTTAAATTTTCAACAGACTAACGATATCTGTGTAGCAGTAGGTTAAACCCACCCTTAGGCAGGGATTCAGCATAAAGCCTATGACTATACTGTGACCTACTGCTTCATTTTAAGCCCAGGAGGATGAAATCTTCATTCTGGAAACCTAATCCTTTCTCCAATTCTTTGTGGTATATCCAGGAGCATCACCTTTAATGATATTGGAAACACTTCCATCTGGAAATATTTGCTTAGGAATGCCTGCTCTCAGGCAATATGCAGAGCCTGAAAAGCAAATAATCATCTTGTCTCTGCCTCATTAGTCTGTACAGTGATGGGCAGCATGGGTTACCCTGACTCAAGTGGTAAATTCAGAGTTCCTCTACGTATGCCTCAGTGACTGTTCTGCACTGCCTTAAAAGGCAAGTGCCCCTCAGTATCTAGTGATATCTACAGTGTACAGGGGCAGAATGACCTCCCTGCTCCTGCTGGCCACACTGTTCCTGATGCAGACCAGGATGCCATTAGCCCTCTTGGCTGCCTGGGCACACTGCAGGCTCATGTTCAGCCTACCATCAACCAGTACCCCCAGGTCCCTCTCTGCCTGGCTGCTCTCCAGCCACTCTGACCCCAGCCTGTAGCACTGCATGGGGTTGCTGTGGCCAATGTGCACAACCCGGCACTTGGATGTGTTCAATCTCCTGCCCTTGGACTCTGCCCATCTGTCCAGCCTGTTGAGGTTCCTGATCTAGAGCAAAGGGAACTGGATGATCCTTGAGGTCCCTTCTGACTCTGACAATTCTCTGATTCTATGAGTCATCTACAGCTAAAATGAATCTCAACCCATTCACCTGGAAAAATCAATTCCTGCATATCCTGTAGACTCCATGCTGGTTTTGAACAGCAACCCCCATATGTATTCAACATGGGCAAGAACATGAGGCAAAATTTATTTCCATTTTATAATGAAGCTTGCATTCTAGCAGTGCATGATAGGATTAATAAAGGTGCTTGGTTTTATCTCAGTTCTTTGAAAATTTAATGAAGAGCCACACATACCTTTCATTCATAAACACTTTCTTCTTTGCTCCCAGGAGATAAAAAACCTGCCAATGTCTTTCACTTGAGATTTGTTTTGTTTGCATTTATAAAGTTTGAATTTGCAGTGACTATACTTCCTTCTAAGACTCATAACAATGCTCATTACCTGACACAGCATAAAGAACTAACTCATCATTCTTTTCACAGCAAACTCCTGGCCAAGCTGTCAGCCTGTGGCTTGGACAGCAGCACTCTGAGCTGGATTAAGAACTGGCTGGAGGGCTGAGCCCAGAGAGTGGTGGTTAATGGTGCCACATCCAGCTGGCAGCCAGGCACTAATGTCCCCCAGGGATCAGTACTAGGCCCCATGCTCTTTAACATCTTTATTGATGATCTGGATGAGGGCATTGAGTCCATCATCAGTAAATTTGCAGAGGACACCAAGCTGGGGGCAGGTGTTGATATGTTAGAGGCTAGGACAGCTCTGCAGAGAGATCTTGGCAGGCTGGACAGATGGGCAGAGTCCAAGGGCATGAGATTTAACACATCTAAGTGCTGGGTTCTACACATTAGCCACAACAACCCCATGCAGTGCTACAGGCTGGGGTCAGAGTGGCTGGAGAGCAGCCAGGCAGAGAGGGACCTGGGGGTGCTGGTTGATGGTAGGCTGAACATGAGCCAGCAGTGTGCCCAGGTGGCCAGTGCAGTGTACAGGGGCAGAATGACCTCCCTGCTTCTGCTGGCCACACTGTTCCTGATGCAGGCCAGGATGCCATTGGCCTTCTTGGCTGCCTGGGCACACTGCAGGCTCATGTTCAGCCTACCATCAACCAGCACCCCCAGGTCCCTCTCTGCCTGGCCACTCTCCAGCCACTCTGACCCCAGCCTGTAGCACTGCCTGGGGTTGCTGTGGCCAATGTGCAGCACCTGGCACTTGGATGTGTTCAATCTCCTGCCCTTGGACTCTGCCCATCTGTCCAGCCTGTCAAGGTCCCTCTGCAAAGCTTTGATCCCCATAAACATTCTGTGGCAATGAGTTCCACACTTGAGTATCACACACTGAGGGAAAAACATCCTCTTGTCTATTTGAAGTCTGTCCTAAGGCATCTGCAGGGCATCATTTTATTTGTAGGGAACATCAAGCTTCCTCACAGTCTCAGACAAAACTGTCATATCTCTTGCATTGGTTTGGTAGCTAAATGTAATTTTGATTTCTGCTATTTAAATTCTATCTTACCTCATAAATCATCATAGAATCAATAAGGTTGGAAAAGACCTTGGAGATCATCAAGTCCAATCTGTCACCCAACACCTCCTGACAATTAAACCATGGCTCCAAGTGCCACATCCAAGCCTTTTTTGAAGGCTTTTTCTTCAGTTACTGAAGGGCTTCTGTCAAGTAGAGCTTCTGCCAACACAGTTGCCCCCTGCTCAGTAGGCAAAATGCAGTCAGATGCTTCTGAGGAACCAAGACCTCAACTTTTCAACAGCTCTGCAACATGGGGTTGAGAGTCCTTTACCCAAGTGCAATTTCTTCTTTAATCCTTAGAATCATAGCGTCATGGAATCAATAAGGCTGGAAAAGACCTCAAAGGTCATCAAGTCCAAACCTGTCACCCAACACCTCATGACTACTAAACCATGGCACCAAGTGCCACTTCCCATCCCCTCCTGAACACCTCCAGGGATGGGGACTCCACCACCTCCCTGGGCAGCACATTCCAATGACTAACAACTCTCTCTGTGAAGAACTTTCTCCTCACCTTGAGCCTAAACCTCCCCTGGTGCAGCTTGAGACTGTGTCCTCTTGTTCTGGTGCTGCCTGCCTGGGAGAAGAGACCAACCCCCTCCTGGCTACAGCCTCCCTTCAGGTAGTTGTAGAGAGCAAGAAGGTCTCCCCTGAGCCTCCTCTTCTCCAGGCTAAGCAACCCCAGCTCCCTCACCCTCTCCTCATAGGGCTTGTGTTCCAAACCAAACCAAACCAAACCAAGCCAAACCAAACCAAACCAAACCAAACCAAACCACAACAACAAAAAAACCCAAACAACAAAAAGCAAACCCAAGAAGGCCCTGTAGTAACTCTCTGACAGAGGTTTAGGGGAAAGGAAAGACTTGTTTTCCCTAGGGATCTGAGTACTATGCAGCTGATGGGATTAAATCTTCTGTATCACATAGACAAGTTCACATGGATAAAAACTAGTTCTGTGTAAGCCTAGGAGATGTCTGCCCTTTCATGATCAGCATTTCATCTTCTGATGAAAAAAAAATAGCAGAAGTTATGGAAAGCAATGGCTTGCATGTGTTAAGGTCCTGCTCTGTCCCTGATGCCTGAGGAAGTAACTGTAAGAACTGTTACTAATGTGATTTTGCTTCCAAGGGAGACCCGTGCAGGTCTGTGTGCGTATTTTAAATGTGAGGCATCCCCCACAGCAGTGTCTTCCTCATTAGGTCTGCATGAACAGTTAAAAGAAGAAGAAGAAGAAGGAAAAAAAAAGCAACAGCTTTCTTGAATTCCCCCAAAGCCTGAGCTCGAGTTCAGCTTGTGCAACAAGAAAAAATGTCATTTCTGATTCCACTGTAACTTTCTTGCCAATCCCTGGTCCTCCCACCTGTCAGGAGAGACCTAAATATAGTGTTGTGTTAATGAAGAAGATTTGCAGCAGCAGAAGACCAGAATTTCTCACTTCAGGTTTAAGCAGCAGCCTGAGGCTAATAATGTTCCAGGTTGCATTTGAAAAATGCCATCTTGTCTTTCTGAAAGGCCTCCTTTCTCCTGGCCTTGCTGTTTCATCAGTGAGAAGTCTTATACTTTCCCCAGAATCCCCAAGTACTGCTATATGTCATCCTTCTATCTGTCACTTCTTGTGTCCTCCCTTCCTATTTTTCCTGTTCCTCCTTCCTCCCTTCCGTCTCCTGCTCTTTAACTTGGATCTTCCTTCTGCTCACATTTGTCTTAGTTAAAATGTAGGAGTAAGGACAACCTTAATTTTATGACAGGTAGCATGCTGCAGGGAAGAAAAGCTGTGAGTCAGCCAGGGTCCTGTCCAACAGGGAGCTGATGGCAGGCTAAAGAGCTGTGGTGGGCCTAGGAATTGCCAACCGGCTCAGTTTTTCCTGTGAAGCTCAGACGGACACCTCTTTCTGGTGAAGTGAGTGTGCAATTAAAGAGATTAAAAACACACTGAGAAAAAAATACTGTTCACCTTACTTATGAAAACCAGTGGTCTGTGACAGGGTTTCACCTTTACTCTCTTTGGTGATGTGCTCAGTCGATGCTGGGGGTCTAGGGTTCCTCCACAGCCAATAGGGAGAGATGGACACCTTCAGAAAATGACTTATCCTACTTGCCCCATTACCAAGTAAGATCCTTTCTGGAAATGTCACCATCTCCCTACCATCTTATCTGTACAGGGACAGCCACAGACCTATGTCAGCCTACATAGCTCAAACTTAAGTGGTTAAAGTGAGCCAGTGTCAGAGAATAGATTCAGGCTAGATGTGAGAGGAAGTTCTTCACCTTATTGATTCTATGATGTCATGGTTCTTTTTTGCTTTAGGTAAAGAATTATAATCTGGTAATGTGCCAATGTTTACACCCATAGAAGTCAGTAAGATTTGCCACAACAACCCCATGCAGTGCTACAGGCTGGGGTCAGAGTGGCTGGAGAGCGGCCAGGCAGAGAGGGACCTGGGGGTGCTGTTGATGGGAGGCTGAAGATGAGCCTGCATGTGCCCAGGCAGCCAAGAGGGCCAATGCATCCTGGCCTGCATCAGGTACAGTGTGGCCAGCAGGAGCAGGAGGTCATTCTGCCCCTGTACACTGCACGGTTAGGCCACACCTTGAGTCCTGTGTCCAGGTCTGGGCCCCTCAGTTTAGGAAGGTGTTGAGGTTGCTGGAACATGTCCAGAAGGGCAACAAGTTGGTGAGGGGTTTGGAACACAGCCTGTGAGGAGAGGCTGAGGGAGCTGGGGTTGCTTAGCCTGGAGAAGAGGAGACTCAGGGGTGACCTTCTGGCTCTCTACAACTACCTGAAAGGAGGTTGTAGACAGGCAGAGGTTGGTCTCTTCTCCCAGGCAGCAGCATCAGAGAGGCAGAGTCTCAGGCTGCGCCAGGGGAGTTTAGACTGGATGTTAGGGAAGTTCTACACAGAGAGAGTGATTGCCCATTGGATGGGCTGCCCGTGGAGGTGGTGGAGTCACCATCAGTGGAGGGTTCAGGAGGAGACTTGATGGGGTGCTGGTGCCATGATCTAGTTGTTTAGGTGGGTTGGATTGGTTGATAGGTTGGACACGATGATCTTGAAGGTCTCTTCCAACCTGGATTTATTGTATGGTATTGTATGATTGTATTGTAAATGTCTGGTTTATCTTGCCCTGGCCCTCGGAGATGATGTGGAGAAGCCAACTGTTTTGTTAGAATTTCTAAAAATTCCATGCCAACTAGTAAGGGAGATAAACTGCTGCCACATCAGAAATTAGATTTCTTCTTGCAATCTTATCAAATGCAACTCTATAGCAGAGCACACAAAGTATGTGTGGGCAGAAAAACTTATGAAGAGATGCTATTTATAACAAATGCTAACTGGGAGGCCTGATCTGGATAACATTGCAGGATATTAAAAAATAAAACACCTTTCATCCCTCACCAAAAATGCCTTTTTTGCCTCCAGGGGACAAAATACATTATGCAGACATTTGAAGACTTGGTTTGTGGTTAGGGAATAGAATCATAGAATCATAGAATCAATAAGGTTGGAAAAGACCTCAAAGATCATCAAGTCCAACCTGTCACCCAACACCTCATGACTACTAAACCATGGCACCAAGTGCCACGTCCAATCCCCTCTTGAACACCTCCAGGGATGGTGACTCCACCACCTCCCTGGCAGCACATTCCAATGGCCAACAACTCTCTCAGTGAAGAACTTTCTCCTCACCTCCAGCCTAAACTTCCCCTGATGCAGCTTGAGACTGTGTCCTCTTATTCTGGTGCTGGTTGCCTGGGAGAAGAGACCAACCCCCCACCTGGCTACAACCTCCCTTCAGGTAGTTGTAGACAGCAAGAAGGTCTCCCCTGAGCCTCCTCTTCTCCAGGCTAAGCAACCCCAGCTCCCTCAGTCTCTCCTCACAGGGCTGTGCTCAAGGCCTCTCCCCAGCCTTGTTGCCCTTCCCTGGACACATTCAAGAGTCTCAATGTCCTTCTTAAACCTGCTAAACCTTTGAGAGCTATTTTTCCTAGAAATATTCCCCACCTTGCAAATAGCTCCTTTTAGAAGTTCTTGATGGTGTAAGAAGAATTTGTCAGAGAATCTTCTCTTTCAGAGTGTCTCCTTTAGAGTGGTTTGTGCTGAACATAAAAGCAATTATGTAGCTCCTGCATGCAGAGAGAGACAACTTGGTCTAATTTATACTGCTTGAAAACTAGATTTAAAGCAGATTAAATAGAAGCAAAATCTGGTTTGCTGAGTCCAAGGAGTACCAAAACTACAGGAAAGAAAAGTTGAGATGCCATCTGGGTCTTCTCCCAAAGAGAATAATTACACTTTTTCTGCATATGGAAGGAGTGATAGCTAGCTTTGAAGGCATAAAGAAAAATGGGATAAGCACAAAGTACAGAGAATCAAGCAGTGCCAAAGCTAAACTTCAGAGTTTAGGTAGGATCCTTGATTCCTGACAGTCTTTAACATCTTGGCTGTGCTTCCTTTCTCACAAAATTCCAAGGTTACAGCCAGGGTCTAAAAATATTTGTCAAGCCAGATAAAACCAACAGAAAATGCCCACTGATCTGTCTGGTTTGTAGATTTGTGGAAAGTCAGGGAATGGCACAGGTGTAGGGAGCTGTACATCTTCTCGGTGCTCTGTGGCTGCTGCGCTAGCAGCACCTGAGAGCCTTTGAAGTCGCTGGAGCCTCTTCTGATGCCACAGTCTAGAGTCAAGACTGGTCAAGACTATTCCTTCCCATGCCTGGCAGCACTGCTACAGAGCTCAACATCTCCTACCCTTGGATGCTAGGGTTAAAATCTGATTGTACAGAGATTTTTCCTTTGCAGAAACAGAGCAGTACCTTTGCTTTGAGGCACTGCCTTACCTTTCCAAGCCCCTGCTGAGTTTTGAGCCTGCATGGACATGAGAGACAGTTTGCCCGTTTTCTTTTGGCAGGGGCATCCAGCAGGACCTGGGAAGTGATGCTTGGTATCAAGACACCTCCCACCAGCCCTGATCAGAGAATAGAATAGAATAGTATAGAATAGAATAGAATAGAATAGGATAGGATAGGATAGGATAGGATAGAATAGAATAGAATAGAATAGAATAGAATAGAATAGAATAGAATAGATAGAATAGAATAGGATAGAGTAGAATAGAATAGGATAGAATAGAATAGAACAGAACAGAACAGAACTTGCACTTGCAGCCCAACCTATCACCCAACAACATCTAATCAATTAAACCATGGCACCAAGTGCCATGGCACCATCCAGTCTCTTCCAAAACACCTCCAGTGATGGTGACTCCACCACCTCCCTGGGCAGCACCTTCCAATGGCCAATCACTCTTTCTGGGAAGAACTTCTTCCTAACATCCAGCCTAAACCTCCCCTGGTGCAGCTCGAGGCTGTGTCCTCTTGTTCTGGTGCAGGCCACACTGTTGTGCAAGGTAGCAGCTCATAGCTCCCGTTGAGTTTTGAATCATACTCCCTGCGAAACAGTGCTTCTGCCTCACATCAAGTGTTAAAAAGGACCTTTTATTCCCCCCTCTCCCCATCCCCAACCCTCCTCCAACTTGTTTCTATTAATACAATAATCAGGTTTCAGGCTCAAAGACATGCATATTCAAGTTGGAACAATCAAAGAGCTAACTTCAATGGGCCTTTCTTTGCTAAAAAAAATTAGACTGGTTTTGCATGACTTACTTGGGGAGAGGAAAAGAAGGGAAGATTGCCTGCATTAGAATCACTAAGCCATTTCTGTGACAGGAATGGGTATTATTATTTTATCTTTTGCCATATATGTTATTAATGCTCTCATAAGAGTAGTCACAATTGTATTAACATAACAGTATTATAGTAATGCTATTATATAGCATTGTAGTATTACAGGAATAATTAATGCTCCAGTAGAAGGAACTGCTGAGGCTCTGGTCATCTCTGTTCATCACAGTTGGCTGTACCTGCACCTGTGTATTCAGAGACAGCTTCTAGCTCAAAATGTAAACTGTTTTAAAAACAACAAAGAATGTTTGAGGAGGCTTAAAGTGCTGTCTACTTTTCTCAGAAGATGATGGATTAAAAACCCCTTGAAAATGTGTGTGAGATGGAGACAATGATGTTAATCAGATCATAAGATGCTGTTCACATCACCTCCCCTCTAAAGTGCTGTACAAACACCTGATCTTGTGTAACTTGCTTCTAGCGTGACTTGGAGAACTTGCTCTTCAGACAGGCTTTGATCTTAATGGAATAGTACACTCCCTTCTTCCCAGAGAGAAGTTATATCTCTTCTGCTCTGCTCCTTTTGTTGTCCTAGGAGATGTGATGCATTTTTAATGCCTGCTTCCAGCTAATGGGTTAGCCAGGAATTTTCTCTGGGAATTGTTTGTCAACAGTTCTGGGCCCCTCAGTTTAAGAAAGATGTTGAGTTGCTGGAACGTGTCCAGAGAAGGGCAACAAAGCGGGGAGGGGTTGGAACACAGCCCTATGAGGAGAGGCTGAGGGAGCTGGGGTTGCTTAGCCTGGAGAGGATGGCTCAGGGGAGACCACCTTGCTCTCTACAACTACCTAAGGAAGGTTGTAGCCAGGTGGGGGTTGGTCTCTTCTCCCAGGCAGCCCACCAGAACAAGAGGACACAGTCCTCAAGCTGTGCAGGGGGAGGATTAGGCTGGATGTTAGGAAGAAGTTCTATACAGAGAGAGTGATTGCCCATTGGAATGGGCTGCCCAGGGAGGTGGTGGAGTCACCATCACTGGAGGTGTTCAGGAAGAGACTGGATGGGGTGCTTGGTGCCATGGTTTAGTTGATTAGATGGTGTTGGATGATAGGTTGGGCTTGATGATCTCGAAGGTCTCTTCCAACCTGGTGAATTGAATTGAATTGAATTGAATTGAATTGAATTGAATTGAATTGAATTGAATTGAATTGAATTCTATTCTATTCTATTCTATTCTATTCTATTCTATTCTATTCTATTCTATTCTAAACAGGAAGTATACTTTCCACCTAACTAAAAAATTTTCTTGATTGTCATTCTTTTTATGGTCATCTATTACAGGGTTATGAAATAGGTTTCCTGAGATCAGGAGATACTTTAGAAGTGTTCACTTCAGTGCACTTAACAAGCAATGTGTTGTCTGCCTCACCTCACAGCTAAACTACATTCTGTTTGCTTTCTCTCCTCTTCCATCTCAACTTATGAACAATTTCTGTGAAATGTTACAGGTTTTCTTCAAAGCTAAGTCCAGTTCTGGGCCCTCAATTTAAGAAGGACATTGAGACTCTCAAACATGTCCAGAGAAGGGCAACAAAGTTGGTGAGGGGTTGGAACACAAGCCTATGAGGAGAGGCTGAGGAGCTGGGGTTGCTTAGCCTGGAGAAGAGGAGGCTCAGGGGAGACCTTATTGCTGTCTACAACTACCTGAAGGGAGGTTGTAGCCAGGAGGGGGTTGGCCTCTTCTCTCTAGCAACCAGCACCAGAACAAGAGGACACAGTCTCAAACTGCACCAGGGGAAGTTTAGGCTGGAGGTGAGGAGAAAGTTCTTCACTGAGAGAGTCGTTAGTTATTGGAATGTACTGCCCAGGGAGGTAGTGGAATCCCCATCCCTGGAGGTGTTCAAGAGGGGATTGGATATGGCACTTGGTGCCATGGTTTAGTAGTCATGAGATGTTGGGTGACAGGTTGGACTTGATGATCTTTGAGGTCTCTTCCAACCTTATTGAGTCTGTGATTCTAATATTCTGGAGCATGCAGATCTGATGTGGGTCATCAAATCTTCTGCACACAATCTGCTACTGGCTAAGCTCCCTGGAGTGCACATGAGTCAGGTGGGTCTTGCTCTGTTCAGAATCAAATTGACACTCAAGCTACTTGGCAATGTGTTACTCTTGGGCAGGGATCTGGTTTTCCTCCTCAAGTTCTCCCAGTCTGTAGGTGAAAATTCTGTTCATGGTGAGTCACTGCCTCATACAGTGCTTATTCTCTGGGTACTCTTTGTGAAATGCAGTCCACTGTGTAAAGCAGGTTGCTTGAGGACTTGTACTATTGTCATATAAAATTAGAATATAAACCTCTGTACTTTCCTGTTCCACATATTTTACAGGCTACAAGCAGGTAGCTCCACACAGGGGTCAAGAGCTGAGTATGTGCTCAAAGATTGTTTCCTTCGCTCTACTCCTTATCCTGCTGGCCAGAAGACACATTGCTGGAGCAGAGAGAGCTTGAGGGATGCTTTATTGCTCTTGTCTAGGCTACAGATAATGAGGAAGGTCTTTAGACTCCAGGGCTGTCAATCTGGCAACTTCTCATCTGCATTAAAATCGGTCAAAGGATGCTTTTAAAGGAAATATAATGAGGGGATGCACTTAGGAAAATGAAAAGCTTGGCTGCTTTTTATCACTTTTCAGGCACTTTGTATCCTTCTCTGATGAGAGCTATTGTCATTCAGGGTAGCTCATCGGTAACTTGTGCTAGGAGCAGATATGGGCTTGGCACCTTCTTCCTCTCCTGGTGACAGCCAGATATGCTCCGCTCGCTTCCTCCCCGATAAAGCTTGCCATCCTGCTCCAGAGCTTCCCATATTTCATTTGGCTTGTCAGATAGGAGCCCCTGGTATGGTCCATTCACAGAGAGTATATTTTGTCTTGACATTATAGTATCAAAAGTAATTTCTGAGTTGCCTTCCCCTCTTTCTCATTCTCCTTATTCCTGGATAAGCTGCAGGCCCTTCCTTCCAGAGCTCTTCCAAAAGCTGTTACAAGTGCTGGTGAAGTCTTGCTGCTCCCTTGTGCAGAGAAAAGGGAAAAGTGCACTGGCTGACCATCTTGGATTTCCTGATTAGTTATAGTTTCATAGTTTCATAGTTTCAGTTAGGGTTGGAAGGGACCACAAGGATCATCTAGTTCCAACCCCCCTGCCATGGGCAGGGACACCCCACACTAGATCAGGCTGGCCAGAGCCTCATGCAGCCTGGGCTTAAACACCTCAAGGGATAAAGATATTTACTGGAAAAATAATGTTACCATTCACCACTGGAATGGTTCTACTCACAGCAGATCTTTTCTTGGAAATGCATCTACACCCTAACAGAATGAAGGTGAGGAAGGATTCCCTTAGAGTTTTTCTGTGCTATGTAGACTGTGGATTCCTACATGATTTGTCCAGAGAAGTTACTCAGTCTGCCCTGTGTCTCAGTTCTCTGTTGATCTATTTTGCCCTGAGTTTGACATATCTATCTGTTTATTTATCTATTTATCTATTTATTGCTCTCTACAAATATGTGAAGGGAGGTTGTAGACAGGCAGGGGTTGGTGGTCTTTTTCTCTTTCCCAGGCAGCCAGCACCAGAACAAGAGTACACAGTCTCAGTCTGCGCCAGGGAGGTTTAGGGGGATGTTAGGAAAAGTTTATAGAGAGAGAGTGATTGCCCATTGGAATGGTCTGCCTGGGGAGGTGGTGGAGTCACCTTCATTGGAGGTGTTCAGGAGGAGACTTGCTGGGGTGCGTGGAGCCATGGTTTAGTTGTTTAGGTGGGGTTGGCTTGGTTGATGGGTTGGACTGATGATCTTGAAGGTCTCTTCCAACCTGGTCTATTCTATTCTATTCTATTCTATTCTATTCTATTCTATTCTATACAATACAATACAACAAACAATACATACATACATCAATACCCAGTTGGAAGACCTTCAAGATCATTACATCCACCCATCAACCAATCCAACCCACCTAAACAACTAACCATGGCACCAGCACCCCATCAAGCTTCTTCCTGAACACCTCCAATGAAGGTGACTCCACCACCTCCATGGGCAGCTGATTCCAGTGGGCAATCACTCTCTACTGAAACTATGAAACTATGAAAGGCAACAAATCTGGTGAAGAGTCTGGACAACAAATCTGGTGAAGGGTTCTGGACAACAGGTCTTATGAAGAGCAGCTGAGGGAGGTGGGGTTGTTTAGCCTAGAGAAGAGGAGGCTGAGGTGAGACCTCATTGCTCTCTATAGCTACCCAAAAGGTCTCTTCTCCTAAGTATCAAGTGACAGGGTGAGAGGAAATGGCCTCAGGTCACACCAGGGGAGGTTTATGTTGATTATTAGGATAAAATTCTTCATTGTAAGGGTTTTGTAAGGGTTTTCAGGCACAAGAATGGGCTGCCCAGGGAAGTGGCTGAGTCATCTCATCCCTTGAGGTATTTAAAAGATGTGTAGACGTGGTACTTAGGGACATAGTTTAGCAGTGAACTCTGCAGTGTTAGGTCTTTTCCAAAACATTTCTGTGATTGTGCATAAACTGCCCAGGCAGGCTGTCAGCCCAGCTCCAAGGTTTCCCAGCTTCTGCAGTTCAGACTTCAGCAATTGTCAGGGATGAGTAACTTCAGAGCCTGGGTCCTGGCCAAACCACCCTAGGCAGCTCATTGCGCTAATCCAAAACTGCAACTGGGAGTAGGAAGGGGCAGGGAGAGAAAATCTTATCCCCACCACAGCCCTGAGGTTTTGTTAACTTAAGATTAGGTGAATAATGAACAAACCCAGAAGACTGTCTCTTTTATTTAGTTAGTTTGGGAGTTGCAGCTAGTAATCCATTATTGTCTGAGCAATATATCCCCAGTCCAGCTTCTTATCAGGGCTGCTTAGCTATGCAGTGCACATAAG
>CM037640.1:6462387-6524512 GCA_015227895.2 Colaptes auratus
GGGGTATGTTTGAGTTTTGTCATCCACACTGTATTGCACCTGCCCCTTAACAAGCACAATGAGGCAGGATGCTCCCAGCAAACAACTGCTGCTGCTCCAAAGGTTTCCAGAACACTGGCTGTCTTTCTTTCTCCCTTCTGGAACTCTTGGCTGCCTATGGTACTGAGCATGAATGTGTCAGGGCAGAGAAGATGCTGGTTCGCATAGGCTTCCCTGCTCATTAGAGCCAGCCTGAAGGTCTATGCTGAGTGTCAGTTTCCTACTGTACCGCATCTGTGTGCTTGTTAGCATTTCATTTTGGAGCCTGAGAGCCCTTCAGAGGCTCCTTGTTTGAGCAGTGAGGGTCATAAACTGTACACATCAAAACAAGAAATGGACAGGGGCAATTGTCTGCCTCTGGTAATTTGCCATCCTTGTCGTTTGGATGAATTCTTTCAGGCTATTAGTTTCCAGGACTAAGTTGATATTTTAGGTATTAATTTTTATAAGGGATATACTGCTGACTAACCAAAAGCTCTGCTGTGGGCACTCAGGAGATACAGCTGATACACTGCATGGCTGCTGATTGGCACTCCTGGGGGCAACATGTTTCTGCTTCATTTCCAGATTGTGCCAGGCTGTGTGTGACTGAGCAGTCTGGGGGCTTCCAAATGGAGCATTTGTAGCAATCAGTGGGTTGTCTGCTCTAAGCTGAAGACACTGGAAAGTGCATTATTTGGTGCCTAAATAAAGCCATCAGATGTAAAAAGGCTTGTCACTGGTGTGTTTTCCATAGACTTACAAGGACTTGAAACTGCTGTGAAGTGGGACTGCTTTCAGAGATGTGTTAAAACTCTCTGCATCTGCTCAAATTTGATCTTGCTATTAAAGCCAAAACCATTGCAACTGCCTAGCCAGTGTGTCTAGCAGAGCTGTACAAGGGTCAGAGGACTCCTCTGTACTATTTGAGCTGTGATCTGTATACAGCATTGGGATGGAGAAGGTCCAGAGGAGGGCCAAGAACATTATCAGAGGAATGGAGCACCTCTGTTACAAGGACAGGCTGAGGGAGCTGGGGTGGTTTAGCCTGGAGAAGAGGAGGCTCTGGGGAGACCTGATAGCAGCCTTCTATTACGTTAAGGCAGCCTACAAGAAGGATGGGGAGAGACTGTTTACAAGGGCCTGCAGTGACAGGATAAGAGGCAATGGCTTCAAACTAGAGAAAGGCAGATTTAGATTGGTTGTCAGGAAGTTGTTCTTCACTATGAGGGTAGTGGAACATTGGGACAGGTTGCCCAGGGAAGTGGTTGAGGCCCCTTCCCTGGAGATATTCAAAGGGAGGCTCGATGAGGTCCTGGGCAACCTGATCTAGTTTGGGGATGCCCTTGCTGACTGCAGAGAGCTTGGACTGGGTTATGCTTGGAGGTCCCTTCCAGCCTGGACAATTCTATGATTCTATGATTCTATGATCTCTTGCTGGCAAAGATATTGAAAGGTTTGCAGTTGGAAGTCCTACAACATTTGTAGAATTAACAGCTGAAATAAACAAAACCATTAACCCTCCCAATTCCCTGTGCCCCATATCCCCTGAGTTGTGCAATACCCTCTGTTGGTAGCTAGTGTCAACTTTCGTTGTGACAAGAGAAGCTGACCTATCCCTGAGTCAGCGGAAGTGGAAGCCTGAACAGGCAGCACCAAAATGACTTATATCTGTCTAAGAGGCACTTTGTGACTGAATCATAGCCTGTTTTGTCTGCTGAGGTCAGTTGGGCTGTCTCCATTAGAAGCTCCCTGCTCAATACCCTGCTTACATAAAGTATAAGAACATCCCTGCCCCAGGGAAGCTTAGTCTTACCACTTGGAAAGACAGACAAGGCAGGGAAAGGAAAATTGTTGTTTTGCCAGTGTTGTTCTTTGACTGACACAGGGTACAAGTAGAAATTCTCTATCTGCATGCCAATGTCCATGAAGTCATTGTGTTGTAAACCTCAGCATAGCTGCAACATAAATATTCTGCGGCATCTTTCAGCAGAAGATTGTTTGGGGCCTGGCAGAGCTCTCCTCAAGCTTTCCTTTCCTCTCCTTTTTCTGGGCTCTCGGCTGGGCTCTGAGTTCCCCACAGAAGGCTTGCAATCTGCAGCTGTCACAATAGCTTCTGCGTTGTCTGCAAATACACATTGCCTTCATAATCCTTCTGCAACCAACTGCCTGATGTGGCTGCTTTATGGATATTTCTGTGTTTTCCTCCTGCTCCGCTCAGCAAATATTTGTCCTGGCACATACTGAATAGCTGTAATGAAAGACAGGGAAGGGCACTAAATTCTTCTTTGGGAAACCTGTGGCTTAGCTGGTCATTGCTGATACTTCCAGATCATTATTGGGCAGGAAGAAAATGCAAGGGCAGGAAGAAAATGTTATATCCTCTGCAGGTCTTCCCCAGAGAACAGGCAGAGGTTGGTCTCTTCTCCCAGGCAGCCAGTACCAGAACAAGAGGACACAGTCTCAGGCTGCTCCAGGGCAGGTTTAGACTGGATGTTAGGACGAAGTTCTATACAGAGAGAGTGATTGCCCATTGGAATGGGCTGCCCGTGGAGGTGGTGGAAGTCACCTTCATTGGAGGTGTTCAGAAGAGGCTTGATGGGGTGCTTGGTGCCATGTTGTTAGTTGTTTAGGTGGGTTGTATTGTATTGTATTGTATTTGGTGTGTTGGATTGATTGATGGGTTGGATGCGATGATCTTGAAGGTCTCTTCCAACCTGGTGGTGTTTTGTATTGTATTATTGTAACTGTATTTCGTTATTTAATGTATTTCCAGGCATTTTTTCCTTATGCTGTGCTTTAGCTTTTATAGCTCTGTAACTCAAAACATGATATAACACAGCTGGCTGGGAAGGCACTGAAGAATGGTGCATTTCAGTGTCTGTCTGTAGGCAGAAGAACTCCCAGCTAGAGTGTGCATTGTAGTAAGGCTGGCTCTCTCTGGACCTTTCTGCCTGGTAGCTGAATGGACATCACATCCAGCTAGGCAGAACACCACCACCTTGCAGTACTGCCCATAGAGCGCCACATGTCTGTAAGGAACAGCAAAGCGTATTCTCTTGGTAAGGACTCTTTTCCCTACAGTTTTCTTCCTAAGAATTAGAATTAGAATTAGAATTAGAATTAGAATTAGAATTAGAATTAGAATTAACCAGGTTGGAAAAGACCTTTGAGATCATCAAGTCCAGCCTATCACCCAACATTATCTAATCAACTAAACCATGGCACCAAGCACCCCATCCACTCTCTTCTTAAACACCTCCAGTGATGGTGACTCCTCCCTGGACAGCACATTCCAATGGTCAATCTCTCTTTCTGCGAAGAATTTCTTCCTAACATCCAGCCTAAACTTCCCCTGGTGCAGCTTGAGGCTGTGTCCTCTTGTTCTGGTGCTGGCTGGCTGCTTGGGAGAAGAGACCAACCCCCTCCTGGCTACAGCCTCCCTTCAGGTAGTTGTAGAGGGCAATAAGGTCTCCCCTGAGCCTCAGATATAAGAATGAAGTGACAGAAGGGAGTTTGGGGAATTTGTCCATGGTGTCTATCCTCCAGAGGAACCACTAAGCTTAGAGAGCCCTGCTTCCTGAGACCAACCACCATCCTGATGATGGGATGTAGAGTCTAACTTGTCTCTCTCTCTCTGCTTTGGCTTCCACACAGTCTATTGCTTTGGTTTATTATCGTTATTAAGTTGCTTCTATCGTATAGCTGGCTTTTGTTATATTTGCCCCTCTCCATCTAAGGGTGTCCTGGTTTGTGACCAGACAGATCCTCTCTTGCCCCTGAGAGGGGCAAAGGAATGACACTCACACAAATGGATTGCAGAAGTGATGGAAAGTTTAATGGGAAAAGCAATTAGTGTTTTACAGAAGCTACAAGCATAATGACAAAAGAATCCCACAGCATACTGAGTCCCCTATAGCACACCCAAAAGCCTCCCAACATTTCCCTTTTCCCACCTGAGGGCATAGCCAAACCCCCCAGGGCTCTTTCTTCCCCGCACACTGCTAGGCTAGGCTCAGGCTGGCCAGGTCTGAGACTATCCCTCCCCCCTTCTCCTACTGACATTAGGCCTAGCCAGGCCTAATAGTCCTTGAGATACTCCCCTACAGTTACCCACGGGAGCAGAGAGGGAAGAAAGAGGAAGAGAAGGACTTTGCAGATGGATTTATAGGGTGCAGGATATTATGGGTATGAAAAAGGTTGTTTCCTGTGTCCACCTACTGGGTTGGACACTCAGGACACCAGAGGTGTGTCTTATGTGGCAGGAACAGGAGGGCCCCAGCCTAAACTTCCACAAAGGGGGAAAGATAGACTGGCTTTGGTGGGCATTTGGCCCCTAGCCAGAGTCAAACCACCAGACTAGACTGAAGAAAGTCAACAAAAAGGCAAAAAGGAGCTAGAGAATCTGATCTGGATGGATGACAGAACAAAGCACACAGGCAGAAGAAAGTAGACATGTATTACAATAGATAGTTTTTTCTTTTTAAGGAAAGAATTTATGAAGGATACCTGAGAGTGAAGTGTTCTGTAGGGAGGAAGGGAGCTGTGTGTTCATGAAGGACACTCATGGATGAAGGAAGGGGATGTGAGTTGTAAGGAGTGGAGACAGAAAGAGAAGTAAGTAGGAGGTGAGAGTTGCATACAAAGGGCAAGTGTTGAAATTTCCTGTGTGGCTGGGGTGAGTTGGAGCTGGGGTGGGAGAAGCAAGCAGAAAATTAACAGGTATGAGCTGTCCCTGTCTGTGTTTGTCCTACAGGTAACAACAGGATGTGCCTCGAAGCGCTGTGTAATGTCTCTACCTTTTAAGAGAAAGAAAAGTCTGGGGAAACGAAAAACAACCTCTGATATAAAAAGGACCTGGCAGTGGGATTAGGTCATGCTTGTGGGTTTGACAGAGCTTGAAAGAAAACATGGCTTCAGTAGCATTATTAACCAGCACATGCTGAAACCTGCTGCTGCTGACACAGCATGTGGAGCTTCAAGGGCTGATGCTCACCTCTGAGCTGCTGGCCCAGGCAGAGGTCAGTGCTACCTGATTCTGCCAGTTCCAATCCCCAAACTGGCAGAAGCCGAGCCTGGGAACTGGGGACCAGCCAGGTCTTGGCATGACATGGGCTGTGAGAGGGCACAGGGGGATGTCTGAGGGATGCCTCCATGCTCTGCTTCCACACTCTTACAAGCCTGTGCTGTCGCTCACCTGGCAGAAGGCAGGGAAGGCAACTGCTCTCTGCGGGGAGCTTGAAGTGTTTGTGAACTTCTCGCCTGCTCATCTCACAAGAGGACATGCTGCTTTCTTTGGCATTTCTCAGCCTTCTGCTTACTTGAGGAAAGTTTTAAGAAGAGAAAAATATTTTTTAAAGGCACATTTAAAGAAAAAAAAAAAGGCAGTGTCACTATCATACAGAAACCCTGCATGTTGGCCTGGCTGCTTGTATTTGGTATCAGCATTTTCACAGAGAATAGAATAGAATAGAAAGAATAGAATAGAATAGAATAGAATAGAATAGAATAGAATAGAATAGAATAGATCAGGTTGGAAGAGACCTTCAAGATCATCATGTCCAACCTATCAACCAATCCAACCCACCCAAACAACTAAACCATGGCACCAAGCACCCCATCAAGTCTCCTGAACACCTCCAATGATGGTGACTCCACCACCTCCCTGGGCAGCCCATTCCAATGGGCAATCACTCTTTCTGTATAGAACTTCTTCCTAACATCCAGCCTAAACCTCCCCTGGTACGGGCTGCCTGGGAGAAGAGACCAACATCCACCCGTTCACAACCTCCCTTCAGGTAGTTGTAGAGAGCAAGAAGGTCACCCCTGAGTCTCCTCTTCTCCAGGCTAAGCAACCCCAGCTCCCTCAGCCTCTCCTCATAGGCCTTGTGTTCCAAACCCCTCACCAACTTTCTTGCCCTTCTCTGGACACATTCCAGCAACTCAACCTCCTTCCTAAACTGAGGGGCCCAGAACTGGACACAGGACTCTAGGTGTGGCCTAACCAGTGCAGTGTACAGGGGCAGAATGACCTCCCTGCTCCTGCTGGCCACACTGTTCCTAATGCAGGCCAGGATGCCATTGGCCTTCTTGGCTGCCTGAGCACACTGCAGGCTCATGTTCAGCCTACTATCAACCAGTACCCCCAGGTCCTTCTCTGCCTGGCTGCTCTCCAGTCATTCTGACCCCAGCCTGTAGCACTGCATGGGATTGCTGTGGCCAATGTGCAGAACCCGACACTTGGATGTGTTCAATCTCCTGCCCTTGGACTCTGCCCATCTGTCCAGCCTGTTGAGGTCCCTCTGCAAAGCCTCTCTACCCTCCAGTAGATCAACTCCTGTCCCCAGCTTGGTGTCTAGTTCCTCCTGTGCTTGTGCTTCCTAGAAAGAGTTTTAGTTTTGAATTAAATCAGTCTTCTTCTGAGCCTTTGAAAATGGTGTGGAGAAACTGTCTTCTGTACATTCTCTCATGACAGAAAAAAAGGAAAGCAGGTGTGTAATGAGTATTAATGAAGAACACTTTCAGTTAAGCCATTAGGCAAAGATACTTCAACAAAGACATGCTCCCTCTGAAACAGAAGAGTCAAGGCAAAACAGAAGAATCTTCAGAGAAGATTCAAGACAACTAAGGTGTGGATCATGCCATCAAAACTATGAAACCTGTTGTGCTCTCTCTCCCTCTGTCCTCTTTCCACTAACTGCACACAGAGAGAGTGACACCATAAGACTATTGACTTTACACAGGCACTGCACATGAGCTGGGATGGTGCTCAGATGACTACATTCTGTTTCCATGTGGCATTCATCACCCATGCTTTTTTTGCAGTGGTGCTGCACCCTCAGAGCATGGTATTGGGCACTACTATGGCTATTGTGCTCTTGCCTTCAAAGAAAGGTTATAATAGCTCTTTTTTGGTGTGTGTCTGTGTCCCTGTGGGCATCGTCTGTATTTAGGAAAGGCAAACTCCTGTGTTCTGCCCAGAGTAGGTCCTTGATGGCTCCTGAAGTCATCCATCAGAAGAGTTAAGCCATTATAATGAGGAGATTTCAGTGTAAACTCTGGTAAACAAAATCAGTAATTCCCTTGAGCCATTGTTTTATCCCTTCATGTTTCTGGAATGAGGGAACTGTATGTTGTCCTTCAACATGGGCTTGATCTTGGAGATTCCCTGTGACCCTATGTGAGTTCACAGATGTGCCTCACTCCTTTCTCTTGGAAAGACTTGTGGAAAGGTTATTGCATTAGTTTTATCTTTGTAATCAATATTTGGGTGAAGATAAAACTGCTTGAAGTGCTGGTTGCAGCTTCCCAGTTGTACTATGCTGTCATGTCCAATGCCCCTGTGAGACTTTAGGTGACTGAAAAGCATCACAGCAAGCTGTCACTCTTCACAGACTTGTCACTGGTGTGAGATGGAAGTGGAGGCAGAAACTAAAAATGCTTAAGAAGAATGACATATTCCAGTCTCTTGCTATGTTTCCAATCCTTTAGCTGTATGCAAATGTCTCTTCAAAGCCTGCCTTTCCAGTACAGAACAAGATCCCTGCTCATGATGTGTCATTGAAGACTCATTCCCTCAAAAGACCTCTGAAGCATGGCAAGGTTTCCTTATTGGAGAATGCACTGATGTGGCTCTTTTGGCAAACATAAGCTTTTGGATTTCCTTTTTACACTTCTTAACATGTATTCATGCAACTCCCCAAGTATTTTCAAGTTTAGACTTTCAAACTCAGAATAAAGAATACAGAATTCACCAGGTTGGAAAAGACCTTTGACATCATCGAGTCCAACCTATCACCCAATGCCATCTGATCGACTAAACCATGGCACCAAGTGATTCATCCAGTAGGGTCTAAATAATAAATCATCAGTTATTTATATATGTCTAGTTTATCAGTCAGATACCATCAGCTGAGAGATCAACAATGAAATGGGGTACATTTCTCACCTCAAGCCTAAACATCCCTTGGTGCAGCTTGAGGCTGTGTCTTGTTCTGGTGCTGGTTGCTAGAGAGAAGAGACCAACCCCTTCCTGGCTACAACCACTCTTCAGGTAGTTGTAGAGAGCAATGAGATCTCCCCTGAGCCTCCTCTTCTCCAGGCTAAACAACCCGAGCTCCCTCAGCCTCTCCTCACAGGGCTTGTGCTCAAGGCCTCTCCCCAGCCTTGTTGCCCTTCTCTGGACATGTTCAAGTGTCTCAATGTCCTTCCTAAACTGAGTGGCCCAGAACTGGACACAGGACACAAGGTGTGGCCTAACCAATGCATAGTCCAGGGGCACAATGACTTCCCTGCTCCTGCTGGCTACACTGTTCCTGATGCAGGCCAGGAGGCCATTGGCCTTCTTGGCCACCTGGGCACAGTTTTTCACCGAGAGAGTCGTTCATCATTGGAATGGGCTGCCCAGGGAGGTGGTGGAGTCACCGTCCCTGGAGGTGTTCAAGAGGGGACTGGACGTGGCACTTGGTGCCATGGTCTAGTCATGAGGTCTGTGGTGACAGGTTGGACTCGATGATCTTTGAGGTCTCTTCCAACCTTGGTGATACAGTGATACTGTGATATTGCAGCCATCTGCCTGTGCTTCTAGTTCTTCATACCCCAGAGCCTAGGCTTCTCTGCGTTCTATATGCTATGTGCTTGCAAAACCAGTAATCTACACTTACCTGTGTGCTTAACTGCTGCACTATTACATTATAGTGTACAAAGGACTGGCTAAACAGGCAGATACATGGGCCAGAGCTATCTCTCTCATTAATTAGAGTGGTAAAAGTGCAGTAACTCAGTTTGCAACAAGGGAACTCTCTCAGCTATGAACTCAAAATCTTGCCTTCTCCTTTTATTTCTTGTCCTAACTCTTCCCCTCCCCTTACTACCACTAGACTGTATTACTCTGTAGCAATGCACTTCAACTGCCTCTTACAAGGAGTGCATTAAGACTACCTTTTTGCTAGAGAAGATGAAAATAAATGGCATGTCAAATTACATGTTGTATCTGTTGCCTAAACTGTTCAGTTTTATAGTAACCTGTGCTGGGTTTAGGCTATGCTTTTAAAATTTTGTTGCAGATTTCAAGCAGAAAAGTAGAGAAATAGAAATAAATCACTGTTGGGTGTAAAAAGGAAAACAAAAGATTATTCTAAACAAATTCATTGGATAAATATCTAGAATAAGAGGAGCTGTACCATAACAATTCCTCTCTCTTCTCTGCTGATCTCTGCTGTTTTGCTTCACTCAGGAGAGATTAACGTGCTTGTTGTCTGGCCTTGGCTAATCTAACCCACTGCTTTACTCTCTGCTCCTTCTCTCTCTTGGGACAGGTGTGTGTGTGGGGGGTGGTGATGGTAGAGTGGCCTCCCTGGCCTCTGACCAGGGAATTTTCATGTTGTTTGTCAATTGTAAATACCTGTATAATATTGTAAATCCTGTATATTTTGTACGTCATCATAGAATCATAGAATCAATAAGGTGGAAAAGACCTCAGAGATCATCAAGTCCAACCTGTCACCCAACACCTCATGACTACTAAACCATGGCACCAAGTGCCACGTCCAATCCCCTCCTGAACACCTCCAGGGATGGGGACTCCACCACCTCCCTGGGCAGCACAGTTCAATGGCTAACAACTCTCTCTGTGAAGAACTTTTTCCTCACCTCCAGCATAAACTTACTCTGGCACAGCTTGAGACTGTCTCCTCTTCTTCTGTTGGTGGCTGCCTGGGAGAAGAGACTAACGCCCACCTGGCTACAACCACCTTTTGGTAGTTGTGGACAGCAGAAGGCCTCCCCTGAGCCTCCTCTTCTCCAGGCTAAGCAACCCCAGCTTCCTCAGCCTCTCCTCATGGGGCTTGTGTTCCATGAGGCACAGAGGACTGTTTTCCTATTTAAAAGCACCACATAATATGGTGCTGGGTAGACTTTAGCTATGGAGATAACAGAAGTTGTAATTTCCACTTTATTCTTAGACAAAAAATGGTATTGGATAGGGACATGTGTTTTCAGGAGCCCAAAACAGCACAACACCGGAGCCAGGAATGCTGACAAAGGATGCACAACTCAGTGGAAATACCAGGAATGCTGACAAAAGCAGCATAGCTCAAGGGCTAACAGGATGAGCAGCTTCTGTCAATCTGTTTCCATGCCTTAGACAAATCTTGGCCCCATGCCAAGGTGCTTTGCAATGGAATAAACAGCTCTTCTCCTTAGGAGGACCAAACAAACCTCCGAACTGCTTCATGCAAACAGATTGCAAATGTTAAGAACCTTCAACAACCTTTCAGTTCATCTGGACCATCAGAAAATCCTCTTTCTCTTCCCCACTCCACTGGTCAACTGATCACAGTATCACAGTATCGCCAAGGTTGGAAGAGACCTCGAAGATCATGAGTCCAACCTGTCACCATAGACCCCATGACTAGACCATGGCACCAAGTGCCATGTCCAATCCCTCTTGATGCACCACAGCTGACTCTCAATCCTGTTCTCCCCTGTCCAAAAAGGAGAAGGTATTTTTTTCTTCCATTTGACATTTTGCAGACAGCTACAATTCTTCTTTGCAAGCTGCCAGTTCATACTTAGACTATTATTCACCCAGCTGAAAAATGTGAATTCAAATTGGAAGTGTTTAGTCGATTTCCAAATGTGTGCCCTGGAGGAGATTCTCCATTTAGTGAAATCTGCCAGAAAATAAAACAACAAGTCAGAGAACTTCTGTGTAGTCTCTGTGGGCAGGTGGGCTTTAGACAGCATGAAGATTAAACTGCAACACCTAATGTGATGATTGATTTTTTATTATAGCCCAAGTAATTTTCTGAACCAAACCCAGAATTTTACTTTCAAAGAAATATAGCTTAATTTAAAATTAAAATATGTGAAGTGAAGTGCATTTGGGGATGGTACACCTCTACTTTTCTAGTAGAGATTATTTCATGCTGTTTAGCCTCTGGATGTAAATGAACACGTAAATAACTGCGTCAATGTGCACACGCCAGGGGAAGCTTAGGCTGGAGGTGAGGAGAAAGTTCTTCACTGAGAGAGTTGTTAGCCACTGGAATGTGCTGCCCAGGGAGGTGGTGGAGTCACCATCCCTGGAGGTGTTCAGGAGGGGATTGGACATGGCACTTGGTGCCATGGTTTAGTCATGAGGTCTGTGGTGACAGGTTGGACTTGATGATCTCTGAGGTCTCTTCCAACCTTGGTGATTCTGTGATTCTGTGATTCTGTGATTCTGGACATATATTGCATGGAGGAAGGAAAATGATAAATGCTCAAACAGGAAAATTCCTTAAATAAAAATTCAGAATACAGAATTAACCAGGTTGGAAAAGACCTTTGAGATCATTGAGTCCAACCTATCACCCAACACCATCTAATCAATGAAACCAAGGCACTGAGTGCCCCATCCAGTTTCTTCTTAAACACCTCCAGGGATGGTGACTCCACCACCTCCCTGGGCAGCACATTCCAATGGCCAATTACTCTCTGTGAAGAACTTTCTCCTCACCTCAAGCCTAAACTTCCCCTGTTTTTAAGATTTGGTTTTATTTCTCTGTATCTTACTCTGATATGATCATCAAATTTAACTAATGTCCCTGATTTGATAGTAATGAATGGCTGAGTAATTTCTCACAGTCATTTATTTTTACTTGAGAGTCTTCAATTATCTTTTGTCTCCCCTGTCCATCTACTGAGGATTATAGAGCAGTTTTGCTGGGCTCCTGGTGTCCAGCCAGGTTCATTTCACTACAAGGGAGCAAAAACCAATGGGGATGACCAAGATGTGGGGAAACGACACCCTGAGGAGGTGGCTACAATGTGGAGGGCAGGGAGATGAGCCCATGGATGGTTGTGAAATCCTTGGTCTTGATTCCCACCTCACTGATCTCTTCACTGCAGCTCTGTTTGGGGTATGCTCTAACCAATGGCTTTATTATTATTATTATTATTATTATTATTATTATTTTGCAAGCATCTTTGAAACTCAGTAAGGGAGTGATCAAAAGAAATTTGTTGAGTTTTGTATTCCCACACAAGTTGAGGCAAGATGTTAATTTGACAGCTGGGTTCTGCCTCTATTGATTTGAAGTTCCATGTGTAAGTCCTGCACCTTGGGGCAGGGTACAAACACAAATGCTGAAGTCTGTTAACATGCAAAACTGTGCTCAGCCTTGGCTGTGAAGGGATAGTTGGCACACTTGTCCTCATAATAATAATGCATGCCCTGCAAGCAAACAACCCTGCTTTCTGGGTCTGGATGCATTTAGCTTTGTGTATCTGATCGTTTGTGCCACTGTACTTGGATCTGTGAGTGTTTCATCTGTTCAGTGTTCCAGGCTGTGACGAGGCAAAAGAAAATCTTGCTGTGTTTCAAATGATGGTGAAACCCAGGTCTTAGATTGATTTCTGCTCTCAGGTTTTCAGCAGTTTCAAGTCTCCTCTCCCCCATGACAACAAAATGTATGCATTTAGCCTTCCTGCGTGGTATGAGGGGAGAGACATTCAACCTTTCAGTCTGTGCAAGCCCATGTGACTCTAACATTAAGCCCAAGGCATGTGAAAGCAGTTGTCTTAGACTTGGTTGTTAAAGGGCCAGAGATGATTGCTTGGGATGGGGAGTGCAGACCTTGGGCAGCTAAGGTGCAAAACTGCCCACGCTCCTGGGGCAGTTATTGCTAGGTCCTGTCTTCTGCTCAATCCTAACTCTAATTTCTGGGTAAGGCTGACACTGCGCCTCCTCTTCTCCAGGCTAAGAAACTCCAGCTCCCTCAGCCTCTCCTCACAGGGCTTGTATTCCAACCCTCTCAGCATCTTTGTTGTCCTTCTCTGGACATATTCATGCAGCTCAACATCTTTCCTAAACTGAGGGGCCCAGAACTGGGCAGAGTTATGTGGATATTTAGCCACTGGCCTTGCAAATCTGGGCTGCAGGCAGCTGTTATAGAATAGAATAGAATAGAGTAGAGTAGAGTAGAATAGAATAGAATAGAATAGAATAGAATAGAATAGAATAGAAGAATAATAGACCAAGTTGGGAGAGACCTTCAAGATCATTGTGTCCAACCTATCAACTAATCCAACCCACCTAATCGACTAAACCATGCAACCAAGCACCCTATCAAGTCTCCTCCTGAACACACAAGCATGTGGCATGCTTGCCTTCTCCTTTCTCTCCAAAGCAGGGAATTGACTGCATGCTCTGCAGGGATCTCCTGCAGCAGCATAAGAGCTGACTCTCAGACATCGTTGCAGTCACTTGTTTAAGTAGGTACTACTCATGTGAGCAAAGGTAACAGAAGTTGTCTGTAATGCTCTAAGAAGGGTTTGTCTTTGAATTAAAAACAAAAGTGGACCATAAGAGCTGAAATCTGGAGATAAGTAATTCTGCCTTTCCTCATAGGCTGTTGTGGTGGTTTTAGGCTATGCCTTTAAAATTTAGTTACAGATTTCGAGCAGAAAAGTAGAAAAATATAAACCAATCACTACTGGGGGTAAAAAGGAAAACAAAAGCTTATTCTAAACTAATTCATTGGGTAAGTATCTAGAATAAGAGGACCTGTACCAGACCAATCCTCCCTCTCCTCTCCTCTCCTCTCCTCTCCTCTCCTCTCCTCTCCTCTCCTCTCCTCTCCTCTCCTCTCCTCTCCTCTCCTCTCCTCTTCCTCTCCCTCTCCTGCCTCCTCTCTCTCTTCCTCTCCTCCCTCCTCTCTCCTCTCCGAACCTCCCCTCTCCTCCCCTCCCTCTCCGAACCTCCCCTCTCCTCCCCTCCCCTCTCCGAACCTCTCCTCTCCGAACCTCTCCTCTCCTCTCCTCTCCGAACCTCTCCTCTCCGAACCTCTCCTCTCCGAACCTCTCCTCTCCAAACCTCTCCTCTCCTCATCTTGGCTGGTTTTGCTTCGCTTGGGAGAGATAATCTGCTTGTTGGCTGGCCTTGGCTAAGTCTAACCCACTGCTTCTCTCTCCACTGCTCTTTCTCTTTTGGAACAGGGGAGCAGGGGCAGTGGAATGGCTTCCCTGGTCTTTTGACAAGGGGAGAGGCTGTGTTGTTTGCTGAATGTAAATATCTGTATAATATTGTAACTCCTGTATATTTGGTACACATCCATTGCATTCCAGTGGAGAGTGTAGACTGTGCTTGTAAATACAGCTTCATTTGCTTCTAACTGAGTTGGTTTGGCAAAATTAATGTTGAGGGGGACACTTCAACCCACCACAACTGTGTTTTACTGAATCATTCCTTCGGCATCCCTGGTTTCAGCTTTTGCCATTTGTCACCGCACATGCCTAGCTCCTGCACTCAAAATAAATGCAGAGCCGTCCATCTGAAGTGGCTGTCTGTCATCATGAAAGATAGCTTGCAGGATTTAGATCCCTGTGGTGCTTTGTCCTGATCTGTTCTGGTTACAGTAAACATTAAAGGATGTCAGACTAGCAGATTTTCCAATCTGCACAATTTCTAGGAAGCTTAAAACAACACAGGCTGCTGCACGAATCCCATTAGGAGAAGAAATACCACAGGAAAAGAAAGGCAAAAATGTCTGCAGACCTCTGCTGAGGAAATCTGAACAAACAAGTTTCCAAACAACAGTTAAGAGAAAAAAATTCAAGAGGTAGTGGTTTCCCAGCTGACAAGTGCTAAATACTATCCAGGGGTTATTGACTATCTGATTAGAATGAAATGGAGCTGAAGTGCAATTGATTCAGGAATAAACAATGCATCTATTCAGGGTGATGGCCACAGAAAGCATAAGTGGTGAAAGAGTCCCCACTCAATTTATCAGGTGTTTCTACAGCAGTTACTTATCATAGAATCATAGAATCAATAAGGTTGGAAAAGACCTCAGAGATCATCAAGTTCAACCTGTCACCCAACACCTCATGACTACTGAACCATGGCACCAAGTGCCACATCCAAGCCTTTTTTGAACACCTCCCTGGGCAGCACATCCAATGGCAAATTACTCTTTCTGTGAAGAACTAAACCTCCCCTGGTGCAGCTTGAGACTGTGTCCTCTTGTTCTGGTGCTGCTTGCCTGGGAGAAGAGACCAGCCCCCTCCTGGCTACAACCTCCCCTCAGGTAGTTGTAGACAGCAAGAAGGTCTCCCCTGAGCCTCCTCTTCTCCAGGCTAAACAACCCCAGCTCCCTCAGCCTCTCCTCACAGGACTTGTGCTCAAGACCTCTCCCCAGCTTTATTGCCCTTCTCTGGACTTGTTCAAGAGTCTCAATGTCCTTCTGAAATTGAGGGGCCTAGAGCTGGAGACAGGACTCGAGGGGTGGCCTAACCAGTGCTGAGTACAAGGGTGCAATGACTTCCCTGCTCCTGCTGGCCACACTATTCCTGATGCAGGCCAGGATGCCATTGGCCTTCTTGGCCACCTGGGCACACTGCTGCCTCATGTTCAGCCTACTGTCAACCAGTACCTGCAGGTCCCTCTCTGCCTGGCCACTCTCCAGCCACTCTGACCCCAGCCTGTAGCACTGCATGGGGTTGTGACCAAAGTGCAACACCCAGCACTTGGACTTGTTAAATACTATCATGTTGGGCTCTGCCCATCTGTCCAGCCTGTCAAGGTCCCTCTGGAGTGCCCTTCTACTCTCTAACAGATCCACACCTGCTCCCAGCTTGGTGCCGTCTACAAACTTACTAATGGTGGACTCAATCCCCTCATCCAGATCATCAATAAAGATATTGAGTAGGATTTAGGAAGACTTATATATATTCAGTACCTTCTCTGTACCAAAATGCAGCTTCCTACTTAATGTTTCCAAAATGGAGGAAGGCCCTGAAGAAAGTCACTGAACTCATACGCAACAAGGACTCAGAGCAAGGAAAACAGCATTAGCCTGAAAGCTAGTTTGCTTTTATTCTCTGTGCCTCTGGCTGGCTAAGGCAGCATTTTCTTGCTCTGCTCAACATTCCGTTTACTTGCCCCTGCATATTCATCTTTTTCTTCTGTGCCAACAAAATGAGAAAACAGAGGGGATTTCAGGATGCATGTGAGACACCTCTTTCTTGCAACTCATATTCTTTGTCTGGAAGGCTTTTTTCCCCCCTTTTTTGTTTTTTTCTTTCTTGTATTAAATCTCCAGTGTCCTCTCTCCTGTGTTCACAACCCTTGTGCCAACACAAGGCTGGACTTGCGCAGCTGAAGTAGCAGCCGAGTGACCTGGCAGGTCCCACGGGAAAACAGTTTCACCAAAGCCTGTTTTCAGCTGTATTAGCTGTGTGACATGGCTCATTGTGTAGCTAAAGGAGTGCTCATGACAGGTCAGGGGCCGAGCAGGGGCAGGAATCACAGGACTGTCTTTTTCAGCATCAGTGATTGGGTTAGGCCATTTAAGGTAACTGCAGCTTAAGACTTCCAGGAATATCATTGCTACCTGACTTTCCAGAGACATATGCAGTATCTAAATGGTGTAGGTGTGTTGTGCTTCATTTAGTAACAACAGGTCCTACTGCCCTATATTTTCCCTACCCATTTTTATCTGAAGCTTTGTATCTATCGAGCTGTAACTGAACAGTTAAAAGGAGAGGAAGGCCTTTTGATGAGGTGCTTCTTAGCTTTACATTGCTGCATTTATATTTATCTTTAAATTGATTGATATTCTCATCTGCTGGCCCATAAGCTCCTGGGTTTAGTTTATGCTAATGACTGACAAGTTTTGCAATTCATCAAGAGCTAAGAACAGATTGTATTTGGGGAAGAGTTCTGCTAGCAATCTGTATTACACTCTCTCTGGTCTGTTTTCTTTTGGGTAGGAGAGAATGGGAAAAAAATTATGCTTAAAATCTTAACACATCCCAGTAGTTTAGAAAAGGCTCTGTGCTGCCATTGTTGATAGTATTTGCTTCCAGAGAAACAAGATGGAAAACTAAAAACTAAGACAAAGAAGAAGAAGATGCATTTTGCCTTGAATGCCTGGACCTTTTGGCTTGTGGTTTGAATGAAGAAATAGGAATCTTATCAACAATAACACAATCAAGCTTTGCCCATGAAAAATAAAGATTAAAATAAAAAAGTCAAGCACAGCTTTCATGAAGCTGATTTAGAAAAGAAGCTGTTAGCAGACAACTGGCTGGGTGAAGAGCTGGTTAGTTACAAAGCAATCATAAGATATTTTTGGGTAGTAGAATTATAAACAGAAGTAAGACTGAGGTTTGACTGTCTTTTCACAGAATCACAGAATCACCAGGGTTGGAAGAGACCTCAAAGATCATCAAGTCCAACCTGTCACCACAGACCTCATGACTACTAAACCATGGCACCAAGTGCCATGTCCAATACCCTCTTGAACACCTTCAGGGATGGTGACTCTACTACCTCCCTGGGCAGCACATTCCAACGGCTAACAACTCTCTCTGTGAAGTACTTTCTCCTCACCTCCAGCCTAAACTGCCCCTGGCACAGTTTGAGACTCTTGTTCTGGTGCTGGTTGCCTGGGAGAAGAGACCAACCCTCTCCTGGCTACAACCTCCCCTCAGGGTAGCTGTAGACAGCAATAAGGTCACCCCTGAGCCTCCTCCTCTGCAGGCTAAGCAACCCCAGCTCCCTCAGCCTCTCCTCACAGGGCTTGTACTCGAGGCCTCTCACCAGCCTCATTGCCCTTCTCTGGGTTAGGAACTGGCTGGAGGGCTGAGCCCAGAGAGTGGTGGTAAATGGTGCCACATCCAGCTGGCAGCCAGTCACTGGTGGTGTCCCCCAGGGATCAGGGCTGGGCCCCATGCTCTTTAATATCTTCACTGATGATCTGGATGAGGGGATTGAGTCAGTCATCAGCAAATTTGCAGATGACACCAAGCTGGGAGTGGATGTTGATCTCTTAGAGGGCAGAAGGGCTCTGACCGACTGGACAGATGGGCAGAGTCCAACAGGATGGCATTCAACAAGTCCAAGTGCCAGGTGCTGCACTTTGGCCACAATAATCCCATGCAGATCTACAGGCTGGGGTCAGAGTGGCTGGAGAGCTGCCAAACAGAAAGGGACCTGGGGATGCTGGTTGACATCTGGCTGAACATGAGCCAGCAGTGTGCCCAGGTGGCCAAGAAGGCCAATGGCATCCTGGCCTGCATCAAGAATAGCGTGGCCAGCAGGAGCAGGGAGGTCATTGTGCCCCTGTACTCAGCACTGGTTAGGCCATCCCTTGAGTCCTGTGTCCAGTTCTGGGCCCCTCAGTTTAAGAAGGACATTGAGACTCTTGAACATGACTTTTGTGGCATTAAGGAGGTTAAGATAATCTTAGAGGGTGACAGTAGAGGATTATTTTTATCCCACACAGGGAGGAGCATGGATATTTGCACTTAAAAGATAAATTTAATCAAATTCAAACTACAAAGTGCCTTTTTTCTTTATTTTTTATTTTTTCTTTTCTTGTTTCTTTTTCTTTTCTTTCTTTCATTTTTTCTTTCCCTTTCCTTTTGCACTGGAAGAATTTATACAGATCTATGATGTAATCAGTATTATTGAAGTCTTTACATAGAAAGCTCTCTAAAATATAGGCAATTAAAGTTATGAGATCTGTGAAAGGACTGATTGATAAAATTTTACAGCTTTCACAAGTCAGACTACAGATTCACAGTGGTGGGTTTCAGCCTTTAAGTTTGGGCTATAAAACTGCAGTTATAGAGACTGAAAGAATTGACTTTGTTTAGTCCAAAGACTCAGAACCCATAGGTATTGTCATAAATGGAATCCTCTCAGTATGGAATGGAACAGAAAGAAATTGATATTGCTGGGACTCTATAGAAGTTGGGTTAGTGGCAAGGTGACAGGGAATTATACATGTTCTATCTATATAATTTAGGAAAATATGTATAAGCTTGAGGATCTTACAGCTTTCAATCTTCATTCTGATTTCTTGACCTCATCCCCCGGGGGGATCTGCTGAATTCTGAAGCTACAAACGGAACCATCAGAGCAGCAAGCTGATTTCTCCCTGGATAAACCAATTGATCTTCTATGTTTGCAAAATATACTGCATCTGTGAGCTCCTCACCAGAGTCCTCTCTGCTGGTTTCTGCATTGTGATTTACAAGAACAGGCAAGTTTGGAGTCAGCTCAGCTCCATGAGCAACATGCTGTGAGACTCCAGGGAAGTCTGAGGCTTTGGCCTGTGAGAATGTTGAGTTGCTGGAATGTGTCCAGAGAAGGGCAACAAAGCTGGGGAGGGGTTTGGAGCACAAGCCCTACAAGGAGAGGCTGAGGGAGCTGGGGTTGCTTAGCCTGCAGAAGAGGAGGCTCAGAGGAGACCTTCTTGCTCTCTACAACTACCTGAAGGGAGATTGTAGCCAGGAGGGGGTTGGTCTCTTCTCCCAGGCAACCAGCACCAGAACAAGAGGACACAGTCTCAAGCTGCACCAGGGGAGGTTTAGGCTGGATGTTAGGAAGAAGTTATCCACAGAAAGAGTGATTTGCCACTGGAATGTGCTGCCCAGGGAGGCGGTGGAGCCACCATCACTGGAAGTGTTTAGGAAGAGACTGGATGGAGTGCTTGGTGCCATGGTTTAATTGATTAGATGGTGTTGGGTGACAGGTTGGACTTGATGATCTCTGAGGTCTTTTCCAACCTGGTTAACTGTATTCTATTCTATTCTAATGAGGACCTAAAGGGGTGCAATCATGCTGAGAAAGTATCAAGTTGAAAAAACACAAGGGGGAATGAGAGGGTGGGCCCCATCTGTCAGTGATTTTTGCTGTGCATGTCAATGGCATGTAGCAATTATCCTAGTGACATAGAATATAGAATGATTTTGGTTAGAAAAGTCCTTTAAGATCATTGAGTCAAACAGTTACATAACTCCACCACTTCTGCTGCTAAACTATGTCCCTTGGCACCACATCTATGCATCTTTTAAACACCTCCAGGGATGATGATTCATCCACCTAACCCTTTCAGTCGAGAAATTTCTTCTAATATCCAGTTTAAATCTCCCCAGCTGAAACTTGAGAACGTTTCCTCTCATTCTTATCACTTGTTACTAGGGAGAAGAGACCAACACACAGCATGCTACAACCTCCTCCACCTGCTACAACTCATGAAGCTGAAGAGGCTGCTCAGAGAAGGGTTTGGACTTGGACTTTGGGATCTCTCCCTCCCCTCCTCCGCTGGAGGACAGTGCAGCCAAGAAGGATGACCTCTCCTCCACACCAAAGCTGCAGCAGCTTTCCTCCACAGACCCAAACTGGCTTGGGGGGTGAGGGGTGTGGTAATATAATTCCTTTCCTCTTCTCTCTCCCTCTTCTCTCTCTCACTCTCTATTCTCTTTCTCTCTCCCTCTGATCCATCCCCTTTATCCTGTTAATAAATAGCCTGGCTGTTGATGTTTTGGCCTTGTTTTGCCTCTAGTTTCATACCACAGGAATATTCAAAAGAACTGAGTCTCTTTCCCTCCCTGGTCTGAGACAGAAGGAAAACAAAAGATTATTCTGAACAAATTCATTGGATAAATATCTGGAATAAGAGGAGCTGTTCCATAACAGTTCTTCCCTTTTGTCTTCTCTTCTGATCTCAGATGTTTTGCTTTGCTCAGGAGATAATAATGTGCTTCCCTGGTCCCTGACCAGGGGGCTTTTTGTGGTGTTTGCTAATTGTAAATATCTGTATAATATTGTAACTCCTCTCTGTATTGTACATATTCATTGCATTCCATCGCAGATTGTAGACTTGGCTTGCAAATACAGCTTCCTTTGCTTCTAACTGCATTGGTCTGGCAAAGTTAATGCTGGGGGGTGGGAAACTTCAGCCCACCACACTCGTATTTCAGTACATTGGGACAGCCTGGTGCTGGTTGATTGTAGGCTGAACATGAGCCTGCAGTGTGCCCAGGCAGCCAAGAAGGCCAATGGCATCCTAGCCTTCATCAGAAACAGTGTGGCCAGCAGGAGCAGGGAGGTCATTCTGCCCCTGTACACTGCACTGGTTAGACCACACCTTGAGTCCTGTGTCCAGTTCTGGACAGTTTAGGAAAGAGTTGTCTTGCTGGAGTGTGTCCAGAGAAGGGCAACAAAGCTGGGGAGGGGTTTGGAAGACAAGCCCTATGAGGAGAGGCTGAGGGAGCTGGGGTTGCTTAGCCTGGAGAAGAGGAGACTCAGGGGTGACCTCATTGCTCTCTACAAGTACCTGAAGGGAGGTTGTAGCCGGCAGAGGTTGGTCTCTTCTCCCAGGCAGCCAGTACCAGAACAAGAGGACACAGTCTCAGGCTGCGCCAGGGCAGGTTAAACTGGATGTTAGGAAGAAGTTCTATACCGAGAGAGTGGTTGCCCATTGGAATCAGCTGCCCGGGGAGGTGGTGGAGTCACCTCCATTGGAGGTGTTCAAGAAGAGGCTTGATGGGGTGCTTGGTGCCACGGTTTAGTTTTTTAGTTGTTTAAGTGGGTTGTATTGTACTGTATTGTATTGTATTGTATTGTATTGTATTTAGGTGGGTTGGATTGGTTGATGGGTTGGACGTGATGATCTTGAAGGTCTCTTCCAACCTGGTGTATTATATTGTATTGTATTGTATTGTGCCTTTAAGACTTTCTGTCTGAAGAATGTCCAGCCTGCCTGGACATCTTGGCCCTCTAGGACCGGAAAACAAGATAAGACACATCACACTTTCCCTTATGTACATTATCTTGTATTTGTTTCCAGATCAGGAATTACCTTTAGTTGATTAGATAGTGTTGGATGATAGGTTGGCCTCGATGATTTCAAAGGTCTTTCCTAACCTGGTTAATTCTGTTCTATTGTGTTATTCCTGAGCCAAAATCCAATAATAATAAACTGCTTACACCTGAGACATAGGTACCTTAAAGGATTTTTAAGAAAATGGAGTCATTTAACTGGTCCTGGATATGCACCTCAGGCATTTTGTGCCTTATGAAGCCCTCCTCTACTTCTCAAGCAGCATGAAAACTTTTCCTTCCAAATGACAATAGGTTATTTTGTTTTTAATGAGAGAAACTTCTGCTGCCATGCAGAGACTTTTAAAGCATTATTCTCTCTGAAGGACTTTACTGGATGCAAATGAAAGAAAAAGGAGCTTTTCTGAACTGGGGGGAAAAAAAAATCACTTTTGGATTCCAAGTATTTTAATGTTTCTGGTTTTGCTTTTAATCTATGCTTAATAATATCAGAAAGGATTTCTGTAATGTGGTTGCTATGGTAAAAGCAGACCTGTGTCCCATTACACAAACCTTGAACTGTGATTAACTGTTTCATGTTACTGGAGCAAAGGAAGGTATAAATAGCATGTTAACACCTTCAGAACCAGCAGCTTTTCATCCTCGTGGTGCCAGGCAGAGATTTTTCCTTTCATTAGACAGAGCTAGGACTGTTCTGTAGTGCACATCAGGTAGCCAGATGGAAGCTGACAATGCTTTTCAGGCCATCTTGCCGAACGCATAAATTCATCCTTTTGAGGGCCAGAAAGATATCTATCCGTTATTTTTAACATAGGTTATACAGCTTAAGAGATTGAACACATCTAAGTGCTGGGTTCTACACATTGGCCACAACAACCCCATGCAGTGCTACAGGCTGGGGTCAGGGTGGCTGGAGAGCGGCCAGGCAGAGAGGGACCTGGGGGTCCTGGTTGATAGTAGGCTGAACATGAGCCAGCAGTGTGTTCAGGTGGCCAAGAAAGCCAATGGCATCTTGGCCTGCATCAGGAATAGTGTGGCCAGCAGGAGCAGGGAAGTCATCGTGCCCCTGGACTCAGGACTGGTTAGGCCACACCTTGAGTCCTGTGTCCAGTTCTGGGCCCCTGAATTTAAGAAGGACATTGAGACTCTTGAACGTGTCCAGAGAAGGGCAACAAGGCTGGGGAGAGGCCTTGAGCACAGCCCTATGAGGAGAGGCTGAGGGAGCTGCTATTGTTTAGCCTGGAGAAGAGGAGGCTCAGGGGAGACCTTATTGCTCTCTACAACTACCTGAAGGGAGGTTGTAGCAGGTGGGTGTTGGTCTCTTCTCCCAGGCAGCCAGCACCAGAACAAGAGGACACAGTCTCAAGCTGTGCCAGGGGAGGTTTAGGCTGGATGTTAGGAAGAAGTTCTTCCCAGAAAGACAGATTGGCCATTGGAATGTGCTGCCCAGGGAGGTGGTAGAGTCCCCATCACTGGAGGTGTTTAGGAAGAGACTGGATGGGGTGCTTGGTGCCATGGTTTAGTTGATTAGGTGGTGTTGGGTGATAGGTTGGACTCAATCTCAAAGGTCTTTTCCATCCTGGTTAATGTCTTGTCTTTTCTATTCTATTCTATTCTATTCTATTCTATTCTATTCTATTCTATTCTATTCTATTCTATTCTATTCTATTCTATCCTATCCTATTCTATGCAATGCTATGCTATGCTATGCAATGCAATTAAAATAATAATGGGGTGCTTGGTGCCATGGTTTAGTTGTTTAGGTGGGTTGGATTGGTTGATAGGTTGAACACGATGATCTTGAAGGTCTCTTTCAACCTGCTGTATTGTATTGCGATGATCTTGAAGGTCTCTTCCAACCTGCATTTATTTATTGTATTATTGTATTGTATTGTATTGTATTGTATTGTATTGTATTGTATTGTATTGCATTGCATTGTATTGCATTGTGTTGTTACCTGGAAAATCCATCAGCTTTTTCTCCCTGTCCTTTCTGGTTTCTTTTCTGTATACAAACCTGCAAAGGATATCAGCACAGTGTGACTGGGACTTTGTTGCAGTAGATGGCTTTCTGCTGTACAGAAAGAGATGGTCTCTGCCCTTGGATGCTTATACATCAGGGACAGTAATCAATCTTAGCCAGCAGAATAAATCACTATTGTCAGTTGCTATGTCTGGATGCTGACAGTTGGTTTTGGTGTTGATGGCTTTTTTGTTCATTTGGTTTTAATATGTACATCGAATTTATTTAAGGAAACCCAATGATCTAAGGCGAATAATTTATGCCATTTTTTCAGCTCTTATAGATCAGCACAGCTCTATAGATTGCAATGAAATGACATAAATTTCAGCTAAGAATCTCAACTCTCCCTTCTTTGAGGAGGTAACATCTTTTGAAAGGGTAGGATGAAAGGCTTCTCAGAGTACTTTCTCTAAAGTTAGTGTAAATTCACAGGAGAACCTGGCTGAGTGCTCATGAGTGGCCAGGCATTTGACTTGGGTTTAGTGCTTTAATATAAGGTACAGGTTCTCCTAGTGTACAGCCAAATATCTCAATTTATGAGGTGTATATCACATTTCTTTATACATTTAATCACCTTCAAATAGAACATTGATCTTGAATTGCATAAAAATTGCAGCCTCCACCAGTGATATCTTGCTTCACGCTCCACCCTTTGAAATGGAATTAATTGTTTAGTGTTGTAATCTCTGAAACAGTGCATTGAATTCCTTCTCTGATTAGAATCTCACACATTAGGATGTTTCTTGCCTTTTGTACTGATTTCTAGGCTCATTTCAATGATAGAAATGAAGGAAATGTAAAATGATAGATGGACATGTGCAAGAAGGGCCACGAGGATGAGCAGAGGGCTGGAGCACTCTCCTATGAGGACAGACTGAAGGGGTTGGGGCTGTTCATTCTGGAGAAGAGAAGGCTCTGAGGTGACCTCCTTGTGGCCTTCCAGTATCTGAAGGGGGCCTACAAGAAGGCTGGGGAGGGATTTCTCAGGCTATCAGGTAGTGATAGGACTAGGGGAATGGAATGAAGCTGGAGGTGGGGAGATTCAAGCTAGATGTGAGGAGGAAGTTCTTCCCCATGAGAGTGGTGAAGCCCTGGAATGGGTTGTCCAGGGAGGTGGTTGAGGCCCCATCCCTGGAGGTGTTTAAGCCCAGGCTGGATGAGGCTGTGTCCAGCCTGATCTAGTGTGGGGTGTCCCTGCCCATGGCAGGGGGGTTGTAACTAGATGATCCTTGTGGTCCCTTCCAACCCTGACTGATCCTATGATACTATAGATTTTTATCTCTCTTCATATAACTCCTCCAGGTTTATTGCTTTTTTTACACAGCTTTATTCTACTCCTTGTAGGAACTTTGTTTCAGGTGTGTTGAATGAACTCCACTCTAGCTGTTTATTTCTGGGCAAGGTTTTAGCACTGCTTAACTGAAAATCATGTGTTTAGACCATCCATGTATATGAGCATAAAAAACACACCAGGAATCCTCACTAGGTTTATTTCATAGTACCTTTGGCACTTCTTTTTCTTTTAAATAACAAGTAATACTTGAGTGCTGGACATGGATTACCTGGGTCATTTCACTGCTAATACAAGCCCTGGCAATTTTGGCTTGTGCATGTTGGCAGTCACTACAGTAGTTTCATAGTTTCATAGTTTCAGTCAGGGTTGGAAGGGACCACAAGGATCATCTAGTTCCAACCCCCCTGCCATGGGCAGGGACACTCTACACTAGATCAGGCTGGCCAGAGCCTCATCCAGCCTGGGCTTAAACACCTCAGGGACGGGGCCTCAACCACCTCCCTCGACAACCCATTCCAGGGCCTCACCACTCTCATGGGGAAGAACTTCCTCCTCACCTTCAGCCTGAATCTCCCCACCTCCAGCTTCATTCCATTCCCCCTAGTCCTATCATACCTGATAGCCTGAAAAGTCCCTCCCCAGGGCACAGGCTGTTGGTACAGGCTGGGCCAAAAGCTATTTCAGTGGTGTGGCCACAGCACTGTCCGCTTTGGATCCTCCCTTTCTCGGCTAACATCCAACCTCAGGATGCCCTGTGCCTGCAGACCCCTGTATTTGCCTCCATGTTACCACCTGGGCATGTAAAGCATATATCTCTGACTTACTAATGGAAGAAATATATTTGCATTTGATTCTTCTGATGTGCTCCCTGTGTTTCAGACTCTTTTAAGTTAGAAGAAAAGGAAATGAAGCAGTAATTGTGTCTTATGGATCCTGTGCAGTGCTCTGCAGCCCTACAAGAACCAAGATTCAGTGCCGTGAAGTGTGGACATATACACACAGCCAGCCTAATTATTTGTCCTCAGAAAAGCTTTGTTTATCAGAAAGGGCATAATCACTGCCTTAAATTTGGGCCCAAACTTGAGAAATGCATGGGGAAGATCAATTCATTTTTCTTCTGATTGTAGTACATGGGAGCTGGGTTGTGCTGACAATGTGTCTGCTGATTAATCCAGACCACGAAGTAGGAAGTTTAGTCCTGAAGTCATTTCACAAATACCATAGTGGCCACATGACCAGCTCAGAGATGAAGGAAACTCCTGTACACATATGCTTGTAGTCATGCAGCCATATTCTCTCCAGCTGCACAGAATACCATTCTAATGTACCTTTTGCTCTGGATTTGACAGTTAGGCAAGAGCTTGCTAAAAAGCCATACTGACATCAGCTTGTGACTGCAAGCATCTCCCTTATGCCACTGTTAGAGGACCAGGGCTGGTGTAGCAATGTAGAAAGCAAAGATTCGGAGGAGCACTTAAAGCAGTCCAGCAAAATATTGCAGGAATTCCTTCCTAGGTATTTCTCCTTGATTTTTCAGTCATCCAAATGAGAGCAGGTACCCTTTGTACCCTGGCAAAATACAGTTAGTTTTGCAAGAGAAAATAAGATTTGGGGAGGGACATTTTTGTGGGAGCAGTATAAATAAGCCTATGCTTAGTGCACCCCTGTGCTTCATACTGCTGCCATGGGTGAAAGGCCTGTTAGCTAATGCTGGTGAATGAGCAGAAGGCCAATCTCATTCAGTTTGAATAAGGAGAAGAGTTAAAGGGTGTTATCAAATGAGCAAAGTGGGAAAGGGCTTGCCATAAAGCCCTGAGGACAGATGGGGATTTCATAAAAGGAGGAGGATGACGACATGAGGAAAACTTGTTTGAAACTTTAATACTTGTGCAGCATTGCAGGGGAAAGCTAAATGAGAGATGAGAAATTGTTCACCACAAGATGGCAAACAGTCACAAATTCAAGACTATCTCAGCTGGGGAAGGCTGTATCCTTCTTCCCTTCTCAGGCTAATCATGGATTTTTCAGAGTCAATTCCCATAAAACAATTAGGATAGTCAGACACTGCAGGGCTTGGTGGTATTGATGCAGCGTGAAGCTCACTAAACAGCCCAGTATATGAGTCAGCATCAAGCAAGGACTCTGAATGCACTGAAACTTCTGCAGTCACTGACACTAAATTCAATAGGCTTTTGACTTGCTCCTCAGCAGCCCAGCAAAGCATGTTTATCAGTCACTGTGTTGCTGGAGCAGTCTCAAGTGAGGTATACTTCTTGGCTAAGGGCACCCTTAGCCTGAAAATTGACCATTAGCTTTTCTTACCATAAGGCTTTCATTTGACTCACAGTCTGTGTTGTTCCACAAGAAATGATGCCCAGAGCAGAAGAGGAGGCCTGGGGAGACCTTATTGCCCTCTATAACTTACCTGAAGGGAGGCTGTAGCCAGGAGGGGGTTAGTCTCTTCTCCCAGGCAACCAGCAGCAGAACAAGAGGACACAGTCTCAAGCTGTGTCAGGGGAGGTTTAGGCTGGATGTTAGGAAGAAATTCATCACAGAAAGAGAGATTGTTCATTGGAATGGGCTTCCCAGGGAGGTGGTGGAGTCACCATCACTGGAAGTGTTTAAAAAGAGCCTGGATGAGGTACTTAGTACCATGGTTTAGTTGATTAGATGGTGTTGGGTGATAGGTTGGACTCGGTGATCTCAAAGGTCTTTTTAACCTGGTTAATTCTGCATTCTGAAGAAAGTTCTTCACAGAGAGTAATTTGCCACTGGAATGTGCTGCCCAGGGAGGTGGTGGAGTCACCATCCCTGGAGGTGTTCAAGAGGGGATTGGACGTGGCACTTGGAGCCATGGTTTAGTTGTCAGGAGGTGTTGGGTGACAGGTTGGACTCGATGATCACTCTGAGGTCTTGTCCAACCTGGTAGATTCTGTGATTCTATGATTGCCCCTCCTTGGGGGAAGTGGAGGACTCAGCTCTATGTTTTACAACCTGGTTACTGCTGATTGCCCCAAAAAAGTGTTCTGTACCTCAGAGGGACACATTTCAGCCCAGAGAAAATGATAGGCAGTTATGAGCTTTGTGGGCTTGATATCCTGTTGAGAAATATGTGTTAAAATACATGCAAGTAATGCAAACTGGGATGTCTTCTCCCTGTGCTCTGAAAGTCTCTGCTGAAGGATTAAAAAAACCCTCATCAATATGAGCCACACCAAAGAAAGTGAGATCCTCAGGTGAGGATAAAATACCTTACACTGAAGTTCAGTAATACTAGTAAAGGAAAATAATAGTAAATCAATAAATAAACTAACAAACAAAAATACCCCCAAACAAATGTTGCCCTTACACTCTGCTCTTCCCAGCTGCAGAGCACAGCTGCCCATTCAGATCTTCAGCAAACTATTTTTTTTGCCTTAAATGAACTTACCATCTGCCCAGTGTCATTGCCTGGCCACTAAATCAGGCACTAATGAGCATCTCCAAATCACACCATGAGATCAGAATGGTTCTCGCTTGATGCCACCTCCACTGGGATTTCTCCTCTTCTGTAATGCTTGGCAACTGAGATGTGAAATTTGCTACTTAGCCAAGAAACCACCTCCTTGTATGCTGACCAAACAGACGTCTGGTTTGCAGTGATGTAGTGGTTTTGATTTTGGTGTGGTTTTTCCCAGCTTTTAATTTTGTTATCCAGGGATTAGTAACCAGCTTTTATCCCACTGGTGTGGGTCATGCTTCTAAACAGGTTTTGAAAGGAGCCCGGGGCAAGCGTTAAGGCACTTACAAAAGAGAGGTTAGAAGGAGAATGAACTAGCTCAGGGATCCTCCAGATCCACTGCCTCCCCACAGGATTATTAGCACAACCCCCCTGGGTACTTTGTCAAGTCAGGAGGTCTTTTGCTTTCAAATAATGAGAAAGAACCTCTGGAACAAAGAAACAAAAGCTCCCTGTTTGCATTGCTACAAGCAGTTAAATGTATTATGAGAGCTTCTGCTTGCCAATCCCTTTCCTGCAGGCCAGCATGGTGACAGTGGTGGTGTCCAACTCTGAGGGAATGATCGATTCACAAACAAGGGCTAATTTTCTCTGCTGCAGTTGGGGGATGCTAAAACTGTGCTGCTGATAATAAGGTTTGAGTGCAACAGGAGAGGCAAGATGTCAATAGCATTATAAAAACAGTGAGGCACTGCAGCAAGCAAGGCTTTTTGTCTGATAAAGTGCAGTTTCCTGGGAGAAGTTGGAGGCTCTGAAATAAGCGTGGTATGAGATTGCCACTGCAGACTGTCAATTTATTAACTCTCTGTGGCTTGCTAGAGAACTTAATTGTGCCTTGCAAAGCAGAATTCACACTTTAGTGCATATTACTGAAATATATAACATGTTTACATGGTATCTTTCATTCTGAAGGGACTCTAAACTCATTGCAGATTGTCTATAATGGAATCACTCAACCAGAGGTGACGTATCATCATCTCGGGGGCATAATGAAGAAACAGAACTCTCACAGGGGGAAAAGAATAACTTCTGTTGAAAGCACATGGCAATTCTAGGGGCTTAAAGGTAATTATGGCAAAATGAAGATGATTGTAGACTGCAAAGAATACTTAGCACTTTGGGAACAAGAACCCAGAGTCTTAGCTATGGCTTACTTTATTGATGATCTGGATGAGGGGATTGAGTCCATTGTCAGTAAGTTTGCAGAAGACACCAAGCTGGGAGCAGGTGTTAGAGGGTTGGAGATCTCTGCAGAGGAATCTTGACAGGCTGGACAGATGGGCAGAGTCCAAGGGCATGAGATTGAACACATCTAAGTACCAGGTTCTACACATTGGCCACAACAACCCCATGCAGGGCTACAGGCTGGGGTCTCAGTGGCTGGAGAGCAGCCAGGCAGAGAAGAACTTGGGGGTACTGGTCGATAGTAGGCTGAATATGAGCCAGCAGTGTGTCATGGTGGCTGAGAAGGCCAATGGCATCCTGGCCTGTATCAGGAATAGTGTGGCCAGCAGGAGTAGGGAAGTCTTGTTCCCCTGTACTCAGCACTGGTTAGGCAACCCCTTGAGTCCTGTGTCCAGTTCTGGGTCCACTCAGTTCAGGAAAGATGTTGAGTTGATGGAATATGTCCAGAGAAGGGCAAGAAAGCTGGGGAGGGGTTTGGAGCACAAGTCCTATGAGGAGAGGCTGAAGGAGTTGGGGTTGCTTAGCCTGGAGAAGAGGAGGCTCAGGGGAGACCTTAGTGCTGTCTACAACTACATGAAGGGTGGTTGTAGCCAGGGGGGGGTGGGCCTTTTCTCCCAGGCAACCAGCACCAGAACAAGGGGACAGAGTCTCAAGCTGTGCCAGAGCAAGTTTAGGCTGGGGGTGAGGAGAAAGTTCTTCACAGAGTCATTTGCCATTGGAATGTGCTGCCCAGGGAGGTGGTGGAGTCACCATCCCTGGAGGTGTTCAAGAGGGGATTGGATGTGGCACTTGGTGCCACGGTTTAGTCATGAGGTCTCTGCTGACAGGTTGGACTTGATGATCTTTGAGGTCTCTTCCAACCTTGGTGATTCTGTGAGGTTATTTTACAATACAATACAATACAATACAATACAATACAATACAATACAATACAATACAATACACCAGGTTGGAAGAGACCTTCAAGATCATCATGTCCAATGCATCAACCAATCCAACCCACCTAAATACAATACAATACAATACAATACAATACAATACAATACAATACGGTTTAGTTGATTAGATGGTGTTGGGTGATAGGTTGGACTTGATGATTGCAAAGGCTTTCTCCAACCTGGTTAATTCTGTTCTGTTCTATTCTATTCTATTCTATTCTATTCTATTCTATTCTTTCTACTGTACTTTTTGCTGACTGTGGTGGGTTGAAACTTTTCTCCCAGTGTGAACTTTGCCAGACCAACTCAGTTAGAAGCAAATGAAGCTGTATTTGCAAGGAAGAGCTACACTCTACAATGCAATGCAATGAATAGGTACAAAATATACAGGAGTTACAATATTATACAGACATTTGCAATTAGCAAACAACACCCCCCCCACCCACTCAGAAACCAGGGAAGCCATTCCACTACCCCCCTGTCCCAAGAGAGAAGAGGAGCAGAGAGAAAGCAGTGGGTTAAGCTTAACTAAACAACGCAGCTAAGGTCAGCCAAAAAGCAGGTTAACCTCTCCAGAGCAAAGCAAGCAGAGAGAGATCAGAAAAGAGAAAGAATGGTTTAGGTACAGCCCATTTTGGGGCAGATATTCCTCCAATGAATTTGTTTAGAGTAATGTTTTGTTTTCCTTTGTACACCCAATAGTGATTTCTTTAAATTTTTCTACTTTTCTGCTCAAAATCTGTAACTAAGCTTTAAAGGCATTGCCTAAAACCACCTCGCTGAGCCAGGAGAATAATGGTAGCAAAATCCACCACTGTAACTCTCATCTGGTATGAGCTCTTTCACCTCTGCAGTCCTCCAGGCCAAAGCCTTTTGCCCTGCTGGGGTTTGTTGACATAGAGTGCAGCAGTCAGCCAAACTTCCTTCATTAGTAAAGCCTGAAAGAGCCAAGACTTTCTCAGGCGTAGCTGGGCGGGTTTATACAGTGAGGCAACAGCCTAAAGCTAGGGATATAACTGCAGCCCTGAGAGGTCAGTGTAAATCCTGCCATCCCCCCCCTGCCAAAGCCAGAAGTCGGAGATCATGGCCTCTTGGATGCCCCTGCATCCACCAGCTCAGGACCCACAGCACATTATGCAGCAGAGTACTTTGCCGTCTGCTGTGCTAAATTCAGCCCCTTAAAATGAGTTTGATAATGCAAGTGGTGACCTTAAACATGTGAGGTCAAAGCTGGGCAGGAATGCCATTTGGGAATTTCTGAATCCTGGAAATGACAACCAATGCAGGCCAAATTACACACATCCATATCCTTGGCACAAGTTGTGTTTTACAAAAGTCATAATAACAGTTAGATTGTTTGGGGCAAAATAACTGTAACTGCATAGCTTTTCTGCTCCTACACATCAAACTTCACATACACAGTTTGCTTCTCTTTTCTATACTCAGCACTTGTTACACCACACCTTGAGTCCTGTTTCCAGTTCTGGGCTCGTCAGTTTAAGAAGGACATTGAGACTCTTGAATGTGTCCAGAGAAGGGCAATGAGGCTGGGGAGAGGCCTTGAGCACAGCCCTGTGAGGAGAGGCTGAGGGAGCTGGGGTTGCTTAGCCTGGAGGAGAGGAGGCTCAGGGGAGTCCTCATTGCTCTCTACAACTACCCAAAGGGAAGTTGTAGCCAGGTGGGGTTGGTTCTTCTCAGGGCAAGCAGCACAGACAGAGGAACAGTCTCAAGCTGCACCAGGGAAGTTCAGGCTGGATGTTAGGAAGAAGTTCTTCCCAGAAAGAGAGATTGGCCCTTGGAATGTGCTGCCCAGGGAGGTGGTGGAGTCACCATCCCTGGGGGTGTTCAAAAAGGGATTGGACGTGGTACTTGGTGCCATGGTTTAGTAGTCCTGAGGTGTTGGGTGGCAGGTTGGCCTTGATGATCTTTGAGGTGTTTTCCAACCTTATTGATTCTGTGATTCTATGATAAATACTGAGAGTGCACACTACTGGAGCAAGGGTTTGACCTTGTGGGCTTGAACTACATTGTCCTCAGGTTTCAGAGGCACAGAGTGCCAGTCTGACATTTCATCTATCTTTGGCAGCAGAATATTCAGCTTTTGAGAGGGGAGGGGGGTGGGGAAAGGCTATCTGAATGAACAGGGTTTCTGTGATTTTGAGCCTTCAGAATTGCTAGAGAATAGAATAGAATAGAATAGAATAGAATAGAATAGAATAGAATAGAATAGAATAGAATAGAATAGAATAGAATAGAATAGACAAGGTTGGAAGAGACCTTCAAGATAATCATGTCCAACCTATCATCCAACACCACCTAATCAACTAAACCATGCAACCAAGCACCCTATCAAGTCTCCTCCTGAATACCTCCAGTGATGGTGACTCCACCACCTCCCGGGCAGCACATTCCAATGGGCAATCACTCTCCCTGTGTAGAACTTCCTCCTCACCTCCAGCCTAAAGTTCCCCTGGCGCAGTTTGAGACTGTGTCCTCTTGCTCTGGTGCTGGTTGCCTGGCAGAAGAGACCAACCTCTGCCTGGCTACAACTTCCCTTCAGGTGGTTGTAGAGAGCAAGAAGGTCACCCCTGAGTATCCTTCTCTCCAGGCTAAGCAACCCCAGCTCCCTCAGTCTCTCCTCAAAGGGCTTGTGTTCCAAGCCCCTCAGCAACTTTGTTGCCCTTCTCTGGACACGCTCCAGCAACTCAAAATCTTTCCTAAACTGAGGGGCCCAGAACTGGACACAGGACTCAAGGTGTGGCTTAACCAGTGCAGTATACAGGGGCAGAATGACCTCCCTGCTCCTGCTGGCCACACTGTTTCTGATGCAGGCTAGGATGTCATTGGCACTCCTGCCTGCCTGGGCACACTGCAGGCTCATGTTCAGCCTCCCATCAACCAGCACCCCCAGGTCCCTCTCTGCCTGGTTGCTCTCCCACCACTCTGACCCCAGCCTGTAGCACTGCATGGGGTTGCTGTGGCCAATGTGCAGAACCCGGCACTTGGATGTGTTCAATCTCCTGCCCTTGGACTCTGCCCATCTGTCCAGCCTGTCGAGGTCCCTCTGCAAAGCCTCTCTGCCCTCCAGCAGATCAACTACTGCCCCCAGCTTGGTGTCATCTGCAAATTTACTGCTGATGGATTCAATGCCCTCATCCAGATCATCAATAAAGATGTCGAAGAGCATGGGGCCCAGCACTGATCCCTGGGGCACACCACTAGTGATTGGTTGCCAGCTGGATGTGGCACCATTCACCACTGCTAGATGGGATTCACTTTTTCACAGGGATGGGATGGTGAATTTTTTTGCTGGGATTCCACCCAACACCCCCCCCCCCAGTCAAATTAATTTATTTTAAATAAAATTTTTGCCCATTTGCTTTACTTCATGGTTTGGGTTTTTTTTGTGTGCTGCATCAATAGAAACACTTTCATCTCCTTTCTGAAAAAAACTCCAAACACTTGATATTTGTTTTGACATTTTAGAAATTAATCTTTCTGATATTTGCATGAAGAATCATTCTTAAGTGTTCTCTTCTGAATTTTACCTCAAATGTTTCAAACAATCTCCAAAGTGAATTAAAAATTGATTTGGTTCAACCTTAAATGAGTTTCTTGGATCAACTTCTCAGTTCAACGGAAAAATGAAAGTATGTCTCAGAACTAGCAAAGCAATTCCCCTGGTGCTTTAGGAGATACAGGAAAGAGGAAAAACCAGGAATCTGCTAAGCAATATCAGAAACAAAAATTGTGACATATAGAATAGAATGGAATAGAATACAATGGAATAGAATGGAATAGAATGGAATAGAATACAATAGAAAAAAATGGAATACAATAGAATGGAATAGAGTGAAATAGAATAGAATAGAATGGAATAGAGTAGAATAGAATGGAATAGAATAGAATAGAATAGAATAGAATAGAATAGAATAGAATAGAATAGAATAGAATAGAATAGAATTAACCAGGTTGGAAGAAACCTTTCAGATCATTGAGTCCAACCTACCATCCAACACCATCTAATCAACTAAACCATGGCACAAAGCACCCCATCCAGACTCCTCCTAAACACCTCCAGTGAGGGTGACTCCACCACCTCCCTGGGCAGCACATTCCAATGGCCAATCTCTCTTTCTACGAAGAACTTCTTCCTATCATCCAGCCCAAACCTCCCCTGGCACAGCTTGAGACTGTGTCCTCTTGTTCTGATATGTAGCTTTCTGCATGATATTTCTGTCACAGACTTTTGGAGTACTAGGAATCTGTGACACTGAATGACTGAGCATCCAATTTTGAAGCTTGGAGCTATTTGTAATAAAAATTAATCTTAGAGGAAGAAAATCTATATCCCTCCTTGCTCCTGACTAGCTTATCATGCTAAACACCTCTTGATTATATCTAGTTGGGAGGCATAATCTTGTGATTGACAAAAAGCTGATCATTCCCTTTTGCTACCCCCAGAAATGCAACATGCTGAAATAGTTCTAGGCCCCTCAGTTTAAGAAAGATGTTGAGTTGCTGGAAGGTGTCCAGAGAAGGGCAACAAAGTTGGCAAGGGGTTTGGAAGACAAGCCCTATGAGGAGAGGCTGAGGGAGCTGGGGTTGCTTAGCCTGGAGAAGAGGAGGCTCAGGGGAGACCTTATTGCTCTCTACAACTACCTGAAGGGAGGTTGTAGCCAGGTGGGGGTTGATCTCTTCTCCCAGGCAACCAGCACCAGAACAATAGGACACAGTCTCAAGCTGTGCCAGGGGAGGTTTAAGCTGAATGTTAGGAAGAAGTTCTTCCCAGAAAGAGAGATTGGCCATTGGAATGGGTTGCCCAGGGAGGTGGTGGAGTCACCATCACTGGAGGTGTTTAAAGAGACTGGATGGGGTGCTCGGTGCCATGGTTTAGATGATGGTGTTGGATGATAAGTTGGACTTGATGATCTCAAAGGTCTCTTCCTATTCTATTCTATTCTATTCTATTCTATTCTATTCTATTCTATTCTATTCTATTCTATTCTATTCCGTTCCATTCCATTCCATTCCATTCCATTCCATTCCATTCCATTCCATTCCTCCATTCCATTCCATTCCATTCCATTCTATGAGTTTATTGTGGCTAAAGGCATAAAATATTTATCATTTCATCACTTCTGGCTTCACCTTCAATAGTTTTTTCTGTTGTGGTTCCATGCCATGTCTGGAATTTGTCTCTTTCTAATGCTCCATTCTCTAGCATTGCCTTTGACTGCTGCCAGCACTTGTTTCAGGCAAATCCATAGAAATACAAATGGAACATGCAGTTCATTGATATACTGCTCTTGAATGTAAATTTATGTTTATGTCTCATTGTTCTTTTTCAAAATCTAGAGATAGAATAAAAAAAGATCCCCTGTCATTTCATCAATTCTACTTTGCCCTGGGCTGGAGGAGGTGAAAGACCCCATGGGATTGTTTTAGTGTTTGGTTCATTCTGTTTTTAAGGATCCAAATAATAGGTCTTCCATCACTCTCCCTAAGAGTCAATTCCAGCTCAGACATTTTAATGGGCTGTGTGCACTACAAGAGACTGCAAGCCCTGCAGATGAGTTTTCCTGAATATCAGTGGGCACATGAGCCATGGCTGCTCACTGTTAGGAACCATGCACAGGTGTCCAGCTTGTTTCCTTGTAATCATTCCTATACAAAATCCAATATAATGAAATCCTCAGATTTGAGGATGTCATTATAATTGCAGGTGACCAGCCATGTGTGGGTGCATGCACATAAACACACATGAACAGGGCATTTAAGTTTATTTACAGTCATTTACAAATCCAGGCAGATTTCACTACACAAACTGGTCCTGCCTCTCCAACCTGATCTCATTCTATGATCTGGTGACTGCCTGGTGGATGTGAGGCAGGCTGTGGATGTGGTCTACCTGGACTTCAGCAAGGCCTTTGACACCGTCCCCCACAGCAAACTCCTGGCCAAGCTGTCAGCCCCTGGCTTGGACAGCAGCACTCTGCTGGGTTAGGAACTGGCTGGAGGGCTGAGCCCAGAGGGTGGTGGTGAATGGTGCCACAGCCAGCTGGCAGCGAGTCATTATTGTCCTTCTCTGGACACGTTCCAGCAACACCTTTCCTAAACTGAGGGGCCAAGAACTGGACACAGGACTCAAGGGGTGGCCTAACCAGTCCTGAGTACAGGGACACAATGACCTCCCTGCTCCTGCTGGCCACGCTATTCCTAATGCAGGCCAGGATGCCATTGGCCTTCTTGGCCACCATGACACACTGCAGGCTCATGTTTAGCCTACTATTAACCATACCACCAGGTCCCTTTCTGCCTGGCCGCCCTCCAGCCACTCAGACCCAATCTGTAGCACTGCATGGGGTTGTTGTGGCCAGCCTGTAGAGCCCAGCACTTCAATGTATTAAATTGGGTATTACCAATGGGACTGGAGATCTGTACCGTTGTCTTGACTTGGAACAGCCTAGAAACAAGGTTAGCTGATAACTGTCCTCTTCCTCAAAACTGGCTGTGGCTGTGTGTGAGATTATTTGGGACTTTAGAATTCCTCAGATTGAATGGATGGTGTAAATGCAACAGAAGTTTGGTAAACAAAAGGCCTTCACCTAATATAATCTGGAAAGTGCTGTGCTGATCATATTCAAACACTTCACTGAATCCACTTAACAGGTAACAGGTGACTGTGAGAGACTAAATCTTGTCTCTCTCGATGTGACTCAACAAAGATAAAATCACCTTTGCTGCTTGCCCAGACAATAGCTGATGTGTATTGGGCAGAGCCACTGGATAACGACTCTGAAAGTTGCATAGATAAAATTGCTCACCAGACTGCAGCTGCCCTGGAAATAATGGACAGCAGCCACTGCTATCGATACTCTCTGGAACATACATACCTAAAAACTGTATGAAAGATCTGAGCAACTACTGGCCCAGTGGAAAGAAAACATAGTAGAAGAAAAACGTGAGAGAAAAAAGACCTGGACAATGCCACTGAGACCATGAGAGAAGGAAAAGCCTGGGGCAATGATGCTCTGAAGAAAAATGGAGGGAATAGCAGGAGAGAAAAATGACTGAGACATCACCATGGAGCCTGGAAGAAGCAGACCAAGAGGAACCCTCTCTCCATGTCCTAAGTTCTGCCTGCTGCAACTCATGGAGCTGAAGAGGCTGCTCAAAGGACAGCACAGCCAACAAGGACAACATCTCCTTTATGCCAAAGCTGCAGTAGCCTTTCTTCACGGACTCAAACTGTCTTGGGGGGTGAGGGGTGTGGTAATATAATTCCTTTCCTCTTCTCTCCCTCTCTATTATCTCTCTCTTCCCTTCTGATCCATCCACTTTATCCTGTTAATAAATAGCCTGGCTGTTGATATTTTGGCCTCCTTTGTGCCTCTCATTTCATAACATGGGAATATTCAAAAGAACTGAGTCTCTTTCCCTCTCTGGACTGAGACAGTGACCCATCATTTCAACAGCAGAGTGCAATTTTTCATTCCCAGAAGCATGTGATTGGGATGTGGGTATGCCACTCTTTCTGAAGGGAAGAGACAGGCCTCTTGGAAAGTGCAGTTTTCTCTTTGTATAGTCAGTGGAAGTTTGTCCTAGCTGTGCCCTTCACAATTTCTGCTCTTTCCTCAGAGTTTATCTCTGCTGCTTTAGCTCCAGTCTGACCAATAAGGAGACAAGAAGCCCAAATTTATGTTATGTTTGACAAGATAATATAATCTGGTACACAGTTTAACAGAAGATGCATTAACTCTTCAGACAACTCTTCAAAGATGGTTCAGAATAATTTAGTTTTGCTGCTGTAGAGCTAATGCAATAGATTCAGAATCAGTTGCCTGCTGTCAGGTTGTTTTTGACTAAAAATAACCTTCTTCCTACTACATTTCTGCTGTTGGGTACAAATATAGCAGCTTTGTGGCATCAAGTCATCTTACAGAGTAGTTGAGTGCATTGTAAGAACAGTGCTTCCTGGGTATTTTGAAGTGTTTAGAATTAAAGGTTAAGTTCTTGCTCTTTTTTCATATTTTTTTTCTTTCATCTACTTTCAAATTCTGCTGAGTAGCTTGAATGATAATTACCAAATGTCAGTATTTATAGGAAACTGCCAGTTTATAAATATGTAGCTGTGCAGGTGATTTTGCCTCTGAAAACCAAAGAAAAAAGAATAGTGATATCATTATAAAAATACAGAAATTTGGCAATTTTCTCTAGCTTTGCTATTATTATTTAGAAGAAGGACAAATACCATTCTCCAGACAGCTATCACAAAAGGGGCTTTGTTGGGAAGAAAAAGGCCAATGGCATCCTGGCCTGTATCAGGAACAGCGTGGCCAGCAGGAGCAGGGAGGTCATTCTCCCCTGTACACAGCACTGGTTAGGCCACACCTTGAGTCCTGTGTCCAGTTCTGGGCCCCTTAGTCTAGGAAAGATGTTGAGGTGCTGGAACATGTCCAGAGAAGAGCAACAAAGGTGGGGAGGGGTTTGGAGCACAAGCCTATGAGGAGAGGCTGAGGGAGCTGGGGTTGCTTAGCCTGGAGAAGAGGAGGCTCAGAGGAGACCTTCTTGCTCTCTACAACTCCCTGAAAGGGAGGTTGTAGCCAGGTGGGGGTTGGTCTCTTCTCCCAGGCAACCAGCACCAGAACAAGAGGACACAGTCTCAAGCTGCAGCAGGGGAGATTTAGGGTGGATGTTAGGAAGAAATTCTTCAGAGAAAGAGTGATTGGAATGTGCTGCCCGGGGAGGTGGTGGAGATCCCATCACTGGAGGTGTTTAAGAAGAGACTGGCTGGGGTGCTTGGTGCCGTGGTTTAGTTGATCAGATGGTGTTGGATGATAGGTTGGATTCGATGATCTCAAAGGTCTTTTCCAACCTGGTTAATTCTAATTCTAATTCTAATTCTAATTCTAATTCTAATTCTAATTCTAATTCTAATTCTGAAAATAAAGACAAAGGATTTATCCAGGTACTCTAAGTCTTAACCCACATAGGTAAGAAGACATAATTTATTTATGCAAAGAGATGAGGCTTAAAGTAAGGCATCATGGACTTTTAATAATACAATAATGACATTATAGGAAAGCCTCCACGGTGCCACCTGGTGCTAACTGAAGGTGCTGGGAGAAGGGTAGATAGGAGCAGAGAAGGATTGAGGTGACCAGGGGGGGTGGGCAATTAACAGTGAAACATTAACATATTTCCCACCTAGAGGATGAGCTGAATTAGCCTAATTAATTGCTAGTATACTTTTATTACTAGAGGTAGTTCTCCAGGAGCAACCTCAGAGATAAATATAGATCTTTGTGGCAAATTTGTACAAGAATATCATCAGAGGGCTATGCATGGCACAGGAGCAGTGTGACACACCGTGAGCAGAGCAAATGAGCATACAAGAAAATTTCTCTGTCCAGTCACTCTGATTTTTCACTTCTGATAAATGGAAAGAACGTGCAATAACCAAGAAAAAGAGTAATGAACTGTGGGTTTGTTTTGCTAGTTTTAGTCTCCTATTCCCCTCTCCAGAGTTGAGGATGCAGATAACTTAACTCTCTTTACCAACCTCTGTGAACATTCCTGAGCTCAGGGTGGTTCTTCTCCACGCAAGACACCACCTAATCAACTAAACCATGGCACCAAGCACCCCATCAAGTCTCCTCCTAAACACCTCCAATGATGATGACTCCACCACCTCCCCAGGCAGCACATTCCAATGGGCAATCACTCTCTCTGTGAAGAATTTCTTCCTAACATCCAGTCTGAACCTCCCTTGGTGCAGCTTTGAGACTGTGTCCTCTTGTTCTGGTGCTGGTTGCCTGGGAGAAGAGAGCAGTCCCCACCTGTCCACAACCTCCAGGTTGTGGAGCCAGCCAGAATTTGTGTGGCCTGCCCTCCCCAGGTTTCTTGGTAGTGATACTACTGCAGCTGTGGCTGTCCCTCTCATGGCTGAACAGGAGCACAGTGACTATGAAATGTATTTAGAAGCAGACAGAATGATTTATGTTATGAATCATGGCAAGTATGATGAGTTGCCTTTCTGTATTATAACATCACTTATGCAGTACAAGTGCCAGCTTCCCACTACAGTGACAGTGGCTCAGCAATGTGATGCTCTGTTTCAAGATCTTAAAGGTCTGTGAGCAGTGTGCTGGGCACCTGCAGTATCACTGTCTCCAGAAGGTAAACACCTACACTTAACTGCTCTTCACTTCTTTTCTTCTTCCTTGAAATTTGAGTTTGGTCTCTATCCAGGTGCTCTCTTTGCCCACCCGAGGTTTGTCACGTCAGGCCAGATTTCTGCCTTGGACAATTGGGATCCCTCCTTCTTCCTCTGTACTTAAAGCTAAATAGTATCATAGCATCAGTCAGGGTTGGAAGGCTCCACAAGGATCATCTAGTTCCAACTCCCCCTGCCATGGGCAGGGACACCCCACACTAGATCAGGCTGGCCAGAGCCTCATCCAGCCTGGGCTTAAACACCTCCAGGGACGGGGCCTCAACCACCTCCTTCGACAACCCATTCCAGGCCTTCACCACTCTCATGGGGAAGAACTTCCTCCTCACGTCCAGCCTGAATCTCCCCACCTCCAGCTTCATTCCATTCCCCCTAGTCCTATCACTACCTGATAACCTGAGAAGTCCCTCCCCAGCCTTCTTGTAGGCCCCCTTCAGATACTGGAAGGCCACAATGAGGTCACCTCGGAGCCTTCTCTTTCTCCAGACTGAACAGCCCCAACTCCTTCAGTCTGTCCTCATAGAGGAGGTGCTCCAGCCCTCTGCTCATCCTCGTGGCCCTTCTCTGGACACCTTCCAGCACCTCCAGATCCCTCTTGGAATAAGGGCTCTAGACTGGATGTTAGGATGAAGTTCTATACAGAGAGAGTGATTGCCCATTGGAATTGGCTGCCCGGGGAGGTGGTAGAGTCACCTTCTTTGGAGGTGTTCAGGAAGAGGCTTGATGGGTGCTTGGTGCTATGGTTTAGTTATTTAAGTGGGTTGTATTGTATTGTATTGTATTGCATTTAGGTGGGTTGGATTGGTTGATGGGTTGGACGTGATGATCTTGAAGGTCTCTTCCAACCTGGTGGTGTATTGCATTGTAACTGGACGCAGTACTCCAGGTGGGGTCTCACCAGAGCTGAGGAGAGGGGGAGAATCATCTGCCTTGACCTGCTGGCCACACTTCTCTTGATGCAGCCCAGGATCTGATTGGCCTCCTGGGCTGCAAGTGTACATTGAGAGCTCCTGTTGAGCTTCTTGTCCACCAGCACCCCCAAGTCTCTCTCCTCAGGGCTGCTCCCCAGCCAGTCACTGCCCAGCCTGGATTTGTGCCTGGGGTTGCCTCGACCCAGATGCAGGACCCTGCTCTTGGTGTTGCTGAAGCTCCTGAGGTTGTCTTGTGCCCACCTCTCCAGCCTGTCCAGGTCCCTCTGGATGGCATCCCTTCCCTCCAGCGTGTCTGCTGCACCACACAGCTTAGGGTCATCAGCAACCTTGCTGAGGGTGCACTCAATGCCACTGTCCATGGCACCCACAAAGATGGCTGAAGCTAGAGGATTTTTTCTTAATGGGCTGCTCAGAGAGTGAGGCTTTACTAGCTTGAGATAGGTAAAGGTGTCATCTCTCTATATTGAACTCCCCACTTCGATAACAGTAAGTTAATAGGATTTTCACTTTGTTTAGTCCGTTCTCAGGTGTTTTATCATTCATCAGTCTTGCACGGAGAAGAACAACCCTGAGCTCAGGAATGTTCACAGAGGTTGGAAAAGAAACATCTGCATCAAGTCAGGCCAGATTTCTGCCTCGGACAATCTGTATCCCTCCTGTACTTAAAACTAAATGGCTGAAGCTAGAGGATTTTGTCTTAATGGGCTGCTCAGAGAGTGAGACTTTACTAGCTTCAGATAGGTAAGGGTTTGGCTCAGCTCTGAAAATCACTTCATTTTTTTTCCCCTAATTGAGTTAGTTTATTGTGGCATGCTTTTTCTTTGTTTGGTTGGTTTTTGCTTGTGATCTACTATCTCACCACTTTTGGAATGCAGCTAAATTCAGTGCAATCTCATGGAAAGGCCTGTGCAAGCCAATTCCAGAAGAAAATAAGAAAAGCATTTCACAGTACAGAAGGTTTTCTCATCAGGGCACTTTCTTCCACAACACAAGGTGAGGAAAACTATCTGAAGGCACATCTGAAATGAAAATTAACAACAGTGTAATCATTACTTTTATGAACATGTGTTCCTTCTCACATTGTGATGGGTTAACGCCCAGCCTGGAAACAAGGGGGGAAGGGCTTGAGAGTGCTTTGCCCTCCCTGCAGGGCATTTTCCCCCTGGGAAGCTGAGTCTGTTCCACTCCCCTGCCCTGCCCAGCTAGGGTATAAAAGGGAGGACATTGCAGCCATCAGCCCTCTCTTTGGCTCCTTCCTTCCTGGACGAGAGCTACTGCAGCCGCCTTCCTGCTGTTCTTTCAGCAGGAGCAGGGAGGTCATTCTGCCCCTGTACACTGCACTGGTTAGGCCACACCTTGAGCACTCTGTCCAGTTCTGGGCCCCTCAGTTTAGGAAGGAGGTTGTCTTGCTGGAGTGTGTCCAGAGAAGGGGCAACAAAGTTGGGGAGTGGTTTGGAACACAAGCCCTATGAGGAAAGGCTGAGGGAGCTGGGGTTGCTCAGCCTGGAGAGAAGGAGACTCAGGGGTGACCTTATTGCTCTCTACAACTACCTGAAGGGAGGTTGTAGCCAGGTGGGGGTTGATCTCTTCTCCCAGGCAACCAGCACCAGAACAATAGGAGACAGTCTCAAGCTGTGCCAGGGGAGGTTTAAGCTGAATGTTAGGAAGAAGTTCTATACAGAAAGAGTGATTGGCCATTGGAATGTGCTGCCCAGGGAGGTGGTGGAGTCACCATCACTGGTGTTTAAAGGAAAACTCTTTACCTCTCTACTTCCAAGCCAACTCCAAATTATTTCTTGGTGAATTTGCTCCTTCCCTTTTTCCCCCCCGCCACCTATTGGGAGGGAGGAGGGGAGAGCGGGGGAGGGAGTCTGAGCCTTTCCCCCATCTGAGCTCTTAAGTCCTAGTTAAGGCTCAAACCACTACACACATTTAGGCTCATAGTATACATGTAAAATAAGTTGGCAATTTGCCTTGCAAGCGAAACATCTTGTGGCAAAGAAAGGGATCCATTCCTCAACTGTTGAGCATGACTTCAGTGAAAGCAGTCACTGCCACCAAGAAACACAAGTGAGCTCTCCTAGTGCTTATTTCTGCCCCAGTTAGGGAGCATTGTAGGACACATATAGTTCCTGCCTCTGCTCTTTGCTGGAGGTCTCACTTGTAAATTCTTACTGGATTCCCCCTGGTTGCTTCATTCTATATTTTCAATCATTTTCCCTAATGAAACAATATAGCAGAACTAATCCAAACATGGGCTTAATTAATCAACATTTGGCAGTCTATAACTCCACACTCTAGTCCAAATTGCTTGTGACAATTTTCTTAACACACAAACAAAGCATCTACAGGGAGTCTCTGCCTCAATCAGCTGGCTGGATACCACATCTTTAATTTATTTAATATATTCTAATGAAGCTGCAATAAACCTTTACTTCCTACCTGTCCACAGAACATTTTACAGCAGAAAGAGACATTATGCCATCTAACTACCTTTAAAAAGAAACACAACATAGCAAAACAACAGTCTTTATAACATAGTGTTTTCTTGCATGAAGGCAGAAAAAAAGGGAGCCACTGAACTGAAAAACATTCAGGTGCTGCTCATAAGAAAGGGCTGAAACAGAGCACCTCACAAATAAATGCTCCTAGATTTGCTTAGTGCTCAACGTGACCCAGTTGTAAGATTGCAGATAAAACCCAACTCGCTTGCAACCTGAGCATGCTGTTTGCTGGCAGCCTGAGAGAGCAAGGGAAGGGAAAAAAGTATGTATATCTCTTCTTGATCAGTTAGACATTCAATTCTGCTGTCATGCTAGGGGAAGAAATTTGGTCTGCTGCAAATTTTATGAACAGCCAGCCTTCCTTTCATTTGCAAGCCTGTTGTTGTTTTGTTCTGGATGCATTTTGTTAAGGTGAAGACCCGGTTGTCTCATGGTATAGTGTGAGCTATTTGCGCTCTAAACTCTCAGGCTGATACATACTTCAGAAACAGAATCACAGAATCACCAAGGTTGGAAGAGACCTCGAAGATCATCAAGTCCAACCTGTCACCACAGACTTCATGAGTAAACCATGGCACCAAGTGCCACATCCAATCCCCTCTTGAACACCTCCAGGGATGGGGACTCCACCACCTCCCTGGGCAGCACATTCCAATGGCGAATGACTCTCTTTCTGTGAAGAACTTTCTGAAACTCCAGATGGAATCTGGACCTGAATTTAACAAACTGTACCTCCCTTCAGAGAGGCTTACATTTGGTCACTAGTTCCAAAGCACTCCTGGTGTGGGAAAGACTTTATATACTGATGTGAACATGGATGTGTGCTCACAGCTTCTGTAGTCTTGTGGTGGGTTGAAGTTTCCCCCTCAGCATTAACTTTGCCAGACCAACTCAGTTAGAAACGAATGAAGCTGCATTTACAAGCAAAATCTACACTCTGCAATGGAATGCAATGAATATGTACAAAATGTACAGGATTTACACTGTTATACAGATATTTACAATTAGGAAACAACACAAAAATCCCCTTGGTCAGAGACCAGGGAAGCCGTTCCACACACCTCCCTGTCCCAAAAGAGAAAAGGAGCAGAGACAAAAGCAGGGGTTAGACGTAACTAAACAGCTCAGCCAAGGCCAAAGCATATTAGAATCACAGAATCAATAAGGTTGGAAAAAACCTCAAACATCATCAAGTCCAACCTGTCACCCAAGACATCATGACTACTAAACCATGGCACAGTCTCAAGCCAGGGGAGGTTTAGGCTGGATGTTAGGAAGAAATTCTTCCCAGAAAGAGTGATTGGCCATTGGAATGTGCTGCCCAGGGAGGTGGTGGAGTCACCATCCCTGGAGGTGTTTAAGAAGAGACTGGATGGGGTGCTTGGTGCCATGGTTTAGCTGATTATATAGTGTAGGGTGATAGGTTGGACTTGATGATGTCAAAGGTCTTTTCCAACCTGGTCTATTCTATTCTATTCTATTCTATTCTATTCTATTCTATTCTATTCTATTCTATTCTATTCTATTCTATTCCATTCCATTCCATTCCATTCCATTCTATTCTATTCTATTCTATTCTATTCTATTCTATTCTATTCTATTCTATTGCATTCCATTCCATTCCATTCCATTCCATTCCATTCCATTCCATTCCTTCCCAATATAATAATGTCACTAAAATTCCCAAAGCTTGAAAGCCTGTTAATGCCACCCCAATATTCAGAAAGGGCAAGTGTGATAATTAAGATAAGTAGGGCACAATTAACCTGATAAGATTCCTTGGCACAAACGATGAAGAAATTGATACAAGAATCAGTTGATGCAAGACTAAGCGTGGCAACAGAATTAATAACAGTCAATATATTTCTCATGGAAAGCAGATCTTGTCAAGGAAATGTAATTTACTTCTTTGATGGGATTGTAAGTTTAGTCGATGACAGAAACGGCACAGACATAATAGACCTTTGTAGGGCATTTAATGCAATATGCCACGAAACAATTTTAATGCAAAGCACTATTCAATATCATAAAGTTAACACTGAATAGATAAAAGCTGCCTGCAGGACAATTTAAAATATTAGCTGTCAGCAAGGAAGTATCACTGAATGGGGACGTTTCTAAGTGGGGTACAGGAAAGATCAAACTGCTGTGACAGCAAATAACAATGATTTAAAAAACAGTAACAAATCCCCCAAAGAACCCCTCCCCCCAACAAAACGAAACAACACAAAACAACAATAATAACAATTAAAGAATAAAACAACCCAAAAAACCCAAACCACACCAAAAATGTGGCAAAAATTATAACATTATAGGCCTGTCAGCCTGACCTCAGTGCCAGGCAAGATTATGGAACAGGTCATCTTGAGTGCGATCACGCAGCACTTACAGGATGGCCAAGGGATCAGGCCCAGCAAGCATGGCTTTAGGAAGGGCAGGTCCTGCCTGACCAACCTGATCTCCTTCTATGATCAGGTTACCTGCCTGGTGGATGTGGGGCAGGCTGTGGATGTAGTCTACCTGGACTTCAGCAAGGCCTTTGACACTGTCCCCCACAGAAAAATCCTGGTCAAGCTATCAGCCCATGGCTTGGATGGGAGCACACTGCGTTGGGTTAGGAACTGGCTGGAGGGCCGAGCCCAGAGAGTGGTGGTGAATGGTGCCACATCCAGCTGGCGGCCAGTCACTAGTGGTGTGCCCCAAGGATCAGTGCTGGACCCCATGCTCTTTAATATGTCTATTGATTATCTGGATGAGGGAATTGAATCCATCATCAGTAAGTTTGCAGATGACACCAAATTGGGGTCAGGTGTTGGTCTGTAAGAGGGTAGGAGAGCTCTGCAGAGGGACCTCGACAGGCTGGACAGATGGGCAGGGTCCAAGGGCAGGAGATTGAACACATCCAAGTGCCGGGTTCTGCACATTGGCCACAGCAACCCCATGCAGTGCTACAGGCTGGGGTCAGTGTGGCTGGTGAGCAGCCAGGCAGAGAGGGACTTGGGGGTACTGGTTGATGGAAGGCTGAACATGAGGCAGCAGTGTGCCCAGGCAGCCAAGAAGGCCAATGGCATCCTGGCCTGCATCAGGAACAGTGTGGCCAGCAGGAGCAGGGAGGTCATTCTGCCCCTGTACACTGCACTGGTTAGGCTACCCCTTGAGTCCTGTGTCCAGTTCTGGGCCCCTCAGTTTAGGAAGGATGTTGACTTGCTGGAATGTGTCCAGAGAAGGGCAACAAAGTTGGTGAGGGGTTTGGAGCACAAGCCCTATGAAGAGAGGCTGAGGGAGCTGGGGTTGCTTAGCCTGGAGAGGAGGAGACTCAGGGGTGACCTTCTGGCTCTCTACAACTACCTGAAGGGAGGTTGTAGCCAGGCAGAGGTTGGTCTCTTTTCCCAGGCAGGCAACACCAGAACAAGAGGACACAGTCTCAGGCTGTGCCAGGGGAGGTTTAGGCTGGAGGTTAGGAGAAAGTTCTATACAGAGAGAGTGATTGCCCATTGGAATGGTCTGCCCAGGGAGGTGGTGGAGTTGCCGTCACTGGAGGTGTTCAGGAGGAGACTTGATGGGGTGCTTGGTTGCATGGTTTAGTTGATTAGGTGGTGTTGGATGATAGGTTGGACTTGATCTTGAAGGTATCTTCCAACCTGGTCTATTCTATTCTATTCTATTCTACTCTACTCTATTCTATTCTATTCTATTCTATTCTATTCTATTCTATTCTATTCTATTCTATTCTATTCTATTCTATTCTATTCTATTCTACTTTAACATGACTGCCACACGGGGAGATTGGCTTCTATTGGACTCAGTCGGAATGTTCCCAGCCCAGGACAAAGCCAGATGTGTATCAGAAGTGTATCTCTGTGGGTGGAAAGGTGATCACTACTTCAGACAGCATACACTCCACAAGGTAGATGGGGGCCCTGCTCAGTGGGGGTCTGACATGGGTCTGTGGAGAGCAAGGGTGACACAACATTTGGTGTACGAACAGGAAAGTAGGGGGAGGACTGACTTAGACAAGATGGGTGATAGAATCCCAGGCACAAACAGCATGTTTTGGGGAGCATGTAAATGAACTGCAAAGACTACATGCAGGCTGGAGAAAATGCTGTGGGGGAAGAGCTGGAGCTGTTCAGCTTGTTGAGAAGCAGAAAGTGAGGTGGGATTGTTAAGGACCATATTTTTGTGGGGAGATGTCTGGATCTGAGAGGGCACTTAGTTTAGCACAGAAAAATATTTCAAGGAGTATTGTCTAGAAATAGAAACCAGACAAAGTCCAACCAGAAATTAGGGAAAAAATACGTGAAAGTATACAAAATTCATTGGTGGAAAGAAATGGTGAGGGGGAAAATCCACCAGTATATTCAAATCAAGACTTGACATCTTCCTGAAAGATACCTTTCAATCAAGCACGTGGTATTGGTTCTAATACTGGTGTGAATGGCTGAAACTGAATGGCCTGTTACATGCAGAAGGTCAGGCAAACTGAGGTATTCCCTGTTTCTGTCCTTAATCATAGAATCATAGAGTCAATAAGGTTGGAAGAGACCTCTAAGATCATCAAGTCCAACCTGTCACCCAGCACCTCAGGACTACTAGACCATGGCACCAAGTGCCACATTCAATCCCCTCTTGAACACCTCCAGGGATGGTGACTCCACCACCTCCCTGGGCAGCACATTCCAATGGCCAACCACTCTCTCTGTGAAGAACTTTCTCCTCACCTCCAGCCTGAACTTCCCCTGGCATAGCTTGAGACTGTGTCCTCTTGTTCTGGTGCTGATTGCCTGGGAGAAGAGATCCACCCCCTCCTGGCTACAACCTCCTGTAATCTCTGTGAGTCTATGAATATTTGAGTTGGATCCAGGAAGTATTTCTGTATTTAGTTAACATGCATCTCAGATGCGATTCCTTAAAGCTTTCCATCTCTTCAGTGCCACGTGTTGGCCACTTGGAGGTCAGAAACAGTGGCACACAATTACTCACCCAATATGAGTAATGGCTTACTGATAGTGTTTGTCTCTAAGCAGTGGTGGCAGTGGATAACACACATTCAGCTGATACGATGAATTATTTCTGCAGAGCATATTGCTTGTATCAGAGCCTCACAACAGTTCACAACAACAAAGGCTTAAACTTGTCAAACCCTTTCTCCCCCCCCTTTTATTTTTGTTGGTAGTTTTGACATCAAAGAGCTCATTCCTTCCTACTACCCAAGTAGGGTAAAGCACTCCAACAGAGAAGGTGAAACTTCATCTGTTTATTGTGCTACACAGCAATTTGCTTCTAAAAGAGGCTGCATAGTAAGGGGCTGTTAACACTTTTCCTCTGCTTTTATCACTGTCTTCCATTTTACGGTTTGTAGACCGGTGCAGTTATTTGTGCTGTGTATAGATAATTGTTCCTTATTCAGCACACTCACATGAATGATCATTGCCTCTGTAAGTCATTATTTCAGTGACTCAAACATTCACTTACCTATTAGAGTGCTCAACAAACACTGTTTTCTTCTTATTTACCAAACTGAAAGGCAAAATGTATTCAAGAGGTGGAAGATAATTCCTGGACTGATTTTGCATGACGTTTAGCACTGTGGTCTTTACAATACAATACACTGCAATAAATCCAGGTTGGAAGGGACCTTCAAGATCATCGTGTCCAACCTATCAACCAATCCAACCCACCCAAAAATTCACCAAGCACCCCATCAAGTCTCCTCCTGAATACCTCCAATGAAGGTGACTCCACCACCTCCACGGGCAGCCCATTACAATGGGCAATCACTCTCTCTGTATAGAACTTCCTCCTAACATCCAGCCTAAACCTCCCCTGGTGCAGCCTGAGACTGTGTCCTCTTGTTTTGGTGCTGCCTGCCTGGGAGAAGAGACCAACCTCTGCCTGTCTACAACCTCCCTTCAGGTAGTTGTAGAGAGCAAGAAGGTCACCCCTGAGCCTCCTCTTCTCCAGGCTAAACAATCCCAGATCCCTCAGCCTCTCCTCATAGGGCTTGTGCTCGAGGCTTCTCACCATCCTTGTGGCCCTTCTCTGGACACGTTCAAGAGTCTCAATGTTGTTCTTAAACTGTGGGGCCCAGAAATGGACACAGGACTCAAGGTGTGGCCTAACCAGTGCAGTGTACAGAGGGAGAATGACCTCCCTGCTCCTGCTGGCCACACTGTTCCTGATGCAGGCCAGGATGCCATTGGCCCTCTTGGCTGCCTGGGCACACTGCTGGCTCATGTTCAGCCAGCTGTCAACCAGCACCCCCAGGTCCCTCTCTGCCTGGCTGCTCTCCAGCCATTCTGACCCCAGCCTGTAGCACTGCCAGGGGTTGCTGTGGCCAATGTGCAGAACCTGGCACTTGGATGTGTTCAATCTCATGCCCTTGGATTCTGCCCATCTGTCCAGCCTGTCAAGGTCCCTCTGCTGAGCCCTTCTACCCTCTTACAGATCAACACCTGCTCCCAAATTAGTGTCATCTGCAAATTTACTGATGATGGACTCAATCCCCTCATCCAGATCATCAATAAAGATGTTGAAGAGCATGGGGCCCAGCACTGATCCCTGGGGGACACCACTAGTGCCTGGCTGCCAGCTGGATGTGGCACCATTCACCACCACTCTCTGGGCTCGGCCCTCCAGCCAGTTCCTAACACAACACAGTGTGCTCCTGTCCAAGCCACCACCAAAAGCCCTGTCCAAGCCCATCATCAAAAGACAGTGGCCTCAAATCATGGAAGTATACACATTACAGCTTCATGCATGATGTTTTTTTGCTCAATGGTATTATATCAAAACCACTTTCTAGTCATACCTCAAAAAAATTTATAATCAATGCATCTTGCCCTTAGTAAAATACTTTAGTGTATGCACATGTGAATTGAATGCTTGTAGCATAGCAAATTACTTCTCCTGAAGTGTCTTTGATGAGTTTGAAAATTTAGAAGAATCATGGAATCAATAAGGCTGGAAAAGACCTCAAAGGGTCATCAAGTCCAACCTGTCACCCAACACCTCATGACTACTAAACCATGGCACCAAGTGCCCTGTCCAATCCCCTCTTGAACATCTCTAGGGATGGTGACTCCACCACCTCCCTGGGCAGCACATTCCAATGGCTAACAACTCTCTCTGTGAAGAACTTTCTCCTCACCTCCACCCTAAACTTCTCCTGGTGCAGCTTGAGACTGTGTCCTCTTGTTATAGAATCACAGAATCATTAAGGTTGGAAAAGACCTCAAAGACTAAAGTGTTTCCTTAATGTTTTGTGAGCTTCATGATGCAAGGAAAACAGTTCACCACATCTCAGGAACTTCAGCATATTGCCTCTTCCTCCCCTTTATCCTGCCTGAGGTCCTGGAGGGTCTGTGATGTTCTACAAAATTTCATTGTTATATTTAACCAGACCCCTTATTAACTTGCTTTTTGGACCACCGTAGTCAGAAGCACATTTTCCTTCCACTTTCCCACCAGCTGACTCACAGCTGATGTGTTTTTGTCCGGTGCGGAATCTGCACTATGTGAGAGGTGCAGTCCTTCAAAGGGCAGAAAGGCAACCTTACTGTCATTTTCCAAGAAAAACCTTCATAGATTGCAAATATAAAAGGCAAAGAAAGCCATTTTCTGAGAAACAAATAGGTAGTCCTGACTTGCCATCCTTGCAAGAGGATTCACCCAGAATCCACCCCGCAACCTCCCAGCACTCCCCTTCTCCCTACCTGAGGGCATACCCAAAACCCCCAGGGCTCTTTCTTCCCCCCCTCCACTGTTAGGCTAATCTCAGCTGGCCAGATCTGAGATTGACCTTCCCCCTTCTCCTCCTGGCATTAGCCCTAACCAGGCCTAAGAAGCCTTGAGATAACTCCCAGATTACCAGCTAGGGAGCATCTCCCATGGGAGCAGCAAGGGAAGAAAGAGAAAGTGTGAGACCTTGCTGATGGATTCCTAGGCAGCAGGATATTATGGTTACGAAATATGCAGCTTCCTGTGTCCACCCACTGGGCTGGACACCTGGGGCACCAGAGGTGCACCCTCCATGGCAGCAGCAGGAGGCAGCCAGCCCAAACTGCCACACAGGGATCTTCCATTAAGAGGGATTTGATTTATTGCTCTTTGTACAGGATGCTGTTTGGGCAACCTGAACTTCTATCTGTCAGACATGGCAGGAGGTCTGAGATGCTGTGTTATTCAGTGATGGGTACAGGCAGCAAGGTTTCTCAGCAGCCTTTTCAATGCCCCAGGGGGAAGATTTATAACTACAGCACCTTGTAACCTTGTAGTACAATACACAATGACCTTACAGTTTGTTTTCTTAAGTGTATTTACCCTTTGTCTCACTACCTGGCTGGCAAGGATGGAGTTAAAGTCTAGAGAATGATCATGGTTTCTCAAACTTCAGGGTTGGATGGTGTGTTTTTATTCCCTGCTGCTACTGAGAAAAACAGCTACACATGCAATAGCTATTTTCCACCCTGAGCTCTATTTGTGACTTCTGCATGTAACTTGAAGTAGAAACCAGGGTGAATCATTCTCTTACTCCTTTAACCCAGCCCCCTACATAAGATGCTTCTGTGAGTCATTGCCCAATCTATATGCCAGATGATAGTCTCCCTAGCTGATTTTCATGTAATTGGGCTGAATCCAGATCTAGAGGTTTCTCAGTAGTATTTTTGCCCCCCTCCTTTTTTTTTTTTTTCCTTGATTGTTATTGTTTGGTTGGGTGGCCAAGAAGGCCAATGGCATCCTGGCCTGCATCAGAAATAGTGTGGTCAGCAGGAGCAGGGAAGTCATTCTGCCCTTGTACACAGCACTGGTTAGGCCACCCCTTGAGTCCTGTGTCCAGTTCGGGGGCCCTCAGTTTAGGAAAGATGTTGAGGTGCTGGAATGTGTCCAGAGAAGGGCAACGAAGTTGGTGAGGGGTTTGGAACACAGCCCTGTGAGGAGAGGCTGAGGGAGCTGGGGTTGCTTAGCCTGGAGAAGAGGAGGCTCAGGGGAGACCTTATTGCTCTCTACAACTACCTGAAGGGAGGTTGTAGCCAGGAGGGGGTTGGTCTCTTCTCCCAGACAACCAGCACCAGAACAAGAGGACACAGTCTCAAGCTGCACTAGGGGTGGTTTAGGCTGGATGTTAGGAAGAAGTTCTTCATAGGAAGAGTCGTTCGCCATTGGAATGTGCTGCCCAGGGAGGTGGTGGAGTCACCATCCCTGGAGGTGTTTAGGGAGACTGGATGTGGCGCGTGGTGCCATGGGTTAGTTGGTGTTAGATGGTGTTGGGTGATTAGTTGGACTCAATGATCACAAAGGTCTTTTCCAACCTGGTCTATTCTATTCTATTCTATTCTATTCTATTCTATTCTATTCTATTCTATTCTATTCTATTCTATTCTATTCTACTTTGGTTTTCCCTTTATTGGGGTGTGTTGTCCTTTGTGTGTGCTACCTTGCCTGCTATATTTCCTGGCCAGGCTGGGCAATCTACCACAGTGACACCATGAATCCATTTCACAGTCAAATACATGTAACAGATGGGAAACAATGTGCTTAAGTGTGAGATTGAGATACACAAAATATGAGCGTCATTGGTTAGAATGGCAGGCCACCAAATCCACAGAGTGTCTCACTGACAGTATGGGTTGTGCTAGCAGCACGCAAACACCATTCTAGTTTTGGCTGTCTTGGTTTTCTTGGTGCATAATTAACATCACCAAATCAGTTTATCAGAGATTCTTTTATCTCTACATTCTGTTCCCACCCCATTCATTTCTCAAAGAGGCAGGTTTGTTTCTCTCTGCTACCAGCAGCTTTCTTATCTCAGCCATGGCTTTTGTTTAGAAACATACATACCATAAGGTGGTTTACTTACCCTCATGGCTACACTGCCTATACTGACTAGTTAAGTATCTAATGCCGGAATGATCTCCTTGTTAAAACCAGGATATAAGCTGCAAAACAGAGTCAGGACAATCCTCATGGGAAGATACAATTTTTGATGTTTTCCTCTGTTCATAAAATAGTTGCATAAGATCTTACTGCTTGGCTGACAGATGCTTCACAATCTATCCTTTCACAACTCCATCCAACACACCTTTCATCACAGAAAGAGTGATTGGCCATTGGAATGTGCTGCCCAGGGAGGTGGTGGAGTCACCATCACTAGAAGTGTTTAAAAAGAGCCTGGATGAAGTACTCGGTGCCATGGTTTAGTTGATTAGATGGTGTTGGGTGAGAGGTTGGATTCAATGATCTCAAAGGTCTTTACCAACCTGGTTAATTCTGTATTCTGTATTCTATTCTCCTGAGCTCCTCAGATTTCTTTGGGCAGTTTATACTCCCTATCATCACGTGGTACTTAGATGCCCCAGTCTTTTCCTGGCCATCCTGTCTACATTGCCAGGCAGATGGATTTGGAGCTAGTGTGAATGCATGTAACACCCCCAGATTCAAAGAAGCCGTTTTGATCTCCTCCAAAGGAAAATTTGGACCTTAGTGATCTGATTTAAGAAAGATTTGCGGGCACCTAGGGAGCAACTTTTCATTATTATTCCTTCTGAGTGGTTGTGTTTTGTATTTATTACCAGTATAAAAAGAAATCCTGCAAACGTGTTGCTCAGCTAGGAAAAGACTAGTCCAAGAGGTGCTAGTTGTTCTGAGATCCGTTTAATTTTCTATTAATAGTCACAATTATCACCCTATTGTCATGAGTAAGTCTCTGAAGTAATGAAAGAAACAGGAAGTAGATGTAGGAAAGGCAGCAGGGGCAGTTTCAGGTAAACCCACAGAGAAGAGCATACTGAGGAAGGCTGAATACAGAATACAGTATTAAACAGGTTGGAAAAGACCTTTGAGATCGTCAAGTCCAACCTACCATCCAACACCATCTGATCAACTAAACCATGGCACCAAGTGCCCCATCCAGTTTCTTCCTGAACACCTGCAGTGATGGTGACTCCACCAACTCCCTGGGCAGCACATTCCAATGGCCAATCACTCTTTCTGGGAAGAATTTCTTCCTAACGTCCAGCTTAAACCTCCCCTGGTGCAGCTTGAGACTGTGTCCTCTTGTTCTGGTGCCGTTGCCTGGGAGAAGAGACCAATCTGGTTACAACCTCCCTTCAGGTAGTTGTAGAGGGCAATAAGGTCTCCCCTGAGCCTCCTCTTCTCCAGGCTAAATGGTCTAAGTTCTGGAATTTGGTGTTATAATAATGGGAAGAGGGGCAGGAAGTGGAGGTAAGGCTGGTCCATGAATATCATGCCTCAGTCAAAACTAAATAATTCAGTAAGTGACTCCTTAGAGTCATGGTAAAAATATTTCAAATCTTATTACTTTCGTGTGTCCTGTCTCATGATCAGCAGTATTTGCATAGAATTAGAAGACTGATAGCTGGTGAAGCAGGTTACTTCAGTGGTCTGGGAGGATGAAGAAAATGCAAGACTGATGCTATTTTATGTTGGGCTTCACCACAGATAAATTACTTCAGCGCCTTTCAATTTGTCACAAACACATTAACACGTTGTGCACAAATGGAATTTTAACTTTCCAAAAGGAAATGTGGCTATTTGTCATCTCCATATTTTCTCTCTGAGCCTTGATTCCACTTGTCAAATAACTGGCAAATGAGCTGTCTTAGTGTGACGACCTAGCAAGCTGCCTGTGTGCACTGGTCTCTTGAGTGGAAGATTTACACAGAGAGTTCAGCTGTGACTGACATCTGTGCATGAGGTGGAGCCTGAGACTGCAGTAGACCAAGGTTTTGGACTGCATTTCAGTCTGCTGAATGTTCACCAGCAGTAGGTTTGTGAGGTGTTTTCCAAGATCAACTTTTCATAGTTTCAGTTTCATAGTTTCAGCCAGGGTTGGAAGGGACCACAAGGATCATCTAGTTCCAACCCCCCTGCCATGGGCAGGGACACCCCACACTAGATCAGGCTGGACAGAGCCTCATCCAGCCTGGGCTTAAACACCTCCAGGGACGGGGCCTCAACCACCTCCCTGGATAACCCATTCCAGGGCTTCACCACTCTCATGGGGAAGAACTTCCTCCTCACATCTAGCCTGAATCTCCCCACCTCCAGCTTCATTCCATTCCCCCTAGTCCTATCACTACCTGATAACCTGAGCAGTCCCTCCCCAGCCTTCTTGTAGAACCCCTTCAGATACTGGAAGGCCACAATGAGGTCACCTCGGAGCTTTCTCTTCTCCAGACTGAACAGCCCAAACATTAGGGAAAAAAATTTCACAGCAAGTGGTCAGGCATTGGAATGTGCTGCCCAGGGAGGCAGTGGAGTCACAAGACCTGGATATGTGTGAAGGTGGTTTGGATGTGGTGCTTGGGGATATGGTTTAGGGGTGAGCCTTGTAGAGTAGGGTTCTGGGCTGGACTTGGTGATCTTGAGGGTCTTTTCCAACCTGAATGTTTCTGTGATTCTGTGATAAGGTAGGAATAACTGTTCTTTTGTCCTTGTACAAGATATCTGGGGAGGCTGCTGGGGTTATGAGAGCTGTTCATACCTCTCCTTATCTGAGAACGTCATGAGACATGAGTCTACTGTCCCTCAGGAGCGTGACCCAGCTGCTGGCTATTGTGTGTTCTGAACTGAGCTGTCCTTTTGAAGCTCGCAGTAGAACCGCTTCCTATCTACCGTGAATATTCACAGACACAAAGGGAAACACTGACTTTAGCCAGGAGGTTAGAGTTATTTATATGGTTTCAGGTCTCTGTGCCAGTGAATATTTAAAGAACTGCTACATCAGCTTCAAAAGACAAGAGAGAGAGAGGGAGTGTCTTCAACCGTTATTCAGTTTAGTGGCTAAAACAAGCTGCTGTGAGCAGGAGCCTTTGGTTGAAACCCTTGATTTGAACATTGTCAGGGAGTTCTGAACCCCATTCAAATACAGAGGTGTAGCAGCCGTGCTGTACTGCACTCCTTCCTGCTCATTCCCTTTCTGAATGTACTCCTCTGTTTAATCAAATGCATTGCAAAGCACTTTATTGCCCCTTTTTTAACAAAATATACTATTGGAACTCAAATGAGGTTATAATTTCAACCTTCAAAAACAAACCAACAAACCCATGTAGCTTAGCTGTTATTAATTTATATTAATTTATACTTCAGCCAGGCATCAAAACTCACCATCCCCCTACATCCTTACATGCAATCCCCCCACTTCCAAATCTGAGGTGGTAATAAAGCGCTCCTCTTCACACCAATGCACTCTCCACTCTAATATAATGTTCCTACTGAGTCCACTTCTGGGCCCCCTCAGTTTAAGAAGGACATGAGACACTTGAATGTGTCCAGAGAAGGGCAACAAGGCTGGGGAGAGGCCTTGAGCACAGCCCTATGAGCAGAGGCTAAGGGAGCTGGGGTTGCTTAGCCTGAGAAGAGGAGGCTCAGGGGAGACCTTACTGCTGTCTACAACTACCTGAAGGGAGGTTGTAGCCAGGTGGGGGCTGGTCTCTTCTCCCAGGCAACCAGCACCAGAACAAGAGGACATAGTCTCAAGCTGCACCAGGTGAGATTTAGGGTGGAGATGAGGAGAAAGTTCTTCACAGACAAAGTTGTTAGCAGTTGGAATGTGCTGCCCAGGGAGGTGGTGGAGTCATCCCTGGAGGTGTTCAAGAGGGGAGTGGACATGGCACTTGGTGCCATGATTTAGTCATGAGGTCTGTGGTGACAGGTCAGACTTGATGATCTTTGAGGTGTCTTCCAGCCTTGGTGATTCTGTGATTCCTCTCCTGTGTTTAACATTTGGGGGCCATTGAGAGGACAGCAGCTCTTTCAGTTTATTTCTTTTTCTGCCTCTTACCTATTTTTGGAGAGCTGACTTCATGAAGGACTGAAAGTACCATAATACAATACAATACAATACAATAAATCCAGGTTGGAGGAGACCTTCAAGATCATCGTGTCCAACCTATCAACCAATCCAACCCACCCAAACAGCTAGATCATGGCACCCAGTACCCCATCAAGTCTCCTCCTGAACCCTCCAATGATGTGACTCCACCCCTCCCTGGGCAGCCATTCCAATGGGCAATCACTCTCTCTGTATAGAACTTCCTCCTAACATCCAGTCTAAACCTCCCCTGGCGCAGCCTGAGACTGTGTCCTCTTGTTGACAACTGTAAAGAAAAGGTATGGAAGAGGCAGACAGTTGGTAGATTTATGATGCCGTTTCACCGATTGCCCCCAGGTGCTTTCTGGCTTTCCCAATCGTCTTGCAGTAATTTAGGAAGCTGAATTACCAGGCTGAGGAAGGTGAAAAGCAGCATATTCCAAGTTTTCCTTTTTTAAAATTAGTCTCATTCCCATCTTCCTTAGCTCCCTTTCTCCTCTAGCAGGAAGCAATATGACAGTTATTAGACAGCTGCATAACCAGCTGTTTGGAGGTCTCCAGGCTACTGACTGCTCTGGTGAGATCTGCAGGAAAGTTGCTGTACTGTATCCTAAGGTACAGGCAAGGCATCTGCCAGCTCTGCCCTCACTCTGAATGCATGGAATGGAAGCTATCAACCTGTCATTCTTAGGAATTCAAAATACCCAGAGAACTGGGCTTTACAACAGCTATAAAAGAGAGCATTCTCTCTATATCTCATTTCTAAATCACCTGCCAGTTTAGTATTTAAATTGCTGGCCTCAATCCATTCCTTGTTCATTTCAAAAGGCATCAGTTGGTGTAATGCTGAAGCAGCCTGGTCCTGGCACAGCGCCACAAGCCAGGGTACATGCAAACAGTTTGGCTTTGTGGGTTTCCCTTTGTAACCTTCAGCTCCATGGCTGTTATTTTGCTCATACTGAAAGAGAGCATGGACAGGCTGGGGGCAGAGGCATTGGAAAACTCTCCAGTAACAAACAAAGTGGTAAGGTCCATAGGAGACTTCTGAGTAAGTGGTGAGAGGGATCTAATTTGGTAAATGACAGGAAATCAGATGGAGAGAAGATAAATAGAGAGAGCATGCTGTGGGTAATTCGGGAAGTGGTCAAAGGAGTCAGTGTCCCTCTCCTTCATGAGAAGCTTAATGTTAAATCTTTCCGTTTGCTGAGTGGTGGACAGAGCACAGTCAAGCTGTAAGCACGTTGTGGCGTTTTGAGCTAGGTGCCTCCTGCTGTTGCCACATGGGATGCACCTCTGGTGCCCCGGCTGTCCAGCCCGACACAGGAAGCTGTGTATTTCATTCCCATAATATCCTGCTCCCTATGAATCTATCAGCAAGGTCTCACACTTCCTCTTTCTTCCCTTGCTGCTCCAATGGGAGATGCTCCCTATCTGGTAATGGAAGGGGAGTTATCTCAAGGCCTCTTGGGCATGGCTAAGCCTAATGCCAGGAGGAGAAGGGGGAAGGGCAATCTCAGATTTGGCCAGCTGAGGTTAGCCTAACAGTGGATGAGGGGAAGAAAGAGCCCTGGGGGGTTTGGGTGTACCCTCAGGTAGGGAGAAGGGAAATCTTGGGAGGCTTTCTGGGTGTGCTTGGGTTTCTCTTGTTGCTGTGCTTGCAGCTCTCTGTAGAACACTCACTGCTTTTCCATTTAAATTTTCCATCACTTCTGCAATCCATTTGTGTGAGTCTCCTCATCTTTCTGCCCCGCTGGGAGGCAAGAGAGGATCTGCCTTCGACCTGGCACACACGTGTTGCTGAACCTCCTCAAGTGTGCACAAATGCCTGGTGTCTGACATGTGAGCTCAGTTCTTGGGTGGGCTCTTGGCAGGGGCAGAGTAAAGTAAGCTTGTGGATAACTAACTACAAACACAGCAGAAGGCCCTCTTATTTTGTTCTCATTTTAGAATGTACTGGTATGTGCTCATTCTGAGGATCCTGCACCTTAACAAACAGAAATCACAGGCTAAATAAGGGGCATACCTTTGAATAGATTCACCACCCCTCGGTGCAGTTGTAGAGAAAGAAGAAAATGGATGTCTTGCACAGAATAATAACAAAACCAGGGGTCTGACACACCACGTGGGTGCAGATCCCCTGAGAGATGGCATCAGCGTCTGACAGGGGGAGAGAGCGGATTTCTGAGCTAAAAAAGGTCTCAGAGCAGTGATGGCTTTGTAGGTTAAAACCATCACCTTGAATTCCACCTGGGAGCTCAGTAGAGGTTAAGAGTAATGCACAGAACAAGGTCTAAATTGCTCCCATCGTGCAGCCTGTCAGGCTTCTGCATGCTGTGCTGGCTTCAGGATGAATATTTTGAAGGTGTAGCTGCATAGAGAGAGCACTGAAGTAATCTAATCCTCTGTCCTGTGCAGTTGTGGCATGGCCGCAGCAGGCGGGAGAAGGTGCTTGCATTACGTGGGTTGTAGATGGAAGTAGGAGTCCTTGCTCACAGCAGCTAGTTGGCATTTAGGACCAAGCCCTGGCTTGAACAGTGTCCCCAGGCTGCACACTTGTTTCACTGGCATTTGTGTTACACCACCTGGGTCCCCTCAAGTCTTTATCATCCTGTGAACCATGGCCAGCCTGTCAGGAGCCTCTCTTCCTCTCTTGGTGAGGTAGTGAGTGCCTTGTGCTCTGGAGCCAGCGAGGCTGATCCCTCAGATTAATTAGTCTGTTCCAAACCATGTGCAGCTTTTGTTTTTCCCCACTTGGTATGCCCAAATTGGGAGCCTAGTTGCTCTGTTGGACTGTATAGAGAGAAAAACAGGGGAGCTCTGACATGTGCTTCAGACCTTAGGCAAGCTGGAGCACCCTGTGATTATGCCTATTGCTCTTCATTGACTGTGGTGAAGGTACTGGGCTTTATGTCTTATGCACAGTGAGCCTGGGTCTAACATTTTTGATCTCATAGCTGTTTCCTTGGTGACTCCTGTGCATTGCCAGCATAGCTAGTGCTGTGGAGCTGTGAGATGCTAAATTCAGTACCAACCATGACAATGCACAAGTGATAACAGCACAAAAGCAGTCAGCTTTTAAAGCTTTCCACCATGTTCCTCAATACTTTCTTTTTCACCCTCTTTTTCCACCTTCTGTTTGACTGCAGTATGAGGAGGTGCACAGAATTGCAAGTGAATTAACATGAAAGAGCTTGTAAGGTGTATTGCTAGGTTTACATGTTGCTTTCACCTTCATGGGGTTTATGGCCAGAGGTAATCCAGAGAACAACATGTTATGGCTTCCTGAAGGGATTCTTTGGCTCAGATTCTGTAGCTCTCTGTCTCTTAAGGTTAGCATTGAATTGTACTGTTTGATGGTCCAGTGTCAGCAACTGATAATACTGTCATTTCCAGAGCCTGCTGTCTTATGTTTTCTTTCCTTGAAACCACAATCTTCAAAAACCCTCTCTTTTTTATGTTTCCTGTCTCTTTATCTTTTCATGCTGCAGATCCTGAGGGTGCAAGTAAGCACTAGGCACCCCAGGATGTAACAAAATAAAATAATAATCCTGCAGAAAAGATTAAAGTTTACCTTCTCCAGGAAAAAATCAGATGCCCATAACTTCTGGCTAACTTGTGTATTCTGAGGATCTCTATCTGGGCAGTGACTGCCTGGAGAGCAGCCTGGAGGAGAGAGACTTGGGAGTGCTGGTGGATGAGAAGCTCACCAGGAGCTCTCAATGTGCACTTGCAGCCCAGAAAGCCAATCAGATCCTGGGCTGCATCAGGAGAAGTGTGGCCAGCAGGGCAAGGGAGGGGATTCTCCCCCTCTCCTCAGCTCTGATGAGACCCCACCTGCAGTACTGCCTCCAGTTCTGGAGCCCCTATTCCAAGAGGGATCTGGAGGTGCTGGAAGGTGTCCAGAGAAGGGCCACGAGGATGATCAGAGGGCTGGAGCACCTCTCCTATGAGGAGAGACTGAAGGAGTTGGGGCTGTTCAGTCTGGAGAAGAGAAGGCTCCGAGGTGACCTCATTGTGGCCTTCCAGTATCTGAAGGGGGCTA
>CM037640.1:6525012-6549380 GCA_015227895.2 Colaptes auratus
CACCTGTAGCATTGCATGGGGTTGTTGTGGCCAAAGTGCAGCACCTGGCACTTGGACTTGTTGAATGCCATCGTGTTGGACTCTGCCCATCTGTCCAGCCTGCCAATGTCCCTCTGGAGAGCTCTCCTATCCTCTAACAGATCAACACCTGCTCCCAACTTGGTGTCATCTGCAAATTTACTGATGATGGACTCAATCCCCTCATCCAGATGATCGATAAAGATATTGAACAGGATGGGGCACAGCAGTGATCCATGGGGGACGCCATTAGTGCCTGGCTGGCAGCTGGATATGGCACAATTCACCACCACTCTCTGGGCACTGCTCTCCAGCCAGTCCCAAGCTTTCTACATGAGGCCCCAGCTGAATGGAATATTTTCAGACCTTCATGAGGGAGGGTTGCTCTTTTTTGCCTCCTCATCTAGGAAACATTCTCTACTTAACTAGCTCATCCTCTGCTCTCACATACCTGCATTCATCTGAGCAATAACAAAGCTTTGTCTTTCTAGTCAAGGAATTGAAAGCACCTTAAAACATACATGGATAAACTTCATTAGCCTTTTTTAAAGGGAGCAATCTATTATCTCTGTCAAAGCAGATCAGACTCTTGCTGGTTTTGAAAGCATGTTGCTTTTCCCCCAGGGGCCAATAGGCATCCTGTGCTTCAAAACCTGTCACTATCAACTTGGACTGGAATTACCTAACAGTAAGGCAACTGTGCTCTTTGACAACTGAATTATCTGGTTAACATACATTTCAAACCACCAGGGATATTTTGAGCTCATTTCCTCTGACTTGAATCCTTTACAGATGAAGTATTCAGAGCAATTTATTTCCCTCAGATAAATCAGGTCCCAAAATGAACCCAAAGGAACCCCTGTTGATTTGGCACAGGTATCTGTTTGCACAGTTCATTATTGATTTGATAACTGAAGAAAGCTGATGAAAATGATGCTCCTTTTGTTATAATAGTTTCAAAATTGTGAGTCTTTTAAATGCATCAACCCACAACTCCGACGAAATTTGCAGTTGATACCAAGCTGGGAGCAGGTGTTGATCTGTTAGAGGGCAGAAGGGCTCTGCAGAGGGACCTTGACTGGCTGGACAGATGGGCAGAGTCCAACATGATGGCATTCAACAAGTCCAAGTGCCAGGTGCTGCACTTTGGTCACAACAACCCCATGCAGAGCTACAGGCTGGGGTCAGAGTGGCTGGAGAGCTTCCAGACAGAAAGGGACCTAGGGGTAGTGATTGACAGCTGGCTGAACATGAGCCAGCAGTGTGCCCAGGTGGCCAAGAAGGCCAATGGCATCCTGGAATGCATCAAGAATAGTGGCCAGCAGGAGCAGGGAAGTCATTGTGCCCCTGTACTGTGCACTGGTTAGGCCACACCTTGAGTCCTGTGTCCAGTTCTGGGCCCCTCAATTTCAGAAGGACATTGAGACTCTTGAGCATGTCCAGAGAAGGGCAATGAGGCTGGGGAGAGGCCTTGAGCACAAATCCTATGAGGAGAGGCTGAGGGAGCTGGGGTTGTTTTGTTGATTCTATGAAAATTGCTTAGCCCAATTCTTTGCTGCCTTGTGCTGGAGCAAGTTCATTGACATCTGTGATATCACAGAGACATGCAGATATGCACAGGGACTGTACCACCTTATCTAGCACTGATATCCTCTGTTGTAACTCCTGTTTTCTGGGCAAAGTGCAATAGAGAGAGACAGTAAATAATGTCTAAACCTAGCTTGTCACAGTGTCCTTCGCCTTCTCTTCCTGAGCTCCCTGATTGTTTTTGTGCTTTCAGGCAGAAGCCACTTCCATTTCAGTACCCCAATTAACAGGGGGGTGGGGGTTGTTTGAATTGCAACTGGCATTCCAGTGAAGTTGCCTGCAGTTAACTCGATGGCCAGCTTTTGCTCTAAACTCTATGTCATTGATAATAGCAAGTGACAATCTTACCATTCCAACAACTTGATAAATTGACCATGCTTCAAAATAAGTCAGTTTCACCTGTCACCAAATGTGGCAAGCTTTCTGCTTTAAACCCCTGGGATCAAACATTGCTGACAGAGATCTCAAGGCATACAAGCCTTCAGGTGTGCCAGGCAGGTCAGGCTTTTGACAGAGAAGACATTCATGGTGCAGAAGAATGAAAGGTGTGAGGGTGTGGAATGGCAGCTTTCCCCTGCTCTCCAGGGCTGTATTTGACTGACATGCTCTTTTGCATTGCTTTCAGAACAAATACATTCTCAGTGTGCTCGAGCATTTCCTGTTAAATAACTCATTGCACACAACCACCACATGCAAAGCTCACATCAGGGACCCTCATTAAGGCAAGTGAGTTTCATGAGGCTGTCTGCATCAGCAGTTAGAATCCCAAGGTGGTTTCATTTGAGTTTAGCCTAGGCCACTGTGCAGGAAGAATGAATGGAATGGGCCATTTCTGTGTGCAGTATCTGTTCATGCTGTGTCATGAGGACATGCCTCTGCAGATGTGTCTTATGTGGGCTTAGACCCTGCCATGATTAAGAGATGGGACACAACCTGATTCAGGTCAAGTGTCTGTTTATTATACAAAATCTTAGGGGCAGAATCCAAGGGCAGGAGATTGAACACATCCAAGTGCCGGGTTCTGCACATTGGCCACAGCAACCCCAGGCAGTGCTACAGGCTGGGGTCAGAGTGGCTGGAGAGCAGCCAGGCAGAGAGGGACCTGGGGGTACCGGTTGATAGTAGGCTGAACATGAGCCTGCAGTGTGCCCAGACAGCCAAGAGGGCCAATGGCATCCTGGCCTGTATCAGGAACAGTGTGGCCAGCAGGAGCAGAGAAGTCATTCTCCCTCTGTATGCTGCACTGGTTAGGCCACACCTTGAGTCCTGAGTCCAATTCTGGGCCCCTCAGTTTAGGAAGGAGGTTGACTTGCTGGAAGGTGTCCAGAGAAGGGCAACGAAGTTGGTGAGGGGTTTGGAACACAAGCCCTATGAGGAGAGGCTGAGGGAGCTGGGGTTGCTTAGCCTGCTCTCTACAACTACCTGAAGGGAGGTTGTAGCCAGGTGGGGGTTGGACTCTACTCCCAGGCAGCCAGTACCAGAACAAGAGGACACAGTCTCAAGCTGCACCAGGGCAGGTTTAGGCTGGATGTTAGGAGGAAGTTCTATGCAGAGAGTGTGATTGCCTGTTGCAAGGGGCTGCCCAGGGAGGTGGTGGAGTCACCATCATTGGAGGTGTTCAGGAGGAGACTTGATTCTATTCTATTCTATTCTATTCTATTCTATTCTATTCTATTCTATTCTATTCTATTCTATTCTATTCTATTCTATTCAAAGCAGCAGCTTGTGATTGGTTATTAAACACGTTTGAGGAACAGTTGCAAACTGAGGATTGGCTACAGAAAATGCATCACACTAATACCTATACCTTATCAAGGTTTTAGCAAGCACCAGAGGAAAATTAAGAGATCAGGGACTCTGTTACCACAATCTATGATATGTGCAAATTCTTGCACTTTCAGTTCATAATGACCATTCAGGTACCTTTGTGGAGCTATGTTTTTTTCTTATTTCACTCTAACTATATGAAATACTGCAGAATTACAGTATTATTGAGCCTGGAATAGACCTCTGAGATCATCAAGTCCAGACTATGATCTAACACCACCACATTGACTAGACCATGTCACTAAGAGTCCCATCCAGTCTCTTCTTAAACACCTCCAGTGATGGTGATTCTACCACCTCCCTGGGCAGTCCATTCCAGCATCTAATCACCCTTTCTGTGAGGAAGTGCTTCCTAACATTCAGCCTAAACCTCCCTGGTGCAGCTTCAGGCCATGCCCTCTTGTCTTGTCACAAGTTGCCTGGCAGAAGAGCCCAACCCCCAGGTAGTTGTAGAGTGTGATAAGGTCCCCCCTGAGTCTCCTCTTCTGCAGGCTGAACAGTCCCAACTCTCTCAACCTCTCCTCATAAGACTTTCCCTTCAGCCCCCTCACCAGTCTCGTTGCCCTCCTCTGGACTCACTCCAGCACCTCAATATCCTTCCTGAAGTGAGGGACCCAGAACTGCACACAGTACTCGAGGTGAGACTTCACCAGTGCTGAGTACAGGGGCAGAATTACATCCCTAGTCCTGCTGGCCACACTATTCCTGACAGAGGCCAAGATGCCATTAGCCTTCCAGGCCACCTGGGCACACTGCTGGCTCATGCTCAGCTGGCTGTCAACCAGTATACTCAGGTCTCTCTCTCCCAGGCCACTCTCCAGCCACTCATCCCCCATAGCACTGCATGGGGTTATTGTGGCCAAAGGGTAGGACCCTCCACTTGGCCTTGATGAACCTCATACCACTGGCCTCAGCCCATTGACCCAGCCTGTCCACACCTCTCTGAAGTGTCTTTCTACCTCCCAGTAAATGATTGCAGTCCTTACCAGGAAACACATCTCCACTGGTAACATTTCTAAAAGTCCTCAAGGCTTTGTTTTGACTTTACAGTCCTTTGGTGAGATTTGATATTAAGAAAGTGACAGCAATTCCTGTTCCATCTTAGACTGGGGAAAAGAGTGCAATTTCATTTGTACATCTAAATGATTGCTGCATGACTCCAATCCAGTTGCACTGAGCTCCCTTCAGAGGCAATTGAGACAAATAGATAGCACCAGATCATAAGTCAGGTGCCTTCTACAGACTGTTTTAAGCCAAATCAACACCTCAGGCTTATGCTAGCACTGTTGTGCAGCTCTGGGCTAGCTGAGAAAAAGAGAAATCCCAGACAGATTTCCCTATACTAACATTCATCCTACTGTTGATCTGGCTATCTTAGCAATCCTGTGGGCTTTTCCTGTCATAATAGGCAATTGTGTGTTGGAAAAGTGCACACACTTTTGTGGGAACACTTTTCCACGTGCTAAAAGTAATGCACTCCTGGGGCTGAGTTTGAAATAGCAATAGAGCTTACTAAAATGCCATTACAGAACTGTAAGTAGGGGAACCCTTGATTCCTGCAGGCAGTGGCTTTTGTTCCTGCTATGAAGGAAACTGGATTAATATGGGGAGAAATGGATTAGAAGCATCTGGACCAAGGAGTATTTTGCTTTTGCCATGCCTGGAGCAATTTGTATTTGCTCTTGAACATTCACATGAGACACATTACATTTTCATGAAGTAGAGATGATACTTTTCCATTAAAAGAGATAAGTATAATTATAGTGTCATAGTATCATAGTATCAGTCAGGGTTGGAAGGGACCACAAGGATCATCTAGTTCCAACCCCCCTGCCATGGGCAGGGACACCCCAACTAGATCAGACCTGGCCAGAGCCTCATCCAGCCTGGGCTTAAACCCTCCAGGGACGGGGCCTCAACCACCTCCTGGATAACCCATTCCAGGGCTTCACCACTCTCCTGGGGAAGAACTTCCTCCTCACATCCAGCCTGATTCCCACCTCCAGCTTCATTCCATTCCCCCTAGTTCTATCACTACCTGAGAGCCTGAGAAGTCCCTCCCCAGCCTTCTTGTAGCCCCCTTCAGATCCTGGAAGGCCACAATGAGGTCACCTGGGAGCCTTCTCTTCTCCAGACTGAACAGCCCCAACTCCTTCAGTCTGTCCTCACAGGAGAGGTGCTCCAGCCCTCTGATCATCCTCGTGGCCCTTCTCTGGACACCTTCCAGCACCTCCAGATCCCTCTTGGAATAGGGGCTCCAGAACTGGAGGCAGTACTCAGGGGGGGTCTCACCAGAGTGAGTAGAGGGGGGAGAATCACCCTCCCTTGACCTGCTGGCCACACTTCTCCTGATGCAGCCCAGGATCTGATTGGCTTTCCGGGCTGCAAGTGCACACTGAGAGCTCCTGTTGAGCTTCTCGTCCACCAGCACCCCCAAGTCTCTCTCCTCTGGGCTGCTCTCCAGCCAGTCACTGCCCAGCCTGTATATATATATATACTGGTTTTTTTTTTAATTAAAAATGTACCAGATATTTATGAAAAACAAGAGTTTGATCAGCATCTATGATTATTTTCAAATAATTTATAGAGATGCCTTATCATACATCAGAATTCTAAAATCTTGATAGGAATGTTTACAGAAAATAGAACTCCCCACTTTGATCAGCTCTCAGAAAAAAATTAATTGCAAACACACAGCAGAAATACATTTCATAGAATCATAGAATCAATAAGGTTGGAAAAAACCTCAGAGATCATCAAGTCCAACCTGTCACCCAACACCTCATGACTACTAAACCATGGCACCAAGTGCCACGTCCACTCCCTCTTGAACACCTCCAGGATGTGTGACTCCACCACCTCCCTGGGCAGCACATTCCAACGGTGAACGACTCACTCTGTGGAGAACTTTCTCCTCATCTCCAGCCTAAACTTCCTCTGGCACGTTTGAGACTGGTCCCTCTTGTTTTTGCTGGTTGCCTGGGAGAAGAGACCCCCCTCCTGGCTACACCTTCTTCAGGTAGGTAGAGAACAAAAAAAGGTCTCCCCTGAGCCTCCTCTTCTCCAGGCTAAACAACCAGCTCCCTCAGCCTCTCCTCATAGGGCTTCTGTTCCAAACCCCTGCCCAGCTTTGTTGCTCTTCTCTGGACACGTTCCAGCAACTCAACATCTTTCCTAAACTGAGGGGCCCAGGTCTGGACACAGGACTCATGGTGTGGCCTAACCAGTGCTGAGTCCAGGGGCACAATGACTCCCCTGCTCCTGCTTCTAGCAGAAGCCTACTACACAACACTTGAGAATGTTGAATTACCATGGACCAGTAATAATACCACAGGATTTATGTACTACAGGAGAAGACCAACATACATTGTTTAAAACAATGAATAAATTTTTACAAACCCAAAGCTGATATTTGTTCAGTTAAAATAATCTTCCAATACCTGGGAACACTGACTTACAGAAACGAGGAATGGGAAGCATCCTCAAGAGACCACAATGGATCTCTGCTTTACCTCACATTAAATATTCTGTGAACACACCTACTGGATATTTGTACAATCTATTCTCATAACACTCCAGGGAAATATCTCTTGTAGCAATCCCTACAGAGTATTAACCCCGTCCTCACTCAGATTTAGATTTTCCTTAATATTTAACTGGCAGACTGATGCTGTTTGAAACCAAATTAAATTTCTTAGTTTCATAGTTTCAGTTAGGGTTGGAAGGGACCACAAGGATCATCTAGTTCCAACCCCCCTGCCATGGGCAGGGACACTCTACCTAGATCAGGCTGGACAGAGCCTCGTTCAGCCTGGTCTTAAACACTCCAAGGATGGGGCCTCAACCACCTCCCTGGACAAACCAATTCCAGGCCTTCACCAACCCTCACGGTGAGAACTTCCTCCTCATGTCCAGCCTGAATCTTCTCACCTCCAGCTTCATCCCATTCCCCCTAGTCTATCACTCCCTGATAGTCTGAAAAGTCCCTCCCCAGCCTTCTTGTAGGCCCCCTTCTGATACTGGAAGGCCACAATGAGGTCACCTCGGAGCCTTCTCTTCTCCTGACTGAGCAGCCCCAACCCCTTCAGTCTGTCCTCATTGGAGAGGTGCTCCAGCCCTCTGATCATCCTCATGGCCCTTCTCTGGACACCTTCCAGCACCTCCAGATCCCTCTTGGAATAGGGGCTCCAGAACTGGAGGCAGTACTCCAGGTGGGGTCTCATCAGAGCTGAGGAGAGGGGGAGAATCACCTCCCTTGACCTGCTGCCACACTTCTCCTGATGCAGCCCAGGATCTGATTGGCTTTCCGGCTGCAAGTGCACATTGAGAGCTCATGTTGAGCTTCTCCTCCACCAGCACCCCCAAGTCATTTCTACCAATCCCTGTCCTTATGGCTCTGGAAAACTATTGATTTTCCTTTTTATAGCAATTACTTGTAAAAAGGATGAATGCTATCATGTCTTCCCTTAAACTTCTCCTAGGCAACTAGCACCAGAACAAGAGGACACAGTCTCAAGCTGCACCAGGGGAGGTTTAGGCTGGAGGTGAGGAGAAAGTTCTTCACTGAGAGAGTTGTTAGCCGTTGGAATGTGCTGCCCAGGGAGGTCGTGGAGTCACCATTCCTGTAGGTGTTCAAATAGGGATTGGATGTGGCACTTGGTGTCATGGTTAGTAGTCATGAGGTGTTGGGTGGCAGGTTGGACTTGATTGGTCTCTTCTCCCAGGCAGCCAGTACCAGAACAAGAGGACACAGTCTCAAGCTGTGCCAGGGGAGGTTTAGGCTGGAGGTTAGGAAGAAGTTCTTCCCAGAAAGAGTGATTGCCCATTGGAATGTGCTGCCCAGGGAGGTGGTGGAGTCACCATCACTGGAGGTGTTTAGGAAGAGAGTGGATGGGGTGCTTGGTGCCATGGTTTAGTGGATTAGATGGTGTTAGGTGACAGGTTGGACTTGATGATCTCCAAGTTCTTTTCCAACCTGGTCAGTTCCATTCCATTCCATTCCATTCTATTCCATTCTATTCCATTCTATTCTATTCTATTCTATTCTATTCTATTCTATTCTATTCTATTCTATTCTATTCTATTCTATTCTATTCTATTCTATTCTATTCTATTCTATCCATTCCATTCACTTGTGTAAAGATTCACTGCATCTCATACATAAAGCTTTCATATACTGAAAACAAGCATTGTAAGAGTCTTCCTTTGTCCTGGAAATACACACTGGCAATTGAAAAGGATAAATTCATCAGCATGGGCTTCAAATCAGTATTCTCTTTTAATTGCCCTTTTTGAAGGATTTTACTTTTTGAGGCTGGGCTCGAAATCTATTTTTTTTTCCTAGGCTAGGGTATTTTATGGAGGCAACTTCAGCTCAGCTGTGAGATTTGCATAAATGAGCTTGCCTCCAGGCCTGCTCTTTCTCCACATTCAGTCTTCCTGCTTCTGACAATTATCTCCCATTTTCAGCAAGTCTTCAACTTTCTGCCAGGCAGGGTCTAAAAGACTTGCAGGACTGAAGATTTCCTTGAGGAGGAGTAAGAAATGTGGGGAGATGAAAGCAAGAAAAGCATGCAGATCTGAAAGAGGGGAAAGAGCTGGACACTGCAGGTTGCAGAGAGATGGGGAGCAGCCAGACCAGCACATTCTCCTCCGGTGGGGGTGTTAAAAGCACTTCTCATTTCTGCACCCTCGTAACAATCCAATCACTGAAAATGTGGCCAGGCCTGCTCTGTAGGAAGAGAATGCTGCACAGAAATGTCATCTGCAATGGCAGTATGAGTGTCCTAATGCAATTACAGATAGTCTGGCCCCAGGGGAGAACTTGTTGAGTGCTCACTTGAAGAACACAGCCCTGTACTGTCTCATAGTGCAAGGTGCTACAAGGGCCACGTGCCTAAAGATAGCAAGAGTGCTGTAAGAGGCTCTGGGGAGCAGAGAAAGGGAAAAGGTTGAGGGGAGAGGATACAAGGCAGAGGAAAGAAAGGCACTCAGAGTACAAGTGTGTACTGCAGAAGTGTTCTCCTCATTCTTTCCTACAGGCTTTTATTAATTCTGTCAAACTTCAGTGAAATTCACCCATATGGGAGACATTCACAACTGTGCAAGAATATCTGTGCTGAAAGAAGGAGGAGAAGTAGGTTGTTGGGTTTTTTACCTCTTCAAATGGATTTATTTTAAAAGCATTTGCATACTACTATAAATACAAATGTTTATTAGGAAGACATTGCCTATGTTTATGGCAAATAAAGCCATTAGCATCACATCTTATGATGTATATATGAGGATGCACTTTTAAATGAATGCTTGTATATATGAATCCATACAGCTCCTCATGTGTCTCTCTCAGTAATGTTTTAACCTGTACTGTATCATTATAAAAAGCTTTTATACTGTGTAAGATTAAAGTTGTCATGTAAACCCAGGGCACCCTTGTGCCTCTTCAAAGTACACAACATGAAATAGAAGATGCTCATGTTTCAAAGATATATCATAGAATCATAGAATCAACAAGGTTGGAAAAAACGACCTCAAAGATCATCAAGTCCAACCTGTCACCCAACACCTCATGGCTACTAAACCATGGCACCAAGTGCCACATCCAATCCCCTCTTGAGCACCTCCAGGGACGGTGACTCCACCACCTCCCTGGGCAGCACATTCCAATGGCTAACAACTCTCTCTGGGAAGAACTTTCTCCTCACCTTGAGCCTAAACTTCCCCTGGCACAGCTTGAGACTGTGTCCTCTTGTTCTGGTGCTGCTTGCCTGGGAGAAGAGACCAACTCCTACCTGGCTACAACCTCACAGTATCACAGTATCGCTAAGGTTGGAAGAGACCTTGAAGATCATCGAGTCCAACCTGTCACCACAGACCCCATGACTAGACCTCCTTTCAGGTAGTTGTAGAGAGCAATGAGGTCTCCCCTGAGCCTCCTCTTCTCCAGGCTAAACAACCCCAGCTCCCTCAGCCTCTCCGCATAGGGCTTGTGCTTGAGGCCTCTACCCAGCCTCATTGCCCTTCTCTGGACATGATCAAATGTCTCAATGTCCTTCTTAAACTGAGGGGCCCAGAATTGGACACAGGACTCAAGGGGTGGCCTAACCAGTGCAGAGTCCAGGGGCACAATGACTTCCCTGCTCCTGCTGGCCACACTATTCTTGATGCAGGCCAGGATGCCATTGGCCTTCTTGGCCACATGGGCACACTGCTGCCTCATGTTCAGCCAGCTGTCAATCACTACCCCCAGGTCCTTTCTGTTTGGAAGCTCTCCAGCCACCCTGACCCCAGCCTGTAGCTCTGCATGGGGTTGTTGTGACCAAAGTGCAGCCCCCAGCACTTGGACTTGTTGTACAACTACAGGGGCTAAGGGAGAAGTTTTTTTCTCCCAATTTGTTCCAGGTGAAATAATTACTTTCAAGAGTGAGGAATGTTGTACCATTTCCACAATTACTCTGTTATATGATACCATGGCAATAAATGACTTCAAGCCCAACGTTTGTCTGGTTAAAATTTATGGGAATTCAATTTTAAGAAATAATTTGTCCTTTTTCTAAAGTGGAAATTAAAACTTCCTTGACAACCAAAAGTATTTTTTTTTAACTATTGTCACCTAATAAGGTCATTGCCAAAGGGAAAATGAACTGCTTACTGAGACGATGCATTCCAAACATTAAACAAGTCCAACCAAAGGATCATTAATTTAAGTGTGAGCAGAAAGTGTTTCACAACACCTGGGATTGCAGTAAAGCACAGGAAAGCTCTTGTAGTAAAGCACAGGAAAGAGATTTGCCATTCTGGTCCAACATGAAGTGGTGGCAAAGGACTGTCTGTCTCTGATTATGTGTGATAAGTTCTGTATTTATTGTTGGGTGCTGCGCAGCATTGGGTGGATGCTGAAAGCAGAAACAAGGCTGGTGTTGCCTAGCTTCTGTCTTTGTGGCAGTTCCCATGTTCACCTTGGTTATGCAAAAGGACTCTTTGCCATGCTTTAGCAAGGGGAAAGCAACGCCCTAATGAGTAGGAGTAGTGTAATGCGAAGGATGTTTTTCTATGAGGACCTTGCTCTGACAGGCATATGTGTGATAGAATAGAATAGGATAGAATAGAATAGAATAGGATAGAATAGAATAGAATAGGATAGGATAGGATAGGATAGGATAGGATAGGATAGGATAGAATAGAATAGAATAGAATAGAATAGAATAGAATAGAATAGAATAGAATAGAATGGAATAGAATGGAATAGAATGGAATAGAATAGACCAGGTTGGAAAAGACCTTGGAGATCATTGAGTCCAAACTATCATCCAACACTATCTAATCAACTAAACCATGGCACCAAGCACCCCATCCAGTCTCTTCCTAAACACCTCCAGTGATGGTGACTTCACCACCTCCCTGGGCAGCACATTCCAATGGCCAATCTCTCTTTCTATGAAGAACTTCTTCCTAACATCCAGCCTGAACCTCCCCAGGCACAGCTTGAGACTGTGTCCTCTTGTTCTGGTGCTGGTTGCCTGGGAGAAGAGACCAACCCCCACCTGGCCACAACCTCCCTTCAGGTAGTTGTAGACAGCAAGAAGGTCTCCCCTCAGAAGAAGCTAGGTATGAACAGGATCTGATTGTTTACACTAGAAAACTGAATGCCCCATGCAGAAGCACTGCTTTTATGCTGAAAAGAACATGAGTATTGTGCCATTAAGTGTTCCTGGAAACTGCTGGCATTGCAGATTCTGGTAACTGAAGCTTTCAGATGAACTTCCTCCAGGAAGTAGGTAACTATTTGGCTCTCAAGCATAACAGCTACTATTACACTGGCATCCCTGGTCCTCCTTCTCCTGAGGAAAAAAACCCAACCAACCAACCCTGAAACAAATAAACAAACAACCCCCCAAAATCAAACAACAACAAAAACCCAACAAAACAAAAGTGTCTTCTGGCAGATTTTTTTCTCTGTATGTCAGGTGCCAACCTTTATCATGAAGAGGCTGATGTCCTGGCAATCATCAACTGTGTTTCTTCCCTATTGCTTTAAGCACAGCTTATACTGACAATTCAATTACTGTTTTAAAAGATGTTATACTTTTATTAAAATCCTTTCTAGGATGGTGGGTGACAGAAAACACACTTACACAGGGGCACACATCTTCAAGAGTCAGCAGGCCTCACATGGAACAAGCCATACTGTCCATAGGGTAGAGTAAGTGTTGCTGTCTACAGCTACCTGAAGGGAGGTTGTAGCCAAGTAGGGGTTGGTCTCTTCTCCCAGGCAACCAGCACCAGAACAAGAGGACACAGTCTCAAGCAGTGCCAGGGGAGGTTTAGGCTGGATGTTAGGAAGAAGAGTGATTGGCCATTGGAATGTGCTGCCCAGGGAGGTGGTGGAGTCACCATCCCTGGAGGTGTTTAGGAAGAGACTGGATGAGGCGCTTGGTGCCATGGACTTGATGGACTTGATGATCTCGAAGGTCTTTTCCAACATGGCTAATCCTATACATGAATCACATATTAATTAACTGCAATTAGATAATGTGAACAATGTATTTTTAAAAACAAGTCTCTATGAATCAGAAGAAATCTTTATTAAGATTTATTTTACCATCTGCAGTTGTTGTGAAATCGGCTTGCTGGTATTCTCCAGCACTATGGGATGGCATTTCTTGTGATCCAGTGGAACTGATTAGATTCTGATACACTGGGGGAAATGTGGTTTGCCTTACCAGATAATCAGAGATTTGTGTAGCAGCTGGAAGCTACCACCTGAAGCCACCTGAAGTGCACTGTTCTCTGTTGCTCGTGGGACCGATTCGTCTTCACGCTATTGCAATATCAACACTCAGTATGCAATGCACACCTAGTAATTTCCCTGTTTAGATTCTCAAACTGTTGCATCATGTTTTCAATTGCCCTCTCTCTGTAACTCAGTCTAAGGAAAGGCTCTGTTATTGATTTAATACATTTTTTTTTGAGAGACAGAAAAAGAAACCCTGCTAAAGCAGGGACATGCAACGTCCTTCAGCTAATCAGTTTTACAACATTCTTATTTTACTGGCTTGTTCCTTTGAATCAAATTATCATTTTCAGATGAGAGACATATTAGAATCTAGGCTGTTAAGCCTGCCAAAGCCTGTCTCCATGGCAGGACTGAGGGTGATTTTCATGCAACCATTCTGCTTCTCAAATTGTACCAGTGATAATATGTTGTGGGGTTTTTTTTACCCCTCAGTATTTTTCTGGGGGGTCCTTATGAATGATGTGATTAAGGAAGCTTTCCCCCACCCCTGCCCCCACTTTCTGCTGTAAGGAGAGGCTGCCTACATGTGGGCACAGCTGTGAGAACAGGCATTCACACCATCCTGGGAACAGAAATCTGTCCCTGTACAGCAGTTCTTCTCACTGCTTCTGAGGTGAGGAGAGCTTGTGAGGTTTAAGCAAGCAATTAGGGAAAAGGTTAATGTGTGTGAAATTGCCAGGTAAGGCAGAGACATCTATCCTTGTTCTTTCTCTCATAATACTTCTCAGATGTGGTAACTCAGAAACATGCCTCGGTGCTTACATGAAATGAAGCCACCATAGCTGATATGGAGCTACATGCACGAGGCACTCTCAATGATAGCTGAGTTTTGTGAAGTATATTAGCATGGAGTTTGATTACCTGCCTCATATGGACTGCTTTTCTTCTTTCTTGAGTTTTTTTGTTCATGACTGCCATCCAGTCTGGAACATGGAGAAATCTGATCTCAGGGGGCTGTCTGCTCCCTGTACAGAGAGATGATGACAAGTTTCTGATAAGCAGGCTACAGAAAAACATTATGGGAACACAATGAATGGGCTCCATAAACACAGAGGACCTTCAGAAGTGGCAAAGCTTGTCAAAAGTCCCACATAACTGTGTGACAGGTTTGACACAGATGCTGTTGAGTCAGGAGATGGAGCCATCTGGGTAGCATCATGGAATTTATTCCAAGCAATTCATTGCATCCTGTTGTAAATGAAGGTGGATTATCCTTTTCATTCTTTCTAGATCACAGAATCACAGAATCACCAAGGTTGGAAGGGACCTCAAAGATCATCAAGTCCAACCTGTCACCACAGACCTCATGACTAAACCATGGCACCAAGTGCCACATCAAATCCCCTCTTAAACACCTCCAGGGATGGCAACTCCACCACCTCCCTGGGCAGCACATTCCAATGGCTAACTCTCTCTGTGAAGAACTTTCGCCTCACCTCCAGCCTAAACCTCCCCTGGAGCAGCTTGAGACTGTGTCCTCTTGTTCTGGTGCTGGTTGCCTGGGAGAAGAGACCAACCCCCACCTGGCTACAACCTCCTTTCAGGCAATGATGTCTCCCCTGAGCCTCCTCTTCTCCAGGCTGAGCAACCCCAGCTCCCTCAGCCTCTCCTCACAGGGCTGTGCTCAAGGCCTCTCCCCAGCCTCGTTGCCCTTCTCTGGACACATTCAAGAGTCTCAATGTCCTTCTTAAACTGAGGGGCCCAGAACTGGACACAGGACTCAAGGTGTGGCCTAACCAGTGCTGAGTCCAGGGGCACAATGAATTCCCTGTTCCAGCTGGCTACACTGTTCCTGATGCAGTCCAGGATGCCATTGGCCTTCTTGGCCACCTGGGCACACTGCTGGCTCATGTTCAGTCAGCTGTCAACCAGTACCCCCAGGTCCCTCTCTGTTCGGCAGCTCTCCAGCCACTCCGACCCTAGCCTGTAGGTCTGCATGGGGTTGTTGTGGCCAGCAATATCCAAAGGTTTCTGTTCTCATTTCAATATCTGAATGCTTCAGAAGCCTCTATGGATCTTATCTTCCCCCTAGTGCTAGGACTTGATACTATCCCCAATACCTGCTCTCTGGAAAACCATAAAGACTGGGCAATGTGGTTAGCATCACCCCGAAAATGGCTAACTGAGCAGTTAAATGATTCCCCTGACTGGGCTGAATAATTCCTCACATGTATCTGTCCTTTCCCCACACAATTATTTTTTTTTTTCATGGACTGGACTAATTTTTTTTCTTTTCCCCATCAGTAAAACTTATTTTTACCCTCAGTATTCTACCACAACTATTGAGTGAAGAGAAAAACAAATCCACCTGTTTGAGCTATTCATAGGCTTGTTCCTGTTGCTCCGTGCTGCCTTGTTCTCTGCAGCTGACTGTCCCCCTCTGTTCGCCTTGCAAAATGTGGAATATCACTCTTCCTCTATCCTACTCTCTGGATGAGGAAGTGCTTTAAAGGGCAAAATTGCAGCTCCTTCAAATACTGATTCACAGAAGAGCTTGAGCTTTGATTTATAATTAGAGCTCTGAAAACCTTTCATTACAAAGCTGAGAATGACTACAGAAAAAGCCATCCTCACCTATTTTTTACCTCATTTCACTCTGGGCCTTGTTCATGCCTGTCCCCTAGCCCAGTGTTTGCATAGTTTTGGACTGTACTGAAATGAACTAATTTCCAAGGGAAATTTTAAGGCAAAAGGAAATGGGAAGCATCTTCTTGCCCCATAATTTTAGGACAGGATTTTTTTGCTTTATTTAAAACCAGTGAAATGCTCAGACTTTCAGTTTTGTTTTCTCCTTTCCCTTCCCCATTCTTATAAAGAAATACTATTTTTTCCCACTTCACAATGCTGATGGCTCAGGGATTTACAATTTCATGTGGACATGGGCCAAACCTCTGCTCACAAGACACTCTTTTGTGTTTTTGCACAGCATGGCTTATGTCACTTTGTTTCAGTCTGGAAGAGGAGAGAGACTTGGTTCTCTTTTGAACAATCCCATTTTGTGAAATTAAAGGCCCCAATGAGGCCAAATATCAAAAGTGAGGCTATTTATTAACAGATGGAACAGAAGAAGGGAGAGAGAGAAGAAGAGAAAATGGAGAAAAAGAGAGAGCAGGAAAGGAATTATATTACCACCACCCCCAGCCCCAAGATGGCTTGGGTCTGAGGAAGGGTGCTGCCACTTTGGCTTGGAGATGTCATCATTGTTGGTTTCTGTTGTCCTCTGCTGCAGGAGGAGGGGGAGAAATCCTGAAGTCCAAGTCTCTCTCTGAGCAGCCTCCACCATGTGGTCTCTTCAGTAAAGATGTCTTTTCTCTTTTCCATGAGTTCTTCTTTTCTTCTTACAGCAGGCAAAACTTGGGGCACGGCTTTGCTGGTGGTGGTGGAGAGAGGCTTCCCACATGGCTTCCAGGCTGGATGTCCATGCTGATGTCTTTTTGTTCTTCTCCTCCTGAGCAGGCATCACTAAAGTCTTTTATACAGTTTTTTAGTCACAGGTTTTTTTTTAGGTCTCTGTCCAGGTATTGTCCCCAGGGAATCTTCCTGTGTATTCCTTGTGTGCTTACAGGAGTCAGGGGGGCCTTTGCTTCTTCCTTCACCTTTTGCCTGTGTGCTGGGTTACACCCGTCCTGGGTGGGGGGCTGAAAGAGCCCAGCCCCCAGCAGGACAAAAGAGACTTATCCAGTTGTGCAGAGGATTTGGTTTCCCCCTCCTAGGAGGAGGGGGCCCCTGGGTCAAAGGTGGTCTATTCCACTCCCCTTTCCTGTCCAGCAAGCCTATAAAAAGGAGGACGTTTGCTACTGTTGCCCTCTTCTCCTGCCTCGCCTGCTGGAAAGAGTGTTGGCTGCTGCTGGTTGCCTGTGTTGGCCACGTGGCTGGGCCTGGCTCTCTCTAAGCTGCATCCTTGCTCTCCAATGGACTTGAATCCACTTACATCCAGGGAAATACAAGGCCAAGCCATGCAGGCTTGGCTTTGTGTATTTTTCCTATTTATTCTTCTCCCTTACCCTTGTGAACCCTCCCTGTTACTGCTCTCTCTATATATATTTTGTTACAAAATTTACTTCTACTTTCAACCCATCTCCAGACTATTTCTTTTGTAGATTCACTTCCTTCCCATTTTTTCCCTACCCCACCATTTTTTTCTTTTCTGCCTTTTCTTTCCCTTTCCTTACTAGGGAAAGGGAAGAGGACGGGGGAGGAATTCTCAATCAATCTGTTATCATCTGAGCTCTTAAACGCCAGTTAAGGCTCAAACCAGCACAGCCGGTCCATACACACAATACACATCAGGGGCTTATCATGCCAAGTGGTGAATCCATTGTATAGTCCAGAAGCCTTTTCACCATCCTCCTTTTCTGGGGTAGCTGATGGGTAGAGGTGATCTTGTCTGTGCACATTCCAGAGTCGGTACCAGTGGTGCCTGCCCAATACACATTTCTGTTGCATCTTTCCACCCTGCTCCAGCCCTCTGGGGCAGCTATTGTCTGGGTGAGCAAAGGTAATTTTATCTTTGTCAATTCACATCAAGAGAGACAAGATTTAGTCTCTGGCACACTTCTAGTCAGAATGGGAGGAAAGTAACTCCACTGCCCTGAAGACATGTGAGTTCCCTCTTAGCTTTATTCCCTTGAGAAACAGAGTCCCTGCAAAAGTAAAGGCCCATTTGTGAGGATATATGTGTTCAAATTAAAGAAGGTGCATGAACCTTGAACAAAAAATACTCCCTCTCCCTGTACACTCTTATACACCTTTCTATTGGTTTGCTGATTTTCTGCTCATATTTTTTGATATCTCCTGCTTCTCTTCTGTTGCTCTCTCCTAGCGGCACACCTGTCTCAAAATGTGTCTCAGGCTCTGCAGTATGGCTTTTTTCCTCTGAAAAAGAGAAAAACCTTTTCTCAAACCTGTTGTAAAGAGTATTTACAGAAGCATGTAATCTCTCAGCACCTAGAGGTAGGAGCTGTGTGCAGAAACTTGCATTGGAAAGCAAAAGAATGCACTTGCTCTGCGGCAGTTTTAATCAAGCATGTTGCTGACGCCTACATGCCCATACATGGACTGAAAGCTCTAGAGCCTGCTTTCAGTCCCTGAGACATCTGAATTTCTGCTTGTACCATGCATCTGACCATGCACTTTGTCAAGCCTCTCCACAAAACAAATGCAAGCATCGATCCAGTACCGTGATCTTATGTACGAAGTTGTTATGCTCAGCTTAGCTCATCCTGTTGAGGAGTAGAAGACGGCAGAGTCATTATGTCTCTATCAATTTTTCTTACTGCTTGTGGCGGTGTTAGGCTATGCCTTTAAAATTAAGTTACAGATTTCAAGCAGAAAAGTAGAAAAATACAAATAAAATCACTGTTGGGTGTAAAAAGGAAAACAAAAGATTATTCTAAACAAATTCGTTGGGTAAATATGTAGAATAAGACAAGCTGTACCATAACAATTCTTCCCTTTTCTCTTCTGATCTCTGGCTGGTTTTGCTTTGCTCAGGAGAGATAACCTGGCTGGCTTTGCCTAAATCTAACTTCTCTGCTCTTTTCTCTTGTCCCTTTTGTGCAGGGGGGTTAGGCAGGTAAGGAGGGAGAAGCTAGGAGCTTCCCCTGGTCCTTGGCCAGGGGGGGTCCTTGTGCTGTTTGTAAATTGTAGATCTCTGTATCATATTGTAACTCCTGTATATTTTGTGCATATTCACTGCACTCCATTGAAGAGTGTGGATTCTGGTTGTAAATACAGCTTCATTTGCTTCTAACTGAGTTGGTCTGGCAAAGTTAATGTTGGGGGAAGGGGGGAAACTTCAACCTGCCACATTACATGCTTTTAGCAATCAGTTCTGAAGACTTGGAGGCTAATATTTCTGATTAGTACATGTATACAAAATGTATCATCCCTTCTGCTGGCAGTTCTATGCCTTGGATTGCTTTTTCAAAAATTATGTCATGTGGCTGGATGTCACTGGCAATATTCAGGCATAGAGTAGAGTAGAGTAGAGTAGAGTAGAGTAGAGTAGAGTAGAGTAGAGTAGAATAGGATAGAATAGAATAGAATAGAATAGAATAGAATAGAATAGAATTAACCAGGTTGGAAAAGAACTTTGAGATCATCAAGTCCAACTTATCATCCAACACCATCTAATCAACTAAACCATGGCACCAAGTGCCCCATCCAGTTTCCTCCTGAACACCTCCAGTGATGGTGACTCCACCACCTCCCTGAGCAGCCCATTCCAATGGCCAATCACTCTTTCTGTGAAGAACTTCTTCCTAACATCCAGCCTAAATTCCCCCTGGTGCAGCTTGAGACTGTGTCCTCTTGTTAGAGGAAGAAGAAGTGGGAAATGTTTGGAGTGATGCATTTGTCTTCCCAAGTAACAGCTATGTGCCATGGAGCCCTGCTTTCCTGGAGATAGCTGAACACCTGCCTGCTGATGGGAAGTGGTGACTGAATTCCCTGTTTTGTCCTGCTTGCCTACATGGCTTTACCAATTAAGCTGTCTTTATCTCAGCTCATGAGTTTTCTCACTTTTACCCTTTCAGTTATTTCCCTTATCCCAGCAAGGGGGAGTAAGCAAGCCGTTGTGTGGGGCTTAGTTGCAGGCTGGGGTTAAACCATGACAAGACTTTAATGAAGACAAAAATAAATTCCAGATAACACTCTTCCTCTTCTCCTCTTTAGAACAGACTGCATTGTCATCACTGTCAACTCTGTCACAGCAAAGACTAGCCTATGAGCTGTAACATCTCCCATGTGCATACCACTAATTAGCTGCGGCGGAGAAGCATGTTCGGGTTTTAACTACACAAAATAACAACCCAGGCGTATGGATTATGACAACAGACAAATTTGAATGTCTGGGAGTCATAAAGTGTTGGTATCTGTGGCATTCCCCAGACCACACAGAGATCAAAGGGACTGTGTTGCAATGTTCGTATTTCCAATTTGAGGATCCCAGGGGCTTTGCAAACAGAGAGTGGCATTTATCCCAGCTCCTCGGATGAGCCACCAGGTCTGAACATCATTTACATTCCACTTTAGGGTTTAAACAGTGCATAGGTGTTCTGCAGGCGGGTGGATTGCACTCCTAATGAAGTGTGCCTCCCTGGGAAGTAGGTGTAATTAAACTCTATTTGCAGATGAGGAAAGGGAATCATTAAGCAAGGAAATGACTTGTCCAAACTCAAAATAAGACATAAGAAAAGCTGGCACACGAACCAAAAATTCTCTGTACACTCATGGTCTTTTTTCACAGAATTGCAGAGTGGTTGAGGTTGAAGGGGGCCTCTGGAGGTCACCTGGTCCAGCACTTATATCTAGCTTCTCAGTATCTTAGTTTCATAGTTTCATAGTTTCAGTTAGGGTTGGAAGGGACCACAAGGATCATCTAGTTCCAACCCCCCTGCCATGGGCAGGGACACTCTACACTAGATCAGGCTGGACAGAGCCTCATGCAGCCTGGGCTTAAACACCTCAAGGGACGGGCCTCAACCACCTCCCTGGACAACCCATTCCAGCCTCACCACCCTCACAGTGAAGAACTTCCTCCTCACATCTAGCCTGAATCTCCCCACCTCCAGCTTCATCCCATTCCCCCTAGTCCTATCACTCCCTGGACTGGAGACCGCAATCTCCGGCCCTATCTCCTGGGCTGGAGACTGCAATCTCTCTGAGCAACCTGCACCACTACGCAGTTGCTCTCACAGTACAAAAGCCTTTTCTTACGTTCGCATAGAGCCTCCTTCTGTCCTACCTGATCATGTTCTGTATTCACCAGTGGTCAGGACAAGTGCCAGCATGACCAAGAAACTCAACAGCTCTTTGCTACCTTCACAAGATAGGAAGAAATACAGGTGTCTGCCTGCCCCAGGGGAGGAAGATGGCCTGGCTGCCAGTTCCTGGACTTGGGAAGGCTAGTGCAGGCATGCTATGGGAGATTTACTATAAATCTGTATCTTCTTTCCACTCTGCAATCTCTGCTGTTAATCAAGGTCTCCCGAGGATGAAGAAAAGGTGATTTCTACTTCTTGCATTGTACACATTCTATTTAGGTGAACAGGTTTGTAGGCACTTTTTCCTTACTCCTCTGCTTAATTTCATTTTAGCTTTCAATCATTAGTTATAAAGCCATTTTGATTTTCCTTGTCACATCTCTGCAAAAATCTTCTTTTTATCCTATTAACAGCTATTGCAGCTCCTGAGAAGTGGCAGCTCCAACTCAGTGTGGGCAGGGACAGAGTGACAGCAGTCAAATTCCCTCATGGGCAAGAGCAGCCCCTTCTTGGTTCCTTGCCTCACAGGCAAGAGTAGCCCTGTCCTGCCTCTAGGGTCCAATTCAGCTAAGAGGTCATTGCCCTCCCAGAAGAGTACCCAGATTTGGTTTCCACTTGGTCAAAAGCCATTGCCAGAAGGGACCCAGAGAAAGCTCTCACACAAGCATAGAGCTGTTCAGGTCCCCATATGCCAGAAATTCCTGAACCTCTCATGGATATGAGAGGGCAGCAGAAACAACACCAGTGTGTGGTGTGACCAGGTAAATGATCCGCTCTGTCTGGTGGCAGAGATGAAAGAGGAATTGGAAAGGTTAAGGAGTATCAGAGATTGTGAGAGGGAGATAGATTGGTGGAGCCACACCATCCCTGAGGCAAGAACAGCAGGTGGAGGTTCCATAACAAGCAGAGAATCCCCTGCCTTCTTGCTCCCCAGCAGAAGGTTGGGACTTAAGAGAAAGGCTGGATGGAATTGGGGGATGGAAACAAGACGCTGCTTGGGGCAGCTGGCAGATTCTCTCCTGGCCTCCCGCGTCTTCTCAGTTGCCATTACACAACAGATGGAGCAGTCTGGAATTTGAGGTCCAGGTGAACAAAGGTCCATCCAGGGGGTTGTCTAGGGTAAGTCAGTCAGTCAGTGTCAGTGTCATAGGCAAATCCCTTCTGAGGGGATCAAAAGGCTCACAGGGGTCTGCTGCCTCGCTGGAGCCTGGGTTAAAGGCATTACTGGGAAACTCCCTGGTTTTGTACAACCCTCTGACTACTACCTATTGTCGATTATGCAGGCTGGCAGTGATGAGTTTTCCAGTGTATGTAATGGTAACTATTACTTCTCAAATCTATTTTTTTAAAATATGTCTTTTATGCTACATTCTGTTATCTCTTTGAAGGTTTCTCTCCTTGTTTTCCCCATCTTTTTCTCTCAGTGATGACTCAGTTGTTGAAACCACCCTGAAGGGATGTACAAAATGACTTTCAAGAACTCAGCCTAGTGAGAGCACTCTGTAAAGAGATGGATTTGGCTTTATACATACTTGATCCCAGCGTGAGCCACTGGGAGGAGAGAGCCAAATGAGGCATGTTTCTTTGCTGGTTCTAAACTAAGAAAGCCATAGAAAATGTCTTTGTTCAAGTGGAGGAAAAGTTCCTATGTGACAGGGAAAACATGAGAACATCCTGTCATGCTATATAATAAAGTCACCGTGCACGCCTCCTTCTACATTTAGAGGCAAGAGGCAGAGCTCCATAATGGACTTCTTTAAGGTAAAACTGTTTCCTCCTAGGAGGCTTCAAAACATTTTTCTCTGTCCTGCATACTGCTTTATCTGGCAGGCAGGCTTGCCCTTACACAAAAGGGCATTCTATAGATAGATAGATGTCTCACACTCCAAAACAGAAACCAAGCAAACAAATAGCAGAAAGACCCAAGTAAAATACAACTTTCTGAACTATACTCTGCTTGTCACTTCCCTTAGTCCATTAGCTCTCAAAGATACAGAAAGATGGATCTTGGGGGTGTGTGTGATCTTCTTCTACTCCATTTTTGTGAGTGCTGTTTTTGAAGTTTCTTCTAAACTCATGCAAGCAGGGAAGGGATTTTTAGATTATTTCTCCTCTGCTTCCCCAAAGCATAGCATCTGTTTATGGATTTATCCTTAGAGGCATGACTTCATCTGGAATTTCAAGCTGTTTCATAGAATCATAGAATTATTAGGGTTGGAAGGGACCTCAAGCATCATCTAGTTCCAACCCATCCTGCCATGGGCAGGGACACCTCACACGAGATCAGGTTGCTCAGAGCCATATCCAGCCTGGCCTTAAAAACCTCCAGGAATGGGGCTTCTACCACCTCCCTGGGCAACCTGTTTCTCTATAAGGCTGAACTTTCCAGCTTGATTGATAGTTTCATCAGGACTCTCTCTGAGCATCAGAGATGGGTCTAACTTCTGTGGCTCAGTGCCAAACCAACCTCATCTTATCACCAGAAAGTGCATCAAGGTGTGGATGAACACATAAAGCTGGTAAAATGTGGAGCCAGGTGGGGGTTGGTCTCTTCTCCCAGGCAACCAGCACCAGAACAAGAGGACACAGTCTCAAGCTGCACCAGGGGAGGTTTAGGCTCAAGGTGAGGAAGAAGTTCTTCCCAGAAAGAATGATTTGTCATTGGAATGGGCTGCCCAGGGAGGTGGTGGAGTCACCCTCACTGGAGGTGTTTAGGAAGGAACTGGATGGGTTGCTTGGTGCCATGGTTTAGTTGATTAGATGGTGTTGGGTGATAGGTTGGACTCACTCTCAAAGGTCTTTTCCAACCTGGTTAATCCTATTCCTATTCCTATTCCTATTCCTATTCCTATTCCTATTCCTATTCCTATTCCTATTCCTATTCCTATTCCTATTCCTATTCCTTTCTATTCTATTCTATTCTATTCTATTCTATTCTATTCTATTCTATTCTATTCTATTCTATTCTATTCTATTCTATACTCTATCAGCACAATGAAAACCCAGCCAAGATGGAGGCAATAGCTGACTGCAGTTGACTGCAGTCCAGATGCAGCCATTGATATCTCTGTGCCACTTTTCCTGACATCTCACTATGGTATCTCCTTTTCTCTGTAGGTGGTGGCTTCATTTTGCAACACTGTTCCTGACTGCAGGACAAAACACAACTCGCTCTTTTTGGACAGGTAACCAATTGTGCTACGAATTGGCAACTATAATCAAAGGAAATGGACATCTTGCTCAGCGTTCAAGACAGCTCTAGACATGTCTGAATATGCAGAGAAACAAGAATGTCAGTGTGCTGTGGAAATCTCCAATTAAAAAGATCCCTTTTCCAGCAATTAAAATGAGCTAGTAATCCCATTGGCTTTTTT
>CM037640.1:6549390-6577962 GCA_015227895.2 Colaptes auratus
GTTTCACCCCTTCCCCCTCACCCCCCCTTTATTTTTCCTTTTTGGGTCACATTTTTTAGGTCTCTGGCCTTACGATACCTGAAGGGAGGTTGTAGCCAGGTGGGGGTTGGTCTCTTCTCCCAGGCAACCAGCACCAGAACAAGAGGACACAGTCTCAAGCTGCACCAGGGGAGGCTTAGGCTGGATGTTAGGAAAGAAGTTCTTCCCAGAAAGAGAGACTGGCCATTGGGATGTGCTGCCCAGGGAGGTGGTGGAGTCACCATCACTGGAGGTGTTTAAGAGGAGACTGGATGGGGTGCTTGGTGCCATGGTTCAGTTGATTAGATAATGTTGGATGATAGGTTGGACTTGATGATCTCAAAGGTCTCTTCCAACCTGGTTAATTCTATTCTATTCTATTCTATTCTATTCTATTCTATTCTATTCTATTCTATTCTATTCTATTCTACTCTACTCTACTCTATTCTATTCTATTCTATTCTATTCTATTCTATTCTATTCTATTCTATTCTATTCTATTCTATCTTGTTCTATTCTATCCTGTTCTATTCATCAATCTTCTAAGACCAAGTGTTCCATACTCTTCTTGAAGTCCCATGCCTGAAACCAGAATCTGTATCCCAACTGAGGTCTTATGAATAGGATTGTTTTCAGTGTTATACATCATATCTTTGTTCATATACCTAAGAGTGATGTTAGTTCAGGAACTGTTTTGATTTCCATAATAAGCTACAATGGATTAAAATTCACGTTGCAACCCACTGTGGTCCTAAGTAAGTCTCTTGGCTGGTTGTTCTCTGTCCTGTCTGTAGTACTTCTTCCTGACTGAGCTGTCTTGCACTTGGGTTTATTGAACAATACCTTTTTAATTCCAGACTGATTCTTTTTGCAAAGAACACTTTGTATTCTGTGAGTGTTTGCTGGAGCGCTGTGGCCCAACCTCAGCTTTATGTTGCCTGTAAATTTAGTAAGAGCACACTATTCCATCACCAGGTCTATGAATGTTGAGTTCAGACAGCAAAAAATACCAGACTCCCTGAAACCACACTTGAGACACTCTCCAGTGTGATAGGTGACTGCTAACCAGAATTTTGCTAGGACAGATCTGCAATAATGCATGAACATTACTTAAGCATATGTGGTGAGCCTACCTCTCAAGGAAACTCCCAAATATCATTCATTTCTCAAACTGAACCTGAACCAAAGCTATTGTTAAAAAGACCCTGATAAGGCTCAGACTAAACTGATTCAAACTGCTGATGATTTTCCCCTAAAGTAGAAATGAACCTTAACTGTTCTGGGCATCTTTGTGGATCTCAGACTGGAATTAAATGGAAAGGTCTCTGTTGTGATGGAAATATCTCCGATGTAAACTGAAACTTAACTTAAAGAACATTGATTTCCTTCCCCTCATACAATAGCATAACATGGACCATATTTCTTTATCTGGCTGAAAGAAAGCCCATCCCAGATCAAGGCAAGCTGCAGAATATAGAATTAAGGAGATAGTAGGATGTGCTGTAGCCAAGGACTGTGACAAGCCCATGCTCCTCTGGCACTTTCTTGCATAAGAGACCCGTTTGCTTCACGCAGCAAAGCACAAAAGGGCAGATGTGTCTCTGCATGGAGACAGGAAAGCTTCTCTTCATTTACAAACATAGCACACAGTGAACAGGCCTCACCTCTTTTCAGTACCATTAGCTTCATACCCGTCAGTAAGTAATACTAATTTTTACAGGGCTGCCTAGTGAAATCGGCGCCCATGCAATGATCCTGTGCTTTACAGCTGCTGCTAAAGGCTATTTGACCATACTTTTCAAAGGTCAGTGCACAATCATAGCTGAAAGAAAAAAGAACCAAAGTAATTTGCTCTGTCCAATAAGGATTATGGTGACATGCCTTTTAAGAGGGTTTTAACCTGTTTATTGGTGATATGCCTTAAGATATCTTTAAGGAGAGGTGCTTTTACACTGATGCAGGGGAAGAATACCAGCCGTGCTTTCAAATGCAATTAAGGGGTGTCTGGTTTTTGACTCAGTTGTGTTAAAACAAGTGATTCCTTCTGTACAGAAAATAAACATACAGCAGCAATGACAATAAAAATCAGCTGCTGTTTCTGCTGGGGAAGGATGATGCTGGAGCAAGCTGTGTTGCTGAGCAACCAACCCTCTGCAGAAGCCCTAGCCCCTGGACAAGGAGCTATTCCCAAACCCAAGCGGGACCAATTCGGCAGTTACTTGTATACTAAGTTTTACAATACAGTACAATACACCAGGTTGAAAGAGACCTTCAAGATCATCATGTCCAACCCATCAACCAATCCAACCCACCCAAACAACTAAACCATGGCACCAAGCACCCATCAAGTGTCCTCCTGAACACCTCCAATGAAGGTGACTCCACCACCTCCCTGGGCAGACCATTCCAATGGGCAATCACTCTCTCTGTGTAGAGCTTCTTCCTAACCTCCAGCCTAAACCTGCCCTGGTGCAGCCTGAGACTGTGTCCTCTTGTTCTGGTACTGGCTGCCTGGGAGTAGAGTCCAACCCCCACCTGGCTACAACCTCCCTTCAGGTAGTTGTAGAGAGCAATAAGGTCACCCCTGAGCCTCCTCTTCTCCAGGCTAAGCAACCCCAGCTCCCTCAGCCTCTCCTCATAGGGCTTGTGCTCCAAACCCCTCACCAACTTCGTGGCCCTTCTCTGGACATGACCCATAGACAAAGACATTTATATTTTTTTTCCTGAGGGATAACAGTGTAAGTTTAGAAAAGATTTTGCCCAGAGATCTTTAGAAAAACTTTATAGATTTTTTTAGAGTAAAATCTTTAGAAAGGATTTTAACCCCTTTTACCAGAGTATCTGACAGCCAAGACACACAATTACTAACTAAATTCATGACTACTGGCATGAAAGCCATAGAATCCCAGAATGGTAGGGGCTGGAAGGACCTCTGTAGATTATCTAGCCCAATCACTCTGCTAACACAAGGTACTCATAGACAGGTTGCACAAGAATGTATCCAGGCAGCCTTTGAAATTCTCCAGAGAAGGAGACATCACAACCTCTCTGGGCAGGCTGTTTCAGTGCTCTGTCACCATCAAAGTAAAGAAAGATTTTCTTAAGTTCAAGCAAAACTTCCTATGTTCTAGTTGAACCCATTGCCCCTTGGCCTGTTGCTGGGTACCACTGAAAAGACCCCAGCCACACCTTATTGCTGTCTACAACTACCTGAAGGGTGGTTGCAGCCAGGAAGGGGTTGGTCTCTTCTCCCAGGCAACCAGCACCAGAACAAGGGGACACAGTCTCAAGCTGCACCAGGGGAAGTTTAGGCTGGAGGTGAGGAGAAAGTTCTTCACAGAGAGAGTTGTTAGACATTGGAGTGGGCTGCCCAGGGAGGTTGTGGAGTCACCCTCCCTGGAGGTGTTCAAGAGGGGACTGGACGTGGCACTTGGTGCCATGGTTTAGTCATGAGGTCTGTGGTGACAGTTTGGACTTGATGATCTTTGAGGTCTTTTCCAACCTTGGTGATTCTGTGGTTCTGCGATTCATGACCTCCACCCTTTTAGACATTTATATGTGACGTAATCTAAGCTGACTGGCCCCACTAGGAGGTAGGAGGGACAGGGATGGGAGGATGGGGTTTCATCTTATGTTCTACACCACGATGATGTCATGCACACTGTGTGACAGGAAAGGGGTTGGCTGGGGTTTATGCAGCTTGTAATATATTCTGTAGTTTGTAAAGGTTCCTGTCACTTCTTTTCTTTGGGGTGTGTGTGCTTCCAGGATGTTGTTTTTTTTCCCTCTTTGTGTAATCTAATATCCCTTCAATGGAGTAATAAATTGCCCTTATCTCAAGTGACATTTTATGACTTAGTTTTTTCCCCCTAGAGGGAATGGGGGTGGCAAAGAAGCAAAACCCGCTGTCGTAACCAGCTTGCCAGGACTCATCTGCCAGCTAAGGTAAAACCAGAACAATAAGCATTTATAAAATCCTCTCTGTCTTTGTATACATTATTTTTTTATTGGCTAAAAAAGCCCCAAGTCTCTCAGCCTCTCCTTATAAGAGAGGTGCTCCAGTCTCCTAATCATCTTCATGGCCCAATGAGTCACAGTTTTTCCTTACATGTAGCTAAAGGGTTAGTGCAACCTCTGCCTTCTTAGTACTTTTATCTCTACATCAGCAAAGATATCACACATTTCCTGACTCTAAAGCCTAGTGATGATTAAACTTGGAGTCTGAGTTGTTGCAAACAATTATTTGTCAACAGTCCTTGCTAACCAGAGAGGTCCCAGATGGCTAGAGGCTAGTAAATGGGATGCCTATCTACAAGAAGGGCCAGAAGGATAATCCTGGGAGCTACATGCCTGTCAGTCTGACCTTGGTGCAGGGAAAGGTTACGGAGCAGGCCATCCTGAGTGTCATCACACAGCATACAGAAGGCAACTAGGTGATCTGGCCCAGTCAGCATGAGTTTATGAAAGGCAGGTCCTGCCTGACTGTCCTGAGCTCCTTCTACAGCAAGGTGACCTGTGCAGTGCGTGAGGGAAGGGCTGTTGACATTGTTGACCTGGACTTTTCTAAAGCTTTTCACACTGTCTCCCACAGCATTCTCCTTCAGAAACTTGTGGCACAAGGCTTAGATAAGTGCATTACCATTAGATTAAAACTGTCTGGATGGCTGGGCCCAAAGAGGAGAGAGGCTGAGGGATCTGGGATTGTTTAGCCTGGAGAAGAGGAGGCTCAGGGGAGACCTTATTGCTGTCTACAACTACCTGAAAGGAGGTTGTAGCCAGGAGGGGTTGGTCAATTCTCCCAGGCCACCAGCACCAGAACAAGAGGACACAGTTTCAAGCTGCACCAGGGGAAGTTTAGGCTCGAGGTGAGGAGAAAGTTCTTCACAGAGAGGCTTGTTAGCCATTGGAATGGCTGCCCAGGGAAGTGGTGGAGTCACCTTCCCTGGAGGTGTTCAAAAAGGGATTGGATGTGGCACTTGGTGCCATGGTTTAGTAGTCATGAGGTGTTGGGTGACAGGTTGGACTTGATGATCTTTGAGGTCTTTTCCAACCTTATTGATTCTATGATTCTAAGAGTGGTGGTGAATGGAGGTGAATTGGGCTGGCATCTGGTCACAAGCTGTTCCCCAAGGTTCAGTAATGGGGCCTTCCACTTTAATATATTTTTCAATGACCTGGATGAGGGGATTGAGTGTACCCTCAGTAAGTTTGCAGATGACACTAAGTTGGGTGAGTGTGTTGATCTGCTAGAGTGTAGGGGAGCTTTACAGTGGGACCAGACTAAGTTAGACTGATGGGCCAAGGCTAACTGCATAAGGTTCAACAAGGCCAAGTGACCTGTTTCAGTGAGTTCTTTTCGATGAGGAATTAATTAACTACACATAGCACAGGTGCCGATACGTACATCTCTATTGATGGTAAAGGTGGATGAGGCTGCGCTGGAGTGCTGCAAGGCATGAAACCTGAAAGCAAGGCACAACCCTGTGAGTTACCCACAACCCAAAAGCAGAGCCCAGTCCCAAGCAAAGCACAGCTAACTTGCCCTAAACACTCTATAAGTAATATAGAATAGAATAGAATAGAATAGAATAGAATAGAATAGAATAGAATAGAATAGAATAGAATAGACCAGGTTGGAAGAGACCTTCAAGATCATCGTGTCCAATCTATCAACCAATCCAACCCACCTAATCAACTAAACCATGGCACCAGGCACCCCATCAAGTCTCCTCCTGAACACCAACAATGATGGTGACTCCACCACCTCCCCTGGCAGCACATTCCAATAGGCAATCACTCTCTCTATCTAGAACTTCTTCCTAACACCCAGCCTAAACCTCCCCTGGTGCAGCCTGAGACTGTCCTCTTGAACGCCAAGAGGCAGAGCTGTCCATCTCCCATCTGGGCAGGCATCCCTGTGGAACCAAATCTTGTCTTGTTGGATGGGAGCAAGTGGCAGAACCTCATCAGTAGTGATCTTCAATTTATGGATCCTGCGTCCTGTGACATTGGGTCAAGACATCACAGGAGCCTGGGTCCTGGAGCCAAAGCCCCTCCCATAGTCTGAAATTGTGTTATGCAACTTCTCACCCTATTGCTCATGCACGCAGTCTGCCCAGGGGGTCGTGCACCCCCTGCCCAGCAATAGCCTTCTTCCTCTTCATCTTCCTCAGGTCCATTATGTTGAGTTTAGGTCCATTATGTTTATGCTGAGCTGCTGGAACGTGTCCAGAAAAGGGCAACAAAGCTGGGGAGGGGTTTGGAGCACAGCCCTACGAGGAGAGGCTGAGGGAGCTGGGGTTGCTTAGCCTGGAGAAGAGGAGGCTCAGGGGAGACCTTATTGCTGTTTAAAACTGCCACCCCTATCTATAAGTCTTACAGCATGGAATCATCATGCTAGTGTGTCTTTAGGAATGCTACTGTCAATGGTGTGGAATTTGTGGGGCACAGGTGTAATCTGTTCCTTTGTTTTTGACAAACCTCTACAGGCAATGGAAACAACAAACTATTTTCTACTGAACAACACAGCACTGTCTGGAATCAGCCACTGAAGAGGTCTGTGTGGCCTCACAGCCTCTATCAGGAATCCAGAGAGAGATCTTGGCCTGCACACTTAGTTCTACATGGGTAAAATTAAGGGAGATGAACTCAAAGTTGTGAATAGAAGTAAAAGCAGACACCTAAAGATGCAGAGGACTGAAGTGAATTTGTTTTCTTAGAGCCTCAGCTCCTCAACCATGAAATAAGTACATCCTTTTCTCCATATTCTTGTCATATTCTTGTCATACCTTTTCAAGGCAGAGACTTCTCTTAAACTTGCACAACTTCAAGTATATATTTCACGTTTCAGGATGCTGCCTTAAGCCAAACAAATAAGAAAAGATTTAGTCATAAAGTCCATCGTAATTCTCTTCTGCTTTGCGGCAGAAAGTCCTGACAGAGTCACAGGGGAGAATAGACTGTGGAGCATCTTCCCTCCTGAGCCACACCTGGCCTCCTCTGATAAGGAGTGAGATGCCTGAGGATATACAGCACAAGAAAGCCTTCCAATGTCATTACCCATGTCTGAAGATGAACAGAGGGTGCCAGTATCGAGACCTGACAGTATTGCTCCTTTCACTTGAGTGACCTTCTATTTGAACACAGGCTGTTCGTTCAAAGGAGCAAAAAGCACTACTGGAAAATAAGATCTTTAAAGAACTAGTGATTATGATAAAAGTCCAGTTAGAGGGGCATACCCACAGAACTTTCACAGCAGATGCAAGATTATTCAGAGTAGGTTGAGGCCATCCCATCTGAGGCATATCCCTCAATAATGGCACATGTTAGCAGTCTTTATACTGCCTGTATATACTGCATGGATAGAGACTAGCACAGCCCAGTTCTCAGAACCAGTTTAATTTGAAAGGGGGGAGGATTTACCTTTGAAGTAAAATGCAGCATTATGAGGGTGTGGAGTCTTTATATTTCAGAAGAGAAAAATATTTTCCCAAGACAGGGACTGTATTATTAATGTGTCTAAATCCAGAATAGGTATGCCAAAAATATCCTCTTTTAAATTCCATTCCAAAACATCTTAATCCAATTGATGATCTCCAGCTTCTTATATTCAAATCAGCTCGAGATGTGAGCTGAATGTCTTATAAATAAAATCCTGGTCAAAACCACTAGAACTAATGTCTCTGGGTAGTTTCCATCTTCAAATCTCTCTTCACTCAAAGCATTTTAGAGTGCTAATACCACCCTTTATTTATTTGCCCTTTTTTTTTTCCAATTGAGTAAAATATTTTTCAGCTTGAGGGAAAAGGAAAGAGAATGTCCATTTCTGTTTGTTTCCTCTGTTGCTTGGTTTTTATTCTCCACTGAATGAATAGATTGCCTGCAGGCATGTTCACATAACTAAGAAACATGAAAACATACATGTTCTTTGGAAGATTAAGTAAAAGGCAGAATGAGAAAAGAGTTGCAAAGATTCTAACACAACTTCTAAAGGCGATGTAAGTATCAAATATGTGTTGAGAAAGAAAGGAACAGTGAAAAGTCGTAGTAAGGGAAAGCAGAGAAGATAGAACTGGGTGAAGGTGAAGATAATGTGTGGAAACATTCTGTTCAATATCTTTATTGATGATAGGGATGAGGGGATTGAGTCCATCATCAGTAAATTTGCTGATGACACCAAGTTGGGAGCTGGTGTTGACCTGTTAAGAGGGTAGAAGGGCTCTCCAGAGGGACCTTGACAGGCTGGAGAGATGGGTGGAATCCAACATGAGGGCATTCAACACGTCCTTGCTCCTGCTGGCCACGCTATTCCTGATGCAATCCAGGCCTCTCCCCAGCCTTGTTGCCCTTCTCTGGACACGTTCAAGTGTCTCGATGTCCTTCTTAAATTGAGGGGCCCAGAACTGGACACAGGACTCAAGATGTGGCCTAACCAATGCAGAGTACAGGGGCACAATGACCTCCCTGTTCCTGCTGGCCACACCACTCCTAATGCAGGCCAGGATTCCACTGGCCTTCTTGGCCACCTGGGCACACTGCTGGCTCGTGTTCAGCTGGCTGTCAATCAGTATCCCCAGGTCCCTTTCTGCCTGGCTATTCTCCAGCCAGTCTGACCCCAGTCTGTATCACTGCATGGGGTTGTTGTGACCAAAGTGCAACACCTGGCACTTGGACTTATTGCACTCTGCCCATCTGTCCAGCCTGTCAAGGTCCCTCTGCAGAGCTCTCCGACTCTCTAACAGATCAACACCTGCCCCTAGCTTGGTATCATCTGCAAATTTGCTGATGATGGACTCAATCCCCTCATCCAGATCATCAATAAAGATATTGAACAGCATGGGGCCCAGCACTGATCCCTGGGGGACACCACTTGTGCCTGGCTGCCAGCTAGATGCGGCACCATTCACCACAACTCTCTGGGCTCGGCCCTCCAGCCAGTTCCTAACCCAGTGCAGAGTGCTGATGTCCAAGCCACTTTGATTGCATCATGTTTCAAGGGGTTGTGTCTGAAATATCCTTCCTTTATGTCATTTAGAGGGAACAAAAGGAAGCAGAAAAAAATCACAGTATCACAGTATCACAGTATAACCAAGGTTGGAAGAGACCCCAAGGATCATCAAGTCCAACCTGTCCCAACAGACCTCACAACTAGACCATGGCACCAAGTGCACTTCCAATCTCCCTTGAACACCTCCAGGGACGGCGACTCCACCACCTCCTGGGCAGCACATTCCAATGACGAATGACTCGCTCAGTGAAGAACTTCCTCCTCACCAATGCATAAATATTTGTTAGAACTGAAATAATCATGTCAGAACTGATGTTTTTCCACTCCTGTCTGCAACAGTGGCCACTCCACAAGCTGGACTAATCTTGGTTGGCTCCCTCAACCCTCTCAGCACATCACTTATAAACAAGAGGATGACTACTAACTACAACTATTAAAAGTTAAATACTGTTTTAATTCAAACATTTTCCAGGTAAAAACCAATGGAAGAGACAAATGTGAAAGACATGTATCCTAGGTTATAACAATAAGAATTGAGTCCTTACCCCAGAATTACATCTTTGGAAACCCCTGGCAATGATGGTTGCAACAAATTCCTTTTATTTTTCAGCCCTGCCTATGATTATTCTGTTGAATGAATATGTTGGAGATGTATTTTTCTCTGTAACTAGTGCTGTTGTGTTTCTATTTCATTGCAGCTGGATATCTGTCAAGTTATTTTCTGTCTGTTAAGAGACTCATTCCAGGGGGCATTTAGCACACAATGGTTTTGTATGAGGCTCAGCACTTTAGAATAGAGTTTAAAAAGAACCTCTGTTCTGCTGCATCCATCTCCTCCCTGCTTGTTCACACATGGCTTTATACTCTCTTCAGAGGCAGACTGCATGTGCTTGAGGAGATGCGGAATGTGAGAGAGCATTTCTCTACCCAAGCATAGCTCTCTGTAAGGCTTGCAAACTGTGGTGCCCTTACTGGATAATATCTGCAATCTCTCTCCCAGAAAGGGTAGCAAAGTTCTGGATATGTGCTCCAGATCCTGAAACTCCTGGGGCTGCAAGGCAGGCAGGTAGTTCTGGACAGCCTTTAAGGTCTTGCAAGCTCTGCCACTTCACACAGCCGTGTTGTTGAGTAAAGCCTGGTAAGGATATTTAAAGATCTATTTAACAAATCCAAGAGCTGGCTGCTGCACTTTGGCCACAACAACCCCATGCAGGCTGGGGTCGGAGTGGCTGCAGAGCTGCCAAACAGAAAGGGACCTAGGGGTGCTGACTGACAGCTGGCTGAACATGAGCCAGCAGTGTGCCCAGGTGGCTAAGAAGGCCAATGGCATCCTGGCCTGCATCAGGAATAGTGTGGCCAGCAGGAACAAGGAAATCATTGTGCCCCTGTACTCAGCACTGGTCAGGCCACACCTTGAGTCCTGTGTCCAGTTCTGGGCCCCTCAATTTAAAAAGGACATTGGGACACTTGAAAGTGTCCAGAGAAGGGCAACGAGGCTGGGGAGAGGCCTTGAGCACAAGCCCTATGAGGAGAGGCTGAGGGAGCTGGGGTTGTTTAGCCTGGAGAAGAGGAGGCTCAGGGGAGACCTGCTTGCTGTCTACAACTACCTGAAAGGAGGTTGTAGCCAGGAGGGGGTTGGTCAATTCTCCCAGGCAAGCAGCACCAGAACAAGAGGACACAGTCTCAAGCTGTGCCTGGGGAGATTTAGGCTTGAGGTGAGGAGAAAGTTCTTCACAGAGAGGTTGTTAGCCATTGGAATGTGCTGCCCAGGGAGGTGGTGGAGTCACCATCCCTGGAGGTGGTCAAAAAGGGATTGGATGTGACACTTGGTGTCATGGTTTAGCAGTCTTGAGGTGTTGGGTGATAGGTGGACTTGATGATCTCTGAAGTCTCTTCCAACCTTGGTGACTCTGTGATTCTGTGATTGTGTTGCAAGCTGATGCAGCAGGCATTTGAGATTTTCCCTTTCCTCTGCTCTCCCTCACATTTATATCAACTTAAAGGGTATGCAAAATGTTGCAGGCAGGAAGGTCTTATCTTTTTTCATAAGGACAAGAACCACAGGACCTAATCCTGATGTCTGGAAAAAGAAAGTAACAAATCTCTGAAAAAGTGTTTAGATCAAGTTTTCACAGTGCAGCATGTGAGAATATTGGAAGGAGAAAGGGCTGAAAACCTGTGAATGGAATGAAACACGTGACTGTCACTTCACAAACACTAACACAGAGCAAAAGGATTGGGTATTTTGGCAACAGAATAGAATTAACCAGGTTGGAAAAGACCTTTGAGATCATAGAGTCCAACCTATTACCTAACACCATTGGAATGGGCTGCCCGGGGAGGTGGTGGAATCACCATCACTGGAGGTGTTCAGGAGGAGACTTGATGGGGTGCTTGGTGCCATGGTTTAGTTGTTTAGGTGGGTTGGATTGGTTGATGGGTTGGACACAATGATCTTGAAGGTCTCTTCCAACCTGGATTTATTGTATTGTATTGTATTGTATTGTATTGTATTGTATTGTATTGTATTGTATTTTGTCACCCCAAAGGTGCCTGCGTCAGCCAGAGGAGGGGAGAGAAATAGTTCCTTTTTGGCTTGTGCTGTCCCTTCTGTCCAAGGGTGCTGTCCCTTCTGTCCAGTGTGTGGTGTCTCCAGCCAGGTATCCTCCCTCGATGTTTTTCCTTCTCAGAGCAGGCTCCAGTGTGTACTGTTTTCAGTGCATTTCTCTTCTCCTTACAAGCAGGCATTGCTTGGAACTGTATACAGCTATTTCATAGCAGCTCCCATGGCCCTTCACATTATTATGCATATGTGTCTTCCAGGTGTTAACCCCAGAGGGTTGTGCTTGCAGGGTTCAGGTGTCTCACACCTGTTCACACACTCTCTGGGCTTAACAGGCCAGGCATATGCTTATATCTGTTGCATGTTCCAGGGGTCTTTCCACCATCCCCTCCTTGTAGAGCAGCTGCTGTCTTGATGGGTGATCTTATCTTTGTTGAGACCTTCTTGATGCAAGCATCGCCATCATTTGCATCCAGACATGATCACTACAGCATCTCAGCCACTTCATCTACCAGTTTCTTCACAAGCCACAGATCCATCTCATCAGGACTTGTACACCTTCAGATTCTTTAGGTGGTCTTGAACCAGCAGGTGGGTTTTCATTTTCCCAGTTACAGTTTTTACCTTATGTAACTTTGGCAATGTGGTTAGAGCCTTTGCCCATGAGGACTAAGTCAAAAAAGTCATTGAATACCTCAGTCTTCTCCATGTCCTGAGTGACCAGGTCTAGTGTTTCCATCTGGACATCACAGACATACTTATAGCAGCTTTTCTTGTAGCTTTTGATGTCCCTGGCCAGATTTAATTCCATGTGGGCTTTGGCTTTCATGACCTGATCTCATGCTTCCTGGACATGGCTTTATCCCATGTTACTCCTAGCAGATTTCTGAAGATGCCAAAGTCTGCTCTTTCGAAGTGTAGGGTAGTGGTGTTGCTGCTCACCCTCCTTGTTGCCCTGAAGATCCTGAATTCCACAACTTTGTAGACCCTGGACCAAAGGTTGCACTTAAGAGCACATTCCACACCAGCCCCACTTTGTTGGTGAGAACATCCCAACACTCCAACCATCACATCTCAACGATGCCAATAACATCACAGCCCTGAAGGTGTGCACATGTCTCTAGTTACTCTAGTTTGTTCCCGTGCTACGTTCATTAGCATAGAGGCATTTAGGTTGGAGCCTGAGGTGAAACTGACTCACTGGATGGAATCCCTCTATACTGTACTTCAGGTGCTCTCCTGCTGACCTGCAATCCTTCTCCAGGCTCTAGGCATCTGTTGATGACACTGGCCTCAAAGTGGTAGTGATGGGACAGATTAAGGATCCCTTCCGTCAGTAACTTAAGCTTAAATTCTGCTTCGGCAATTCGGCAAGCCTTTGGCTGAAGATGCTCTTCCCCTTCTCTAAGAGTTGGACTCCATCAGCCCCCTGGAGACTAGGTTTCTCAAAGTGATTCTGATGGTCTAAGTAGCTAAAACCCTGGCTGTGAGACTACTCCCCTAAGCATTTGTTGACTTGCCCAATCCATTCAATCTCTTTTTCTTGCTGGTTTTGATGACTTGCAAATCATTCATGGATAGGAGAGCAACAAAAGTCCATAAAACCCCTGCAGCAAAAGCAGAACACACTTTGAACCTGTCATGAAACCCAGGGACTTCAGGATGCAATGTGGGGTGAGATCCATTAAGTGCATTAAATGAAGGGTTTGAGTCCCACATTTCAGGACACTTTCTGCTTCACATAAGCTGTTCTGAAGAAATGCTTTATCCAAAGAAACCTGAACAAACAAAGCCTGTAACAAAAGCCTGCCAAAATCTTGCAGGAAATTCCTCCAGTCTTTACTGTTTCCTTTCGGTTTGACAGCAACAGAAGCAACTCAAAGCAGAAGAGTGTCATAATTGTTTTATGCCTGTGCTTCCCTGGCCCCTGTGTGAACAAGTTTGCACAGGGAAGCTGTGTCAGCGCTGAGAAAAATTGATGTGACTGCAGTTCATCTTTAGCAAGCTTATTGTAAATTCTGTTAATGGCAATGCCAGTGTTTCAGATACTCATTGCAAAGGCACGGGGGACAAAGGCTGTCTCTACATTCTACCATCCTAACTGGAAGGATCAGATTCTCAGCTGGTCTAAATGGTTGTAGCATCACTGATATCAATGAAATGCTGTTTACTTCACCCAAAGAGCTGATTCACGGGTGCATGCACGGACTCCCTTGTTGGTGAAGCAGGAATTGTTTATTGGAACAGAGCAAGCAGTTTATATAGGAAAAATCGAGCAGGGAAAGCAATTCACTGACATTCTTGCACCACTGCTGTTAATTGAGTTTTCTCCTTTGACTCCAGGCCACAGCTTGAGTCCTGTGTCCAGTTCTGGGCCCCTCAGTTTAGGAAGGATGTTGACTTGCTGGAACGTGTCCAGAGAAGGGCAACAAAGTTGGTGAGGGGTTTGGAACACAGCCCTGTGAGGAGAGGCTGAGGGAGCTGGGGTTGCTTAGCCTGGAGAGGAGGAGACTCAGGGGTGACCTTATTGCTCTCTACAGCTACCTGAGGGGAGATTGTAGACAGGCAGAGGTTGGTCTCTTTTCCCAGGCAGGCAGCACCAGAACAAGAGGACACAGTCTCAGGCTGTGCCAGGGCAGATTTAGACTGGATGTTAGGAGGAAGTTCTTTACAGAGAGATTGATTGCCCATTGGAATGGTCTGCCCGGGGAGGTGGTGGAGTCACCTTCATTGGAGGTATTCAGGAGACTTGATGGGGTACTGGGTGCCATGATCTAGTTGTTTAGGTGGATTGATTGATAGGTTGGACGCAATGATCTTGAAGGTCTCTTCCAACCTGGATTTATTGTATTGTATTGTATTGTATTGTATATGCAGCTGTCCATTGTTATCTTCATCCCCTATCAGGTTGATCTTCTCCAGCATGGAGACAAGTGTCCTCCTGTCTCACACTTCAGGTTGTTTACCACGGTCAGCTCTTCTTTGTCGTCAAGCCATCCTTCCAGTATCAGTGGCCTGTTGTTCTTTCTTGTCCTGAAACCTTCCATAGATACTTTCTGCTTTCCTACACACAGGCACTGAGTGAAGGGAAAGAGGGGGAAAAAATGCATCTCATCATATACTTGAATCTCCAGAACCTCATGATTCCAGAAACTTGCTTATTAACATTATCAACAGAAAAGGCATTACACAAGTCAATGTTTAAACTTCCAGAAGACTAGAGAATTCTGCCCATTTTCAGACTCTAAACATGCTTTAAAAATGTGAAGGCACTCTGCAAAGACAGCTGAATTTATTAACAAAGTCCTGGGCAGTGATCTAGGCTAAACTTAGCTCCAGGACCTAACGCTTGCAAAACGTGTGGCAATTATTAAGCCTGTTGCATTCACAACTTTAAGCTCATGGCTTTCAACAAGGTTGTGCTGAGTTTGGCATCATCATTTTTACAATTGCAGTGTTTGGAAATCTCTGTAATAGGAAGTGGTTACGCTGCTGCCACGGTAACAGAGATCACAAAACTGAATTAGAATAACAAGTAAATTAATAGTAAATTAGAATAATAAGTAAATTAATATTAATTCACTGAGGCTCTCTTTCTCTCTCAAAAAAAAAAAAAACCCAAAACAAAACCTAACCCAAACACCAAAAACCAAACCAACCACCCAAAACCCAAACCCAAATACAAGGAATATACCTGTATTTCTTAAGGCTCTATGAAGTGTCAGTCTGGGTCACATCAAAAGTTACTTCCTACAGGAATCAGCTACAAATAGAGTAGAATAGAATAGAATAGAATAGAATAGAATAGAATAGAATAGAATAGAATAGAAGGATAGAAGGATAGAATAGAATAGAACAGAATAGAATAGAATAGAATAGAATAGAATAGAATAGAATAGAATAGAATAGAATAGAAAGACCTTTGAGTACTACTGTGACCAGCTCTGGGCCCCTCAGTTTAGGAAAGATGTTGAGTTGCTGGAAGGTGTCCAGAGAAGGGCAACAAAGCTGGGGAGGGGTTTGGAGCACAGCCCAGAAAGCCAATCAGATCCTGGGCTGCATCAAGAAAAGTGTGGGGTCAAGGGAGGTGATTCTCCCCCTCTACTCAGCCCTGGTGAGACCCCACCTGGAGTACTGCCTCCAGTTCTGGAGCCCCTATTGCAAGAGGGATCTGGAGGTGCTGGAAGGTGTCCAGAGAAGGGCCACGAGGATGATCAGAGGGCTGGAGCACCTCTCCTATGAGGACAGACTGAAGGAGTTGGGGCTGTTCAGTCTGGAGAAGAGAAGGCTCTGAGGTGACCTCATTGTGGCCTTCCAGGATCTGAAGGGGGCCTCCAAGAAGGCTGGGGAGGGACTTCTCAGGCTATCAGGAAGTGATAGGACTAGGGGGAATGGAATGAAGCTGGAGGTGGGGAGATTCAGGCTGGACATGAGGAGGAAGTTCTTCACCATGAGAGTGGTGAAGCCCTGGAATGGGTTGTCCAGGGAGGTGGTTGAGGCCCCATCCCTGGAGGTGTTTAAGGCCAGGCTGGATGAGGCTCTGTCCAGCCTGATCTAGTGTGGGGTGTCCCTGCCCATGGCAGGGGGGTTGGAACTAGATGATCCTTGTGGTCCCTTCCAACCCTGACTGATTCTATGATTCTATGACTTGGATTGTGTTCGAGAGGGGATCTGGATTCATCAAGTGGTGCAAAAGTCCTTTCTCTGTTGTTCCCCCATAAAATTCCTAACATTTGATTTGCCTTTATGATCATTGCAGAACAGTGTGTTAGTGTTTTCAGGGAATCATTCCAATATTTTTTGAGTGATGATAGCTAATTTAGAAACCATCATCATTTAGGCCTGCTTACATGAGAAGTTTCCCTTGTGTATTACTCTGCCTTTCCTCAATATCTCAAATTCTCTTGCTGTTCTAGTGCCCAGACAAATAATTTCATTAAAAATAATGCTTAGAAAAACATGGAATTTGGGAAAGTACAAAATCAAAACCAAAACCAGGTACCTTCCTGACTCAAAATATTTCAGTCTGAAATTAAGTATTTGCTTCCTGAAACTGGAATTAAACTGATTCCTGAAGACTGGAATTAAGCTGACTCTTCTTTGTGACCATTACAACACAATGTCATTCCTTCCTCTGACTTTCTCCCACTGTTCCAGAGCTGGACAAGGAATTCCATACCAAGCAAGTGGTATCTGAGGGAGGTTGTAGCCAGGAGGGGGTTGGTCTCCAGTCTGCTTCCAGTCTGCGGTCAGACACAAAGACATCTCGTGCATGGGGAATGGTATGGTTTCAAGAGTCCTATATTGCAAGGGCAACAAAGCTGGTTAGGGGTTTGGACCCTATGAGGAGAGGCTGGGGGAACTGGGATTGCTTAGCCTGGAGAAGAGGAGGCTCAGGGGAGGCCTTCTTGCTCTCTACAACTACCTGAAGGGAGATTGTAGCCAGGAGGGGGTTGGTCTCATCTCCCAGGCAAGCAGCACCAGAACAAGAGGACACAGTCTCAAGCTGCACGCATGAGGTTTGGGCTGGAGGTTAGGAGAATTTCTTCCCGGAAAGAGTGATTGGCCATTGAATTGCTGCCCAGGGAGGTGGTGGAGTCACCATCACTGGGGTTGTTTAGGAAGAGACTGGCTGGTGTCTTGGTGCCAGGTTTAGTTGATTAGATGGTGCTGGGTGATAGGTTGGACTCGATGATCTCAAAGATCTCTTCCAACCTGGTCTATTCTATTCTATTCTATTCTATTCTATTCTATTCTATTCTATTCTATTCTATTCTGTTCTATTCTATTCATATGGGTTCCCCTTCCATCAACAGCACTTTTTCCTGCCAACCTTTAAGACCTATTTTGTTCTCTACAACTCCCTGAAGGGAGGTTGTGGCCAGGTGGGGGTTGGTCTCTTCTCCCAGGCAACCAGCACCAGAACAAGAGGACACAGTCTCAAACTGCACCAGGGGAAGTTTAGGCTCAAGATGAGGTTCACAGAGAGAGTTGGAAAGTGCTGCCCAGGGACGTGGTGGAGTCCCCATCCCTAGAGATGTTCAAGAGGAGATTGGACATGGCACTTGGTGCCATGATTTAGTAGTCAGGAGGTGTTGGGTGACAGGTTGGACTTGATGATCTTTGAGGTCTTTTCCAACCATACTGATTCTATGAATATGCATAGAAAGATCTTCAGGTAAATTTCCTTGTATTTGCCCAAAGCACAATCTTTCAGACAGCACAATTTATGTTTGTAATTATGACTTGTAGCCTCAGGAATATATTGTGCTTGCTGAAACTAAAAAACATATGATTGATATCAATCAACGTTAAAGAGCACTCTTAATTCTGACAGTTAAATGTTTTTAATGAGTCACTTAGTAGAGGCTCCAGACCAGGATTCTAAAGTCTTAGTCAGATGCTGAAATTAACAAGCTGTCAGCAACCCACTCAAAAAGTGAAAAGTTAAAAAGAGCTGAAGAAGAAGGTTTTCAAGAATTGTTCACTGATGGCATTCTGTATCAAGGAACTTGAGGGGTGGAGTACCAGTGTTCAGGCAGGACAAAACAGCAAAGTAAATCAGTAATATTTTTCCCTAGGACTGACTTACTCAACCATAACAAGATCATTCACTTAATATTCTATCCTGAAGATAGATAGATAGGTAGATTAATTTTAGATAGCTGTATTATTTCAGAACAAGAGGACACAGTCTCAAGCTGCTGTCTACAGCTACCTGAAGGGAGGTTGTAGCCAGGAGGGGGTTGGTCTCTTCTCCCAGGCAACGAGCAGCAGAACAAGAGGACACCATCTCAAGCTGCACCAGGGGAAGTTTAGGCTTGACATGAGGAGAAAGTTCTTCACAGAGAAGAGTTGTTAGCCATTGGAATGTGCTGCCCAGGGAGGTGGTGGAGTCACCATCCCTGGAGGTGTTCAAGAGGGGATTGGATGTGGCACTTGGTGCCGTGGTTTAGTAGTCATGAGGTCTGTGGTGACAGGTTGGACTTGATGATCTTTGAGGTCTCTTCCAACCTTATTGATTCTATGATTCTATTCCACATATTTCCATGAAAGTCTTTTTTATATGTGCAAATATATAGGTTTAAGGACTACTTTCATATTTTCATCCTTAAAGAACTCTTGGAAGCAAGGCTGGAAAGTGAGTATTGCAAAATATTTTCAAGAGAGAATTGTTCTTCTTGCATTTCAAGACAGACAGAAAAATTAAATGAAAAGAAACAGAGGATGGAAAAATGCTGCTTCCCTCTTGCTTTGGCTAGTTATTACTGCTGTCATCAGGCCTGTCCTCAAGTTTCTGGCAATTTAAAGGATAATAAAAGCTACAGCCCTATGAATTCTTTCCTAGTCAGCAACTATTTTCTCTATGGGGACACAGATAATATGAGGAGGAAAAAACACTTAAGATAAAGAGGTCCATAAAGCAGTACAATGGCATCTTATTTATTAGGGCAGTTTCATGGTGACACTAACAGTGTCATGGACTTTTACTAGATTAGCATAACTCTAGGTTCCTCATTCATAATTGGACATCCAGCCCACAGAACTCCTGTATCTCTATTATGTGGATGGCAAGGGGGATGCAAATAAAACGAATAGGGAAAGAAAAAGTATTGCAGTAGTCTAATTTTTCATTTGTGTGACCGAGTAGCAAAAGACCTGAGCAATTCTACGAGCACTCTCCTCTTTCTAAAATTGCCTGCTACTGCTTTCAGCACTGCAGCAGCTTTGATTTCACCCTCACACCTTTAGATCTCTGGAAAATTAGTAATGTGAACTGTGAGGGAGCCATATCTCTGTGCCAGTCAGTACACCGTCAGTGGCACTTTAAGCTTATTTTCTCTCTCCGTGAGGGCTTTGCAAGGTCTAAGGAGTCTGATCTCTGAAGGGCAGAGAAAGGGCAGGATACAGACCAGGGTTTTGATTGAAGTGGGTCCCTGAAGTCAGCTACCATACAGAACAGAGCAGATTCTCGCTCTCCCTGCAAAGCAATCTGCTGGGAGGAATTACATACTTTATTTTAATTAGGAAGTTAGGTGGGGTTGGGAGCACAGCCCTGTGAGCAGAGGCTGAGGGAGCTGGGGTTGCTTAGCCTGGAGAAGAGGAGGCTCAGGGGAGACCTTATTGCTCTCTACACACTACCTGAAGGGAGGTTTAGCCAGGCAGATGTTGGTCTCTTCTCTCCCGCAAGCAGCACCAGAACAAGAGGACACAGTCTCAAGCTGCACCAGGGGAGGTTGAAGCTGAATGTTAGGAAGAAATTCTTCGTAGAGAGAGAGATTGGCCATTGGAATGTGCTGCCCAGGGAGGTGGTGGAGTCACCATCACTGGAGGTGTTTAGGAGGAGACTGGATGAGGCATTTAGTGCCATGGTTTAGTTGATTAGATGTTGTTGGGTGATAGGTTGGACTTAATGATATCAAAGGTCTCTTCCAACCTGGTTTATTCCATTCCATTCCATTCCACAAAAATAAACTTACACATCCACAAACCAGTCATTTCCCAAGAGTACTATATGTAATACATGGCATAGGAAAAAGGAAAAAAAAATTGTTGAGCAATGGGTGAGTGTTCTGGCTCAATGTCCACCAACTTTACTTAGTTTTGCTGCATCATATGCAAAAAAAAAAGGGTTTTTACACCGATTGCCATACATACAGTCTGTCAGATAGCCACAAAATAATCTCTGAGTTTTGTATGTCCTTCCTGCTGGTTAATCACAGAATCACAGAAAACATCTGGTTGGTAGAAACCTCAAAGATCATCCTGTCCAACCTTTGACCCAATTTAGAGTCAATCCTAAACCATGTCCCTAAGCACCAGCTGCACAAGATACTTGAACACCTCCAGGGACAGCAACTCCACCACTACCCTAGGCAGACCATTCCTATGTTTGGTAACACTCTCTGTGAAGAAATGTTTCCTAGCATCCAGCCTGAACCTCCCCTGGTGGAGCTTGGAACCATTTCTTCTAGTCCTGACACTTGCCATCAAGGAGAAGAGACTGCCCCCTCCTCACTCCAACCTCCCTTCAGATGGTTGTAGAGAGCGGTGGGGTCTCCACTCAGCCTCCTCTTCTGCAGACCGAACAACCCCAGCTCCCTCATACTCTCCTTGTAGGCCATGTGCTCCAGGCCCTTCACCAGCCTCACTGCCCTGCTCTGGACACACTTCAGAATCTCAATATCCTTCTTGTAGTAAGTGGCCCAGAGCCGAACACATTACTTGATGTGTGGCCTCACCAGTGCTGAGTACAGTGCTTATCACCTCCCTGTTCCCATTGGCCACCATGTTTCTGATACAAGCCAGGATGCCATTGGCTTTCTTGGCCACCTGGGCACACTGGTGGCTCATATTTAAATCAACTGTCAACCCATACCCCCAGGTCCTTCTCTGAGTCGCAGCTTTCAACCACACATCCTCAACTTTGTAGCTTACCATGGGGTTGTTATGCCCCATATGGATGGAGGACCTGGCACTTGGCCTTGTTAAGCTTCAGTTAGCCTTGGCCCATTGGTCTAACCTGACCAGGTTAATAAAGGGATGACATTTGAAGTGGCTGTCTGAAGTGCTCTTGGGTTTTAGTGTATATTTGCAAAGGGCTATAGGTTTTTAACTTTTTCCTCAAAGGAAATAAACTAGTACCAAACCTGAAGGAGGTCTTCATTCACAAAGGATCCTGTCTGGTTAGCCCTGTAGAACTGAAACAGATCAAGAACATAAATACAGAGTGATTTGCCTTGCCAAACTGCATGGTATGTGGAAATACAGATGGACTGGACATCCCTGGTTCCTGCCATTGCAGCTTTTCCCTCTCTCAGTATTTACTGGTGTGGGACTGGTCTCCTGGTCCCTCCCTCCATGATGGAAACAGCCTAGTGTAGTATTACTCTAACTTCTGACCTGACATATCTCACCCCTAGGAAGTGGGGAAACTGGCATTTGGGACCTCTCTGTCCTGCAGTTCATTGGAGAATCTGGATACTATGTGGTCCAAAAGCTTGATATTACTGGTGCATGGCTTGTGAAATAACCTCTTCCTTTGCTGTCTCCCCAGGGATGGACAGAGATGTTTTGCAGATGTGTCACCATATCACAGTATCACCAAAGTTGGAAGAGACCTCAAAGATCATCGAGTCCAACCTGTCACCACAGACCTCAGGACTAGACCATGGCACCAAGTGCCATGTCCAATCCCCTCTACCAATGTAGAATAGAATAGAACAGAATAGAATAGAATAGAATAGAATAGAATAGAATAGAATAGAATAGAATAGAATAGAATAGGTTGGAAGAGACCCTCAAGATCATGAAGTCCAACCTATCATCCAACACCATCTAATCAACTAAATCATGGCACCAAGCACCCCATCAAGTCTCCTAAACACCCTCAGTGATAACAACTCCATCACCTCCCTGGGCAGCCTGTTCCAATGGCCAATCAATCTCTCTATGAAGAATTTCTTCCTAACATTCAGCCTAAACCTCCCCTGGTGCAGCTTGAGACTGTGACCTCTTGTTCTGCTGCTGGTTGCCTGGAGAAAGAGACCAACCCCACCTGGCTACAACCTCCCTTCAGGTAGTTGCAGAGAGCAATAATGTCTCCCCTGACCTCCTCTTCTCCAGGCTAAGCAACCCCAGCTGCCTCAGCCTCTCCTCATAGGGCTTGTGCTCCAAACCCCTCCCCAGTTTTGTTGCCCTTGAAATATAGGAGTCTTGAAACCATACTGTTCCCCATGCACAAGATGTCTTTTTGTCTGGCCTCAGACTGGAAGCATTACGATACCTTCAGCTGTACCACATGAATCATGGTGATACTTTAAGAGCTTTGTATCAAAATGTAAATGCAACAATTCCATGTATTCCTTTTTTTTTCCCCTCCTTTTTATCATTGCTTTCTTCACTACTTATATTTCAGTTTCCTTACTGCAGAAGTCAAAACAGAATAGCTCAAGATATCTCAAAAGCTGATAGGAAAATCTGATGGTATATTCACATTCCTATGTGTATAAATGTAAAACAGATAACATGAGTGAAAGACATGTTCCCCAGTAAAATGTGATTTTTCACTTTCAAACACCAGCTGGCTCGAAAAGTTGCATGCAGAAATGCAGATGGTTCCATTCATAACCCTGGCTTAAGTGGTATGCATAAATGTGGGCAATAAAAATGATTATGCAGTATCAGACCTAGGGAAAGCCTGTGCAGATGAACAGCAAATGTGTTGTGACAGAAATGGGCAAAGCAGTTGTCACCAAAGACCTGAATATTAACTCCAGTAATTGCTAGGACACTGTGTAGACTGGCAATTGCCTGAGGACCAGAGGGCAGGACATGTGAGGCTCCACTGAGGTGGCAGGGCAGAATCTCACTATTCAGGGTCTATCCTACCACCCACTATCCCTGGGGGTAGCCAGGGGAAACGGGGGCAGATGCAGACTTGAGCATTGGACATCTTCCTGGAAATGGGGACCAGCCAAGGACAGGCTAGGATGTCAGCCAGTGGGTGAAGGTCAGGACCAGGTCTGGTGAAGGGAAGCTGCACCAAACACAGCCCTGGTAGGTGTGAATGCAAGCTATTAAGAATGCTGCCATGCTAACAGGTACAGACTGGATAATGATGTGTTTCTGAGAGATGCAGCACAGCCTATGTCTGTCTTTTGCTGTCTTCTGAGAGTGGTGGGTGGAATGTTGTAGCCTATAAAGTGATCTTTGGCATCCAAGAGGTCCTTCTTGTGACCACACAGAAGATTTGACTGTTGGGAGATACTATGCCATTTAAATGCATATTTAAGCCAATGTTCTGCTGGAAATAGCCTCTGTTGGAGGAAGCATTCAGCTGGAGGCAGTCAGCAGTGGGATTCCTTCTGAACTGATCTTGTGATAAGTTGGACTTCATCTTAAAGGTCTTTTCCAACCTGGTCTGGTCCATTGCATTGCATTGCATTGCATTGCATTGCATTGCATTGCATTGCATTCCATTCCATTCCATTCCATTCCATTCCATTCCATTTCCATTCCATTCCTTCATTAGTAGCTTTGTAATTATATGGTGTATTCATGATATGTGTATATAATACATTCTTGAACAGCATCAGCAGCAGTGGAAAGGACTGGATTTCACACTAAAAACAAGAGAAGAGATTAGAAAGAGCTCTGAAATAATTGAAATGGGAAATGATGTAAAGTGTAAGGGACAAATAGGGAATTCTATAAACTCAGGAGCATCCTTTGGAAATGAGGAAGATATTTATATACAGATAATTACTTTAAAATTTCCATTGGTAAGTGATGAGATATGAGCTTGGGAAAAGTAAATCTCAGCTTCTAATGCAGAAGATAAGCTGTTTTCATCTGGGGAAAGGGGACTGCCACAGATATTTGAAAGGCAGTTAACAGGCTGTGTAGCTGGATGCCTGTGTCCAAGCACAGTCAGTCAGGTTAAGGGAGGAGGCAGGGAAGTGGGCACAGCCATAAGGAAGGGAAAATTGGAGTAGCTACAAATGCAACTGGTGAGAGAAGACTAGTAAGGAGGATGTTTTCTACCTTGACAAAATGAATGCTGAAAGAAAGCATGGTTGCTTCTCATGGAAACATTGGTACAAGAACTGAACGCTCCTGAGAAACCATGCATCAGCACTAGTAAGTAAGCATAGCATAGCATAGCATAGACATAGCATAGAATACATAGACTACAGACTAGACTACGAATAGGACTACAGCTACTAGACTAGAATAGAATAGATAGAATAGAATAGAATAGAATAGAATAGATAATTAACCAGGCTGGAAAAGACCTTTGACATCATCAAGTCCAACCTATCACCCAAAACCATCTAATGAACTAAACCATGGCACTAAATGCTCATCCAGTCTCCTCTTAAACACCTCCAATGATGGTGACTCCACTACCTCCCTGGGCAGCACATTCCACTGGGCAATCACTATTTCTATGAAGAATTTCTTCCTCACCTCCAGCCTAAACCTCCCCCGGTGCAGCTTGAGACTGTGTCCTCTTGTTCTGTCACAGGTTGCCTGGGAGAAGAGACCAACCCCCACATGGCTACAACCTCCCTTCAGGCAGTTGTAGAGAGCAATAAGGTCAACCCTGAGTGTCCTCTTCTCCAGGCTAAGCAACCCCAGCTCCCTCAGCCTCTCCTCACAGGGCTTGTGCTCCAAACTCCCCCCCGCCCCCATCTTTGCTGCCCTTCTCTGGACACATTCCACAACTCAACATCTTTCCTAATCTGAGGGGCCCAGAACTGGACACAGATAATAATGAGTGGGACTTGTTAGCACACAATATATAGGATTCTATTTAGTGCTTGTATTTTTCTTGTGAGCCTATACACAAAGCATTTGCTAGTCCCAGGCATAAGACTGGGAGACTGAAAGTCCAAGTTGAATCACGTTTAAAGATTCAATGACACAAGATGCTTTGGGCTCTGCTAACGTAACAGGAATGAGATCTATTTTCAGAGCTATCAGAGAAGTCTAAGAAGACTGCTAAAGTGAGAGGTAGATTATGGTCTGCCCCACAAGCATCATAGGTACTTAAGCAGAAGTGAGTCACAGTGCATCTCTTCTACCATGTGAAGTGCAAACAATGCAGACTTTCAAAAGCAGAGAGATGTGTTTTGGCAATCTTCAGCACTGGTCATGGGACAACTGGGGCACTGAAGCTTCATTCAGAGAAAACTCCTAAGGCTTTTCTGTTGAGAGTGTTATGTAATTATATGTTCACATGCTCACTTGGCCTTTCAGGAACTGCAGAACTACTCTTCTGGAGGATATTTCTTATTCTACGACTTGCAGCCAGGGAAATTTCACATGCCCTTCAAACAGCTTCATTTAGTGGGTTTTAGATCCTTCAGATACACACTTTACTCATGTCAGGGATGAAAGAGCAACTCAAAAGCAAATACAAAGCAATAAACCTCAGAATAGATGTAGCAGCAGATGGGAACTGGATTCAGGAACTGGATTCTGAATCTGTATTAAGGAACATGTGGACCAAGATCATAAAGACAGAACAGACGTGTCCCATTCAGGTGTCAGCCTTGAAGAAGGAGCTTGACCCTTATGATCCCTCATCTTGAACTGAATATGACTGGAATGGAATGGAATGGAATGGAATGGAATGGAATGGAATGGAATACCTATTTGGTGACATTTGGGTCACCTGTCCTGCCTTCTCCTCCTCACAGGTGTGGCCTCTTACTTTCTGCACCCCCAACATGGTACACAAGATTTAGCAATGATTTTGGTCTACATAGAAGCAATAAGAAGCAATAGACTCTCTACATAGCAATTCTTGGTAGTAACTATAAACATTGAGCTTTATCACTTCTAAAAGCAGACAGTGTCTCAAAAAACCATGCTGTTAACTTCACAAAGTGCAGTCACTTTGAACAGATTGGGCTGAAAAATAAAATCACTGAGGAGAATTGGTTCTGTGCTAATTCAAACTAGGATATAATGAAACATTACAAGTGGTGCAATAATCCACTAGTGGCAACATATTGTGTCACAACCAATCAGTGGTGTCCCCCAGGGATAAGTGCTGAGCCCCATCCTGTTCAATATCTTTATCAATGATCTGGATGAGGGGATTGAGTCCATCATCAGTAAATTTGCAGATGACACCAGGCTGGGGGTAGTTATTGATCTGTTAGAGGGCAGGAGAGCTCTGCAGAGGGACCTTGACAGGCTGGACAGTCCAAGGACATGAGATTGAACACATCTGACTGCCAGGTTCTACACATTGGCCACAACAACCCCATGCAGTGCTACAGGCTTGGGTCAGAGTGGCTGGAGAGCAGCCAGGCAGAAAAGGACCTGGGGGTACTGGTTGATGGTAGGCTGAACATGAGCCAGCAGTGTGCCCAGGTGGCTAAGAAGGCCAATGGCATCCTGGCCTGGATCAGGAATAGTGTGGCCAGCAGGAACAAGGAAATCATTGTGCCCCTGTACTCAGCACTGGTCAGGCCACACCTTGAGCTCTGTGTCCAGTTCTGGGCCCCTCAATTTAAGAAGGACATTGAGACACTTGAATGTGTCCAGAGAAGGGCAATGAGGCTGGGGAGAGGCCTTGAGTACAGGCCCTGTGAGGAGAGGCTGAGGGAGCTGGGGTTGTTTAGCCTGCAGAAGAGGAGGCTCAGGGGAGACCTCATTGCTCTCTACAACTACCTGAAGGGAGGTTGTAGCCAGGAGCAGACTGGTCTCTTCTCCCAGGCAACCAGCACCAGAACAAGAGGACACAGTCTCAAGATGTGCCAGGGGAAGTTTAGGCTCAAGGTGAGGATAAAGTTCTTCCCAGAGTGATTGGCCATTGGAATGTGCTGCCCAGTGAGGTGGTGGAGTCACCATCCCTGGAGGTGTTCAAAAAGGGATTGGACGTGGCACTTGGTGCCATGGTTTAGTAGTCGTGAGGTGCTGGGTGATAGTTTGTACTTGATGATCTCTGAGGTCTTTTCCAACATTATTGATTCTATGATTCTAACAGCATGCTTCAGATCTTGTTAGAAGCTCATGTTTGAGGGTTTTAGCATTCTTTTTGAGTACTCAAAGTATTTAAAGACTGTAGTTAACCACCATACTCAGATAGTACTGTGTTCTTGGAGGTAGCAAATGTAGTGCCTGATTTTAGAGGCCAGAAGTGATCCAGGAGTAATGGACTCAGATCAATAGTACAAAAAGCTCTAAGAATAATTTGTAAATGGAGAAATAATTAAATATGTGTATAGATGTGGAAATGGGAGAAAATGTGATATAGGTCTGTAAGAAGCAGATTGGGGAATATTAATCTAGATTCATTTTTCTTAAAGTAATTGGTTTTCTACAGAAAGGAAATTTTGTAACCTTAATTACTCTAGATCAAATTAAAGCATCTGTTAAGGAGGCATAAGTAAGCTAGAGAAGACAAGAATTGCCTACAAAGCTTGAGATTGGCAAGAACTGGTTAAAATGGAGTCCATGGTATGTGATTCATATAAGAGAACTATCACGCTGCAAGGAGGGTATCAGAGAATTCATCAGATGCCTATCTCGGTGTTAGTCACCTTGTGGCAGTTTAGGCTGGGTGCCTCCTGCTGTTGCTGCCACATAAGATACACCTTCAGTGCCCCGGGTGTCCAGCCCAGTGGGTGGACACAGGAAGCTGTGTATTTCATTCCCATAATGTCCTGCTCCCTATAAATCTATCAGCAAGGTCTCACACATCCTCTTCCTTGCTTCACTGCTCCCGTGGGAGATGCTCCCTGTCTGGTAATGGAGGAGAGTTATCTCAAGGCCTCTTAGGCCTGGCTAGGCTTAATGCTAGGAGGAGAAGTGGGAAGGGCAATCTCAGATCTGGCCAGCTGAGATTAGCCTAACAGTGGAGGTGGGAAAGAAAGAGCACTGGGGGTTTTGGGTGTATCTTCAGGTAGGGAGAAGGGGAGTGCTGAGAGGTTTCTGGGCGTGCTATAAGAGACTCTGTATGCTTTGGGATCTCTTTTGTCACTGTGCTTGTAGCTTCTATTAAACACTCACTGCTTTCCCATTTAAACTTTCCATCACTTCCTCAGTCTGTTTGTGTGAGTCTCATCATTTTCCTGCCCCGGTGGGAGGCAAGGGAGGATCTGCCTTCAAACTGCCTCACACCTCAAAAGCTGTTCTTTGCTAGTTAGTTGACCCATGTTCAAGCAAACTCCGGAACAAAGAAGAAGGTGGGTGACCTGGCAGGTTGGAGTAATGGAAATGGAACTCCACTTCAAAGTGCAGACTCATTTCAGAAACAAGATTTCAGAAAACTGGTCAGATTTCATTCCACGAAAGGGGCAGGAAACGAATACTCTTTCATGCATTAGTGAATCACAGTATAAGTGCATCTAAACTACCCACAGTCATATCATGTCAATCACGATCATCCTGCTGTGGTACAACTGTGAAAGACCAAATTTCCAGAAAATGTCAGCATCTATTAGTCAATTACAGCTCTGTTAGG
>CM037640.1:6578462-6627815 GCA_015227895.2 Colaptes auratus
TGGAAGGTGACCAGAGAAGGCGCCACGAGGATGAGCCGAGGGCTGGAGCACCTCTCCTGTGAGGACAGACTGAGGAGTTGGGGCTGTTCAGGATGCAGTTTTAAAAGCTGGTTAGGGAATAGCCACATGCAGCCCCAGGAAATCCACTGGAGGCCCAATACAGACAAAATTGCCATGGTCTTTGTTTCAAACTAAACAGAGAACAACAGCAAACCAAGAGAAGTGGGCCCACAAAAGAGACAGAAATTCTGTGAGAGTAAGAATTCTTTTGTCAGTTGCTGCCTTTCAAGACCTGCCTCCACTCCCCCTGACCCTCCCTCCTCCTGCCCTCTGCCATGCAGTAACAGCAGCTATGTTCAGAGGGCAGAAAATCAGAGAGTGGTGAAGCCCTGTCGTTGTCCATGGTGGTTGAGGCCCCGTCCCTGAGGTGTTTAAGCCCAGGCTGGATGAGGCTCTGTCCAGCCTGCTCTAGTGTGGGGTGTCGCTGCCCATGGCATGGGGGTTGGAACTAGGTGACCCTTGTTGTCCCTTCCAACCCTGACTGATACTATGATACTATGAATTCATTAAGCTCACATCTAAGTCTGGACTGCATGCTTGTTGCTGGGTCCCCAGCAGTTTTTCCTGTTTATCTCTGCTCTTTGATTGAGTGCCAGTCTACCAAAGGCAGCTGCCAAAGTCATATTCATTGATCTGGGCTTCTCTACAAAATGAGTAGAGCACATCCCCATGACAGCAGGTCAAAGGATTACAAATTATAATTTGAGATATGAAAGAAGAAAAAAATGACTGGTTTTTTCCCCCCCTTGTCTAATATTATCCCTGTACCCACCCTGTCCACTGAGGTAGTTGCTATACCAAGAGCATCTAAATAAAGCCAAAAGTTCAAGTCCAATGTTTGCCATTGGAATCTGTAATTGTCAAAAATCTCCACTGAGATGAGACTTTTGATCTACAGTTTGAAATAACCACAGGTTAAGCTGAGACCTTGGATGAGATTGTGCCTGGGATACAGGCTCTCCAGAAGGTGCCTTCAGCCTTACAAGTACAAAATACTGCTAATGGATATCTAAAAACCTAAACAGATAAAGAAAACAAACCAGCTCCTTAACTCAGGAGTTAGGACCCAACCTGCTGTCATTTGCTGATGAAATGTTAGCCTCTGTATGCTGGGCAAGGAGACCAGGGTCCTTGTGTGCCTTCCCTGAGGACAAGACAAAGTGACTGGTTGTACACCAGACAGGGCCCTGCTTTTCCATTTTCATAGAATCAGAACCATAGAATTATAGAATCAACAAGATTGGAAAAGACCTCAAAGATCATCAAGTCCAACCTGTCACCCAACACCTCATGATTACTAAGCCATGACTTCAAGTGCCACATCCAATCCCCTCTTGAGCACCTCCAGGGACAGTGACTCCACCACCTCCCTGGGCAGCACATTCCAATAGTCAACAACTCTTTCTGCCAAGAACTTTCTCCTCACCTCAAGCCTAAACCTCCCTCAGCACAGTTTGAGTCTGGGTCCTCTTGTTCTGATGCTGGTTACCTGGGAGAAGAGACCAACCCCCTCCTGGCTACAACCTCGCTTCAGGGAGTTGTAGAGAGCAATAAGGTCTCCTCTGAGCCTCCTCTTCTCCGGTCACATTTCCCTCTAGAAGTACAAACCTGCTAAAGCAAAAGCATCATTGTGCTTCATAACTTCAGCAAAACCAAATAACATTTGCTCAAGTAAAGCTTAAGTTGAGTGGAGACAGTGTATGAACAGATGCTTCTCTGATCTGGATTCATATATTCTGTGGAAATTGTACTTTGTAAAAACTGTCAGATTAATTGTCCTTCCTTGATGCTCATAGCAGTGACAACAATCAGGGCAAACTCTTTGTTGATGCTTGCATGGATGTCATAAGCAGTTGTTTGGGAAGTCCATCACTCTTCAGCAGGCACTAATGCTCAAAGCCCAGAGCAATCCAGGGACAGTCCAGAACAGCCTCTGGTGCAAATGTTTCCCAAAACACACACAGGTCTTAAATGAGGAGAGTGGATGTGACAGGAAATGACAAGCTGAGGTTAATAAAGTCAAGCTACCTCTGTTGTGTATGCTTGGAAGGAAGATTCTTGCTTCATGTCACCATACAGATGAAGGGAGGCACCCTCTTTAAAGGGTATTAATTTTGGTGGGGAAATTCCCCAGACTAGCAAATGGTAAATACAGAAATCAATCTAAGGAAATTCTGCTTCAAGGGGATGCATGTGCAAGTCTCATCTTACAAGTAAGGGAAGCAAAGGGATTTGTAATTTGTAATCATGCCAAATTAAAAATTATCATTAATATATTCATCCTACTGATCCAACCCCCTGAGGACACTCACCTAGGCAGTAAGAGAAACCAACAGATTGCTCTGCCTCCTTGGTTTGAAAGAGCTAGTACCATGTAAAACTGTCAGGGAGATAATGGATAGGTGCACTTAGGAATGCACTGGGGAAGAAAAAGCACAATTTGGTATAACTAGTCAGATATGCACAACATACTCTGATTCTGATCTTGGTGAAATTCACCCCTCTTTAGACTATAAGGTCAAAGCCTTTGGATTATTTTTAGTATCAGAGATCATGCTTAACTGAGTATTTGAATGTTTTGTGAATCTTATGCTCATGCCATGCACAGCAGGGGATTACCTTTCAAGGACTTGTTTGCCTATTTACATATGTTCAGTTGTAGCCCTTACTGTAGCAGGAGGCTTTCTTATCAGTGATCTTCTCAAAAAGTAGGAGGACATTATTCCTCACTGAGTGCTGTCCATTGCTATGTTTTTTTCCCCAACCATCTATTATGACCCCTATGTGGGAAAAAGTATGGGTAGAGTGCAGTTGTAAAATGTCTTTAGGCTGGAGGTGAGGAGAAAGTTCTTCACAGAGAGAGTTGTTAGCCATTGGAATGTGCTGCCCAGGGAGGTGGTGGAGTCACTGTCCCTGGAGGTGTTCAAGAGGGGATTGGACGTGGCACTTGGTGCCATGGTTTAGTTCGTCATGAGGTGTTGGGTGACAGGTTGGACTTGATGATCTTTGAGGTCTTTTCCAACCTTATTGATTCTGTGATTCTATGATCCATTTATATGCTTGGAAAGCTGATATGAAAACACAAAATTTGGATGTCAAGTCCTTTCTTGTCCCTGTTATTGTTTCCATTGTAAAGTATGTCCACCGACACCACGTGGTCTCCCAGCAGCCCAGGGCTCAGGAGTGAGGGTTTTCCTGAGGGCACTGAGTGATGTGCTGATCCTGGACCTGCCAGTCTCAACATGGAGAGCAGAAATACAGCCAATAGTCCAGCTGCGAGGGGGGGCCCCCTGTCCGCAGGATGGGCAAAATGGCCCAGAGTTGCAGAACAGGTGGCTATTTATTGGGATGCACATGAATGGCACAGTTCCTCTTCCCCACTGCCTGCCTCGACAACCCCAATGTTTTATCTTTATTTTAACAGGAGTTCTCGTCCCCAGTTGCCTTCCCATGCATTTCAAAGATGCAACACTTCAATATTTTTCACTCCCATCTTTTCTCATACAGTTTGGAGGTACCACATCTCTTATCACCTCCAGGACCCCACAGACATTCTGCTATCATTCCCTTTTTTTGGGTTTCCCACACAGTAGTACTCTTTGGGTCCTGATAAATTTGCTGTTCTTTGGGCCACAGTACTACAAACAGGTCACATCAGCTACGAGTCAGCCAGCGCTGCAGTCAGGACCACAACATACTCTGCTGAGTATGGAGGTAGCCTTCAGCTCTGGGAGAGAGGCACCATGTCTCTGTCCTTGTGCTCTGATTGATTTGCCCCTTCATGTAGCAAATATCCAATTTGTGAGCAGACAGCATTTTGTCAGGAGCCAAAAACAGAAACCCACTTGGCTGACAGAGAGCACATAGCCTGCTGGTGCCTGGTTTCAACTCTGTGTAGAAGCTGTGCTGATTTAGGGCTCCCAGGGGCTTGGAGAAGTGACTGCTGTGAAAAGCTGGTAGTCTCTGTTTTGTGGCTTCTCTGTGCTTGCTTTTAATAATTTCACCTGAAGAGCTGTTTCTTTTGCACAATAGTTAGCTCTGCTGCTCTGAGATTAAAAGATCCCTGAGTCAAATCCTTGCTGGACTCACAAGCCTCATGTAATGCTTTCCCACATGGCCTCTTTCCTGTATTCTCTGCCACTCATATTTGCTTTGTTGCCTTGATGTACCCTGACCAGACAGGTTGCTGCTTTGGGGAAACTGTCCAGTTCTGAGGGTGAGAATGGGAACTGAGATTAAAAGGATGTAGGCAGTAACATAGCTTTTGTCCTATGACCTTGGGTGAATCATTAAATGCTTTTGCTTTCCGTTCTGAAATCAGAAGAGAACAACAATTCCTAACATACCTTTTAGAGGTATTTTGAAGCATATATCAGAAAAACTTAGAAGTGCTTTGAGATTGGGAAGTGGGAAAAAACATATTTAAGAGCTAATTTGTGGTAAAAGTTTTACTGTTGATTATTAGTTTTAGTTAATATTTAGTGCCTGCATAAATTCATTGTGATATGTCAACTCCCTTTACCATCAGTGTAGAACTTAAGATATATAATGCAGGAAGTCATCTCCTGCAATAAAACAATCCCTTGCCCACCCAAACAGCATCTTATTCATAAACTCATGCTACTATCCACCCCTCCCTCCCCCCCAAAAAGGGCCTGAGAAGTAATTCCAATACAGAGTAATTCCAGGGAATTACCAGGTTCTATATAAATGTTAACAGCAGGTTAGACTAAGAACCCTTCATGTAAAGATAGAATAGAATAGAATAGAATAGAATAGAATAGAATAGAATAGAATAGAATAGAATAGAATAGAATAGAATAGAATAGGAGTAGAGTAGAGTAGAGTAGAGAAGTAGAATAGAATAGAATAGAATAGAATAGAATAGAATAGAATAGAATAGAATAGAATAGAATGGAATAGAATAGAATAGAATTAACCAGGTTGGAAAAGACCTTTGAGATCACTGAGTCCAACCTTTCAACTAACACCATCTAATCAGCTAAACCATGGCACCAAGAGCCTCATCCAGTCTCTTCCTAAACACCTCCAGTGATGGTGACTCCACCACCTCCCTGGGCAGCACATTCCAATGGCCAATCACTCTTTCTATGAAGAACTTCTTCCTAACATCCAGCCTAAACCTCTCCTGGTGCAGTTTGAGACTGTGTCCCCTTGTTCTGGTGCTGGTTGCCTGGGAGAAGAGACCAACCTCTGCCTGTCTACAACCTCCCTTCAGGTAGTTGTAGACAGCAAGAAGGTCTCCCCTGAGCCTCCTCTTCTCCAGGTTAAACAACCCCAGCTCCCTCAGCCTCATCTCATAGGACTTGTACTCGAAGCCTCTCCCCAGCCTCATTGCCCTTCTCTGGACACATTCAAGAGTCTCAATGTCCTTCTTAAACTGAGGGGCCCAGAACTAGACACAGGACTCAAGGTGTGGCCTAACCAGTGCTGAGTACAGGGGTACAATGACTTCCCTATTCTTGCTGGCCACACTGTTCCTGATCAAAGCCAGGATGCCATTGGCCTTCTTGGCCACCTGGGCACACTGCTGGCTCATCTTCAGCCAGGTGTTAACTAGTACCCCTAGGTCCCTTTCTGTTTGGCTTCTCTCCAGCCACTCTGACCCCAGCCTGTAGCACTGCATGTGGTTGGTGGACATACTTTACAATGGTAACAGTCACAGAGACAGGAAAGGACTTGATAGCCAAATTTTTTGTTTTCATATCAGCTTTCCAAGCATATAAATGGATCTTCTCTGATCCAGGTTGCCTGGCTAGAACTGCATAAGAATGTGTTGAACATGAGCATAAACTGAGTGACAACAAAGGGCACAAGGTTAATTCTGACCTTTCATGGTTTTGTAAGGATTCATTAATGGTATCTTAATGTTGATAAGACTGCAAGTTCCTTAAGCATTTTATGACAGTGTGTTAATACAAATAGACAACATCCTAATAAAATACTTTTTTCAGCATTACTGAATGTGTCTTCTCCCAGTCTGCATTGTGCAAATATACAAGATTCACTTCAAAAATAACCAAAGAAGAAGATGACTCTTTTAACAGAGACACTTCTCTGCATTAAAACAAGATGTCCATAGTGTAGCAGAAAGACAACTTCATTCTTCTTTCTCTTAAAAAAAAAAAGCAGCACCCTTTGTGGAATGATGTTTACAGCATTGCCCTACAACAGTATTTTGGCACGAATTCAGAGGGAAGATTGCCACTCACTGAGTCCCCGAAACTACTACTCCCACTGCTTTCAGATTTCTCTTAAGTGAGCAACCATCCAGTTCTATTTAAGAATTATAGTTTCATAGTTTCAGTCAGGGTTGGAAGGGACCACGAGGATCATCTAGTTCCAACCCCCCTGCCATGGGCAGGGACACCCCACACTAGATCAGGCTGGCCACAGCCTCATAAAGCTGTTAAACTAAAATAAAAAGAGCAAACAAACAAACAAACAAAACTCAAACACCCACCCCCCAAAAACCCAAACCAAACCCAAAAAACCCCAACAAACCAAACCTACATTAGGAATAGTGAGGCCAGCAGGAGCAGGGAAGTCATTGTGCCCCTGTACTCAGCACTGGTTAGGCCACCCCTTGAGTCCTGTGTCCAGCTCTGGGCCCCTCAGTTTAGGAAGGACTCTTGAACATGTCCAGAGAAGGGCAACAAGGCTGGGGAGAGGCCTTGAGCACAAGCCCTATGAGGAGAGGCTGAGGGAGCTGGGGTTGCTTAGCCTGGAGAAGAGTAGGCTCAGGGGAGACCTCATTGCTCTCTACAGCTACCTGAAAGGTGGTTGTAGCCAGGAAGGGGTTTGTCTCTTCTCTCGAGCAACCAGCACCAGAACAAGAGGACACAGTCTCAAGTTGCACCAAGGGAAGTTTAGGCTTGAGGTGAGGAGAAAGTTCTTCACTGAGAGAGTCATTCGCCATTGGAATGTGCTGCCCAGGGAGGTGGTGGAGTCACCATCCCTGGAGGTGTTCAAGAGGGGATTGGACGTGGCACTTGGTGCCATGGTCTAGTCATGAGGTCTGTGGTGACAGGTTGGACTTGATGATCTTTGAGGTCTCTTCCAACCTTGGCGATACTGTGATACTGTGATACTACAAAAACCAAAGCCCCACAGGCTGAGATGAACGGGAACAGTAAGAAAGCTGTTACTTCAAGCCTTTGGTAAATTCTGGTTAGCCCTCAGTAAATTCTGGGGTATGTCTTAAGTAAATGAATAAATCAATGTAAATAGTCCTGCAGAAAGCACTGTTGGGGAGAGCTATAGAAATAAACACAAATGAGTTAAATTCCTAGCACCACTGGATGCCTCTAGCTCTTGCCTTCGTAGTGGCAGTGAGCAGTCTTCCCTTTTTTCACTCTCTATGCCACTTCTATAAGATTGTTAGGTATTCACCTTTCAATGTCTCTTTTCCTGTGTAAAAAGTGCTAGCATAGTCAGGTATTCCTCAGGAGGAGGATGTCAAATAACCTTTGATGCTATCACTCCAGTGCTCCTATGAGGCAAAACAACTTGAATTGAAATGTTACCAAACATGGCTAAACCTTGGATTTATATTTTGAGAGGGGAAAAAAAAAGTTTCTCTGTTTTGTTCCTCATGTTTCCCTAGTATTTTATGTGGGTTTTGAATCACAGAATCAAAGAATCATTTCAGATGGAAGACACTTTTAAGATCATCTAACTCTACCAAGTGTGGTGCTAAACCATTTCCCTTAGCACCACATATATGCATCTTTTAAACACCTCCAGGGATGGTGATTCACCCGTCTCCCTGTAGAGCTATCTCACTGTTTGAGAATCCTTTCAGTGGAGAATTTTCTTCTAATATCCAATCTAAGCTTCCTCTGGTGCAACTTGAAGCCGTTTCCTCTCATCCTGTCACTCTTCCCCAACCCTGTAGCATTACATGAAGTTGTTGTGACTGAAGAAAGGACTGAAAGGTGTTACAGTATCACCAAGGTTGGAAGAGACCTCAAAGATCATTAAGTCCAACCTGTCACCACAGACCTCATGCCTAGACCATGGCACCAAGTGCCACATCCAATCTCCTCTTGAAGCCCTCCAGGGATGGTGACTCCACCACCTCCCTGGGCAGCACATTCCAATGGCAAATGACTCTCTCAGTGAAGAACTTTCTCCTCACCTCCAGCCTAAACTTCCCCTGGTGCAGCTTGAGACTGTGTCCTCTTGTTCTGGTGCTGGTTGCCTGAGAGAAGAGACCAAATCCCATCTGGCTACAGTCACCCTTCAGGTAGTTGTAGAGAGCAATGAGGTCTCCCCTGAGCTTCCTCTTCTGCAGGCTAAGCAACCCCAGCTCCCTCAGCCTCTCCTCATAGGGCTTATGCTTGAGGCCTCTCCCCAGCCTCGTTGCCCTTCTCTGGACACGTTCAAGTGTCTCAATGTCCTTCTTAAATTGAGGGCCCCAGAGCTGGACACAGGACTCAAGGTGTGGCCTAGCCAGTGCTGAGTACAGGGGTACAATTACTTCCCTGCTCCTGCTGGCCACTTTATTCTTGATACAGGCCAGGATGCCATTTGCCTTCTTGGCTATCTGGGCACACTGCTGGCTCATGTTTAGGCATCTCAATCAGCACCCCCAGGTCCCTTTGTGTTTGGCAGCTCTCTGGCCACTCTGACCCCAGCCTGTAGCTCTGCATGGGGTTGTTGTGGCCAAAGTGCAGCACCTGGCACTTGGATTTGTTGAATGCCATCCTGTTGGACTCTGCCCATCTGTGTACAAGCGGGGATTGGACGTGGTGCCATGGTTTAGTAGTCATGAGGTCTTGGGTGACAAGTTGGACTTGATGATCTTTGAGGGCTTTACCAGCCTTATAGATTCTATGATTCTATGATTCCATGAAATGCAGGACCTGGAACCTGGTATTTTTGAATCTAAAACAACTGGATTTCCATTGATCCAGCCTGTAAGGTCACTCTGGAGAATCTTACCCTGAAGCAGATCAACACTCTGGCCCATTTCAGCGTCACCTGCAAACTTACTGAGGGGCAACATCCTGCGATGGGGTTTTTATAGAACTATCTATTGTAATCTTCAAGTCCTGAAATGCAGCTCTCAGCATCACACTCATCATCTTATAGAGTGGTTTTCCCTCAGTGTGGATGATGATATTTGTCTGCACCAAATTTCACCTGTCATTTCCTTGTTCATTCACTCTCATAGGTTTCTCACCAAGACTGAGTGACTTGCAACACTGTAGTGGGTTAAACACATGAAGGTAGATCAAGTTATCAAGAAAACAGGAGTGAAAAGCAGGAGATCTACTCCCCACATGAGGGAGTGCTCTTGGATTCTTGCTCTGGTAACACTGAGTTAATGCACCTGGAGCTTAGACATGAATGTCTAGCTTTAAAATATTAAATAGGAGTTCCTAGCTCAAGAATAAACTTTAGGCCTCTTCTGAAGAATTAAATATATGAGGAAAGGAAGCAAGGTGAGTGTTTTCATTCTATCATTTTCTAGTTTCATTTTCTTTCCATCAGTCACAGAGGAAAACTGACACTCATGCAGGGTGAGGAGGGTGACAGCACTTAATATTCTGCCCTGTGGTGGCCAGTGCTATGCGTTTCCATCAGTTCTGTCAAACCTCCTTCTACTGCTTCTGTCTTGTAGTTCCTTATCTTGCTCCTGACAAGTCCCAAATTAAGGGCAAAACCTCAGGCAGCTCAGCACTGTGGGATGTGCTTCTTGTCAGGGCCTTGGACACCCAAAGAAGGTTGCTACAAGACATGCTGTCATGGCAGCAAACCAAGCAAAATTCTCCCTATGGTGTGGAAACAGATCCAGTGGGGAAGGGTGACACCTTGGCTTAGTGACAGGGGCCAGCAGCCAGAATATTGTGGCTGGTGGGGAACTTTGCTGTGATGGAGACAACTTCCCGTGACCCTGGTGAGCTTTGGCTTTGAGCTTTTCCTGACATGCAGTGTTATAGCTACTGCTGAGGGAACAGCAGTGCTTCGTCCTCGTGTGCAGGAGAGAACATTTGTTCACTGCCAGTGAGAATCTGGGTTTCCATCTGAATTTTTTTGGGGTGTGAATGGATGGCTTTGTGTCTCTGGGCACTGCATCCAAGGTTCATTAATGATAATTCAGCACACAGGCAGTTTACTCCAGCAAGCAACATGGAAACCACTCTGCCCGGTCTGCGTCTCATAGGAAGAAGATTTACAAGTGTTCTTCTCTCTCCCCACTTTCAAAGCAGGTAATTAGAAGTATCAAAGGGAGGTATCACTGTCTCATTACACTCCTCATTTATATGAATATAATACAACAGGAAATTATTTCAAGCATGAAAGAAATAGGAAAAGCAGCCTAGTAGTCGTCTAGGCCAGTGCTGTAATTTGGTAGATAAGAGAACAGAGGCCTAAATCTTAATAAATTAAAAAAAAATAATAATGACACTCTCACCAAAGTAAATAATGAAAATAATGGATACACTACTTGTAAATGCCCAGAGTCCAACATGATGGCATTCAACAAGTCCAAGGGCCAGGTGCTGCACTTTGGTCACAACAACCCCATGCAGTATTACAGGCTGGGGTCAGAGTGGCTGGAGAGCAGCCAGACAGAAAGGGACCTGGGGGTACTGATTGACAGCTGGCTGAACATGAGCCAGCAGTGTGCCCAAGTGGCCAAGAAGGCAAATGGCATCCTGGCATGCATCAGGAATAGTATGGCCAGCAGGAGCAGAGAAGTCATTATGCCCCCGTGCTCAGCACTGGTTAGGCCACACCTTGAGTCCTATGTCCAGTTCTGGGCCCCTCAGTTTAAGAAGGACATTGAGACTGTTGAACGCGTCCAGAGAAGGGCGACAAGGCTGGGGAGAGGCCTCAAGCACAAGCCCTATGAGGAGAGGTTGAGGGAGCTGGGGTTGTTTAGCCTGAAAAAGAGGAGGCTCAGGGGAGACCATATTGCTGTGTACAACTACCTCAAGGGAGGCTGTAGCCAGATGGAAGTTGGCCTATTCTCCCAGGCAATCAGCACCACAACAAGAGGACACAGTCTCAAACTGTTCCAGGGGAAGTTTAGGCTGGAGGTGAGGAGAAAGTTCTTCACAGAGAGAGTTGCTAACCCTTGGAATGGGCAGCCCAAGGAGCTGATGGAGTTACTGTCCCTGGAGGTGTTCAAGAGGGGACTGGACATGACACTTGGTGCCATGGTTTATTAGCCATGAGGTGTTGGGCGACAGGTTGGACTTGAGGATCTTTGAGTTTTTTTCCAACCTTATTGATTCTATGTTTCTATGATTAACTGTCTGTGTCACTTATTGTTTCAACAAGTATAAGTTAACATCTCTAGTAGTATAATCACTTGTAACTGTTTACATATATCTGTGTTGCAGTATCTCACATCAGAGTCTTGTCATAATAATCAACCATTTTTCAGTGTTGAAGTGCAGTCATTTAATAACCCTTTTGTCATTGTAGAAGTTTAATGTAAAAGGAGGCTTATTATCAGCATGCCAATACTTGTTTCCAAAAAGTGCATGCTCGTGTACTTTACTGAGGCATTGCACTCGAAAAGTTAATGGGAATGAAAAAGAGATGGAATGAAAAACTTGCATGTAATTGGACAGTGTGTCTGGGAGTGAAACCCAGGTCTCTTGCTGGGTTTCTGTAGCTCTTCTGCTACCTTCCCATTGCATGCAACATTTCTTATTTGCAAAACAGAGAAAAATCATTGCTGAAAGAGACTTGGGGGTGCAGGTGGACGAGAAGCTCAACAGGAGCTCTCAGTGTGCACTTGCAGCCCGGAGAGCCAATCAGATCTTGGGCTGCATCAGGAGAAGTGTGGCCAGCAGGTCAAGGGAGGTGATTCTCCCCCTCTACTCAGCTCTGCTGAGACCCCACCTGGAGTACTGCCTCCAGTTCTGGAGCCCCTATTACAAAAGGGATCTGGAGGTGCTGGAAGGTGTCCAGAGAAGGGCCACAAGGATGATCAGAGGGCTGGAGCACCTCTCCTGTGAGGACAGACTGAAGGAGTTGGGGCTGTTCAGTCTGGAGAAGAGAAGGCTCCGAGGTGACCTCATTGTGGCCTTCCAGGATCTGAAGGGGACCTACAAGAAGGCTGGGGAGGGACTTCTCAGGCTATCAGTAGCGATAGGACTAGGGGGAATGGAATGAAGCTGGAGGTGGGGAGATTCAGGCTAGAAGTGAGGAGGAAGTTCTTCCCCATGAGAGTGGTGAAGCCCTGGAATGGGTTATCCAGGGAGGTGGTTGAGGCCCCATCCCTGGAAGTGTTTAAGCCCAGGCTGGATGAGGCTCTGGCCAGCCTGATCTAGTGTGGGGTGTCCCAGCCCATGGCATGGGGGTTGGAACTAGATGATCTTGTGGTCCCTTCCAACCCTGACTGAAACTATGAAACTATAATGAAAGGGGATATTTGTAGGATTGGCATGTGCTTAATGCTCAAGAGCAGTTGTACTGATATCAGCATGACAGCGCAAATGGTGAGCTAAACACAAGGTCACTTCAAGGACATAAATATATAGATTTCTGGTCTGCACTTTTAAATACATTAAATGCTTTAAATTTGCAGTGTTTTGACAAGAGTCAGTTTTCGCATTATAGCCAAAAAAATTAGACACTCGTACACCTGCACAGGAAAGTCACACATTGGAGGAAACCAAGGCTAGATAGCTAACTAACACACACCATCCTAAACAAAGCAGCAAAAGCAACAGTTCAGCACAGAACCATTACACTGGGAAGTTTCAGTCCTCTTCATTCAACTGTCAAAAGTAGACAGAAGTCAACAAGTTTGAAGAGAAACCAGGCAAGAATAGAATAGAATAGAATAGAATAGAATAGAATAGAATAGAATAGAATAGAATGGAATGGAATGGAATGGAATGGAATGGAATGGAATGGAATGGAATGGAATGGAATGGAATAGAATAGAATAGAATAGAATAGAATAGAATAGAATAGAATAGAATAGAATAGACTTCTCAGGATCTCAGGTAGTGATGGGACTAGGGTGAATGGCATGAAGCTGGAGGTGGGGAGATTCAGGCTGGATGTGAGGAGGAAGTTCTTCCCCATGAGAGTGGTGAAGCCCTGGAATGGGTTGTCCAGGGAGGTGGTTGAGGCCCCATCCCTGGAGGTGTTTAATCCCAGGCTGGATGAGGCTTTGGCCAGCCTGACCCAGTGCAGGGTCCCCTGCCCATGGCAGGGGAGTTGGAACTAGATGATCCTTGTGGTGCCTTCCAACCCTTACTGATACTATGATACTATGATACTATCTAGTCTCTTCCTAAACACTTCCAGTGATGGTGATTCCACCACCTCCCTGGGCAGCACATTCCAATGGCAAATCACTCTTTCTATGAAGAACTTTCTCCTCACCTTGAGCCTAAACCTCCCCTGGTACAGCTTGAGACTGTGTCCTCTTGTTCTGGTGCTGGTTGCCTGGGAGAAGAGACCAACCTTTACCTGGCTACAGCCTCCCTTCAGGTAGTTGTAGACAGCAATATGGTCTCCTCTGAGCCTCCTCTTCTCCAGTCTAAGCAACCCCAACACTCTCAGCCTCTCCTCACAGGGCTGTGCTCCAAACCCCTCACCAGCTTTGTTGTTGTTTTTATTATAATAACCTAAAAAACCCCAGTGAAACAACAGGCTAACCTGTCCTCAACTGCTTGCAGTCCAAGCAGTATTTTGACAATATTATCTCCAAAGGTTGCAATGCTTTCCTCTGAAGATGGTTTATTAGGGTTTAAATATCAATTCCAGTAAGGCAAAACCATAGAGGGGCAGGAAAAGCAGATATTCAGGCTTCTTGGGCTCCTCTCATTGCTGAGAAGACACCTGGAGAAACAGAGATGACAGAAGAAATGGCCAAAAACAATAAATGAGACTTTCAAAATCCTATTTAAGGCTTAATGACCATGGGTAATAACTCAAGTAAGGATTTATATGTGTAATTTTGAAACTGATGTCCGTAACTAATGATTTTGCAGAGCTTATATACTCTCTGATGAAAATGTGAGGTCTACAAGTTTTGTGGTTGCAAGAAACCGCAGAGCCACAGGCTCCAGAAGTTAATTGCGAAGATTAAGGCGAGGCTTGGGGTGTCCTTTGCCTGATAAAGCACTGAGTGTCCGTCTGATAAAGCACTGACTGCCATCACTTGAAACTCAACTACTCAAACTACTGGCATGCATGTAATTAAGGTGTACAATAGGTATGGTGGTGAGAGGTTCAGTTCTCCCACACACACAAAGAAACCACAGCTAACTCAGTCGGAGAAGTGAAAATGGACAAGCTATATTTACAAGCAGGATGAAACTCAGTGAATATGCACACAACATACAGTATCTACAATATATACAGAAATATACAGCAAATAACGTAGCACAGAAAGACCTTTCCCTCCACCAGGAAGGAGGGTCCCCACTCCCTCTTTTCCCCCTTCCCCCCTTTTTTCCCCAAAAAAGGGTTAGAGAGAGAAAAGGTAATTATTAAGGAGGAAATTCTGTTAGCTCAAAGCGTATGCAAGAATTAGTTTCTTAGCTGTTAGTTGAGTTAGTTCAAGGTCAACTCCGTCCAGCACAAAGGAAAGAGAGCAGCTGTTCAGAGGGGCTGAAACAGACAGGCTGAAAAAGACAAACTGAAACTCACTGAGATTCAGACTGAACTAAAGTTAAAAATTCAAAGTTGCATTCTACCAATCTACCAATGAAATTCGTTTAGACTTCATCTTTGTTTTCAAAATATTCAGCCAGAGTGTTCCAGTAGCTGTCCCTTTCTTAAAGGCACAGCCTAAAACGGTCACAAATAGGTCAAAATAACAAAACGATATTTGAACACATCCAACCAAAATCTGCCTAATTTCTCTCTCTCAGTTACAAGATGTATGCATTCTTTTCTGAGTCAAAGACTAAACATAGCTGCCTCTAATTTGAGCAATGGCAAAACTCCATAGCCTTCCAAAGCTATCCGAAAACAGCCCTTCTCCCACATCTCCCCCTTTTTCTTTTTCTCATAAAGCCACACTTCTGATTAACCTTTCTAACATTCTTTGCATACATAGAAGCAAGCAAACTATAGAGCAAATGCCAAAGTTTTGTAACGCAGCATGTCTAACAGACTGATGTAACCCGTTGTGAGAGACTAAAGCTTGTCTCTCCTGGTTCGACTCAACAAAGATAAATCACTTGCTGCTTGCCCACACAGTAGCTGATGTGTGTTGGGCAGAGCCACTGGAATGACTCCTGGAAGGTGCAAAGATCACAGTGCTCACTGGACCACAGCTGGCCTCACAACAATGGACTGAGGCCACCTTTGGGAATATGCATAACACAAGATAATCTCCACCCACCAAGTACCCTGGAAAGGGAGGATGATGAGACAATGGATTCACCACCTGTTTCCTGATGTGCAATGAGTGTGTGGGCAGGTAGATGGAGAAGGAGGAGGCGGAGGGGTCCCCCCTCTCCATCCAGACCCCTGCCCAAACACACAGGAATACAGAAAGATTTCCTGGAGAATGATACCTGGATACTCACCTAAGGATGATTTCCTGGCCCCTGATTTCCTGAGGGACAATACTTGGACACATAGCTAAGGACTAAAAAACTGTATAAAAGACTTGAGCAACTACTGGCTCAGCAGAAGAAAAACAGAGAACCAAAATCACAGATGAAGGAAAACACAGGAGGAGGACAATGCCGCTGAGAAGGAAAGCACGAGAGAAGGAAAAGCCTGGGACAATGCTGCTCTGAAGAAAAGAGGCCATGGAGCCTGGAAGAGGCAGACTGAACCCTCTCTTCTGTGTCCTGAGTTCCGCCTGCTGCAACTCATGGAGCTGAAGAAGCTGCCCAGGGGACCACATCTCTTCTACAGCCAAAGCCTCAGCACCATTTCTCTACAGACCAATAACTCCTGCAGCACCTTTCCTCCACAGACTCAAACTGTCTTGGGGGGGGTGAGTGGTGTGGTAATATAATTCCTTTCCTCTTCTCTCTCTCCCTCTCTTCTCTCTCTCTCTATTTTCTCTCTCTCACCTTATGATCCCTCCACTTTATTTATGTAATAAATAGCCTGGCTGTTGATATTTTGGCCTCGTTTGTGCCTCTCATTTCACAACATGGGAATATCCAAAAGAACTGAGGCTCTTTCCCTCTCCAGACCGAGACACCCATACAAGACACAATGCTCAGGTTGCATGAATTAGCTCATTCTAACACAACTGGCATAATATATGGTTAAAGATAACAAAACTTCCAGCTCATTTCAGTAACAAGCTCACATGCCTTTCCACTTATCAAGGTCAGAACACAAACAGAACAGCTGTTTCTTTCAGACAGAAAGTTTCATCCTACGGTTTTGAACTTCTTTGTTACCTGCCTGATCTCTTACAGGAGAACTTAGATCTTACTAGTTTCAATACCCACATTTCCCTTTTCTTACTAATAAAGAAGCATCAGTCAGCTACTATAAGAGACCACAGTGTGCATAAGATGCCACTAAATGCCTCTGGTCCAATAGGTAAAGGACTGAGTGCCTTGCTCATAGGGTGTTCAAGTGCTACCTTAGAAGGACTATTTGTACTGCCTGCTGTTATTGATTCTGATTTTGTAGGTCAAATACAAGCCTTTTTGAAATGGGAAAAAACCCCATAGCCTTCCAAAGCTATCCACATATTCTCCCACTTATTTATCTTCTAAGCATCCCAGACTAAGCTTTGCACAATCCCACAAATCCCTCCACTATCCAACACAAGTTTTGTCTTTCCCTACTAACCAGGTTTCATCACAGCCCAGCTGCCCTTGCTGTCCTCACATGCTTGCACACACTTCCCTGGGCTTAAACACGGTACCAGGACATGAATGATCTGTTTAACCTGGTAAACATCAGTGATGTTGATACTGATGGTAGAGGAGAAAAAGTTGCCATTTTGGAGATGAGTTTACTGTGGCAAAGGGAAAATTCATCAAGAAACTGCTCAATAGGTTCATTTGTGCATTAGATTTTAAGACATAGTGTATTACTGATGAAAAATAGACAAGATATTAGGCACAGTTCATTAGCTAGAGAAGTGCTACAGGCTCCCAGCAAAACAGGCAACACTGGTATATTCTCTAGGAAGTTGTAGAAAAATTATTGGGCAGATTAATCAGCTTGCTAACAGGAGGAGAAGAGCATCAGCCTTCACAGTTGAACATGTGATGCTGACTTGTAAATGACAAGTTTTGCCTTTTTAAGGAAACAAGACTTCAGGCATTCCTACTAATGGGGCAAAACTCCTCCTAACAGATCTGGCACAAAGCCTGCCAGAAGGGCAGCAGTCTGAAAGAGCCCAGACCTTGTTTGCCCTTGGGCTTCTGTGATGACACGTGCCTGTTCAGTGAACAGTTATTGGAAACTGAAGTGGAATGACTTTGGGTTTTCTGAGGGGTCAGGGTATGGAGGTATTTTTTTTTTTCAGGTCAGCTGATACTGAAACTTTCTATTTTGGCGTTTTCTTACAGCTTTAGGATTGCCTAAAAAAAGATGAATGCAAGAGTAAGGGCAGCAGTTAGCTCGCTCACTTCTCCTTTACCGGCCAAACAAGCAGTTTTCCACAGTCTTATTCCCAAAAGCAGGTTAGTCAGAGGCCAAATTATTCTTAAAATAGCTAAACCTTTGGAGATTGACCATTTCTCTACGTTATAAGAGGAGGTGTGAGAGTTAATGGCTTTGAGGAAGTAGAGGAGCAGAAAAACATCCTTTCATCTTGGAGGTTGTCTGAGTAATAAATTACTCACTCTATCCCCCACTAACCCTACATCAGATTCTTTATACCTTCCCCACCAGACTGCTAAAGATCTGCAGCACGTCTTCAAAGGCCAGCTTGTGGCTGTACAATTTGTCAAAAGAAAAAAGTTACTTCAAAATGAAAAGTCTTTCAAAGGGTTGGGTTGCAACATTAGAGTTCTTTAGTCTTATTTTCCCTCCTCCCTGCTCAAACACCTTGCAGAATAGGATTGTAAGTCATTTCCACCACATTTTATTCCAGTTATCGTGGAATAATCTCTTAATTTTCTACACTTCCCCAGTTCTGCTAGAGTGTTTCTGGTCATCACTTCCTCTCCCCCACTATGTTAAAGCACAGCAGCAACATGAAGAGAAGAAAGTTGGAAGAACTGCAGAGAGACCTTGACAGGCTGGACAGATGGGCAGAGTCCAGATTTAACACTTCTGAGGTCTGGGTGCTGCACTTTGGCCACAAGAACCCCATGCAGTGCTACAGGCTGGGGCCAGAGTAGCTGGAGAGCAGCCAGGCAGAAAGGGACATGGGGGTACTGGGTGATAGTAGGCTGAACATGAGCCAGTAGTGTGCCCAGGTGGCCAAGAAGGCCAATGACATCCTGGCCTGCATCAGGAACAGTGTGACCAGCAGGAGCAGGGAGGTCATTCTGCCCCTGTACTCAGCACTGGTTAGGCCACTCCTGGAGTCCTGTGTTGAGTTCTGGGCCCCTCAGTTTAGGAAAGATGTTGAGTTGCTGGAAGGTGTCCAGAGAAGGGCAAGAAAGCTGGGGAGGGGTTTGGAACACAGCCCTGTGAGGAGAGGCTGGGACTGTTTAGCCGGGAGAAGAGGAGGCTCAGGGCAGACCTTCTTGCTCTCTACAACTACCTGAAGGGTGGTTGTGGCCAGGAGGGGCTTGGTCTCTTCTCCCAGGCAACCTGTGACAGAACAAACCTCCCCTCAAGCTGTGCCAGGGGAGGTTTAGGCTCGAGGTGAGGAGAAAGTTCTTGACAGAAAGAGTTGTTGACCATTGGAATGTGCTGCCCAGGGAGGTGGTAGAGTCACTGCCCCTGGAAGTGTTCAAAAAAAGGATTGGACATGTTACTTGCAGCCATGATTTAGCAGTCACGAGGTGTTGAGTGATTGGTTGGACTTGATGATCTCTGAGGCCTTTTCCAACCTTATTGATTCTACGATTCTGTGATTCCACTAGTGGTCATCTTCCTCTCAGTCAAAAATATGTTTTCTGATGTGCAGATGGAGCCTCCTGTGTTTCAGTGTCTGCACATTGCTTCTTGTCCTGTCCCTGAGCACCAGTAAAAAGAGCTAGGCTATTTTGTTTATTCTGCTCTGTCTTCAATAGCAAAAATGAAACAAGATGCCCCAGAAAGTAAATTATCCAAGATATAAGCTATCAAGGGGCTCAGTGGGGCTTGTTCTAAAATCCCTTGTCGAAGATGAGATATTTCCTCTACATGACAAGGAATCCAGAGGGAAGTTTTCACTGAGTTAGTTCAGTACCCTTCACTTGTATAAGCATTAGAATACAGAGATTACGACCTCTTCAAAATAACACTATTAAGAAATGCTATATTATTGTCTGGATTCTTGGAGGTGTCTTCTAATGAGCTTCCAATCAGTGCTACCTGTCCACAGCAAACATTGGATGGCAAAGCTTTTTTGAAAGGTCTTTTGCTTGCTCTCACAGTGACCTAATTACATTTCTTTGTGTTCTAAGTATGTACTTTGAGGCTTGAAACACTTTGCTTTGCCAGAACTGGCCATGGACTGGATTCTGCTTGGCTTTTGCTTCTGCTGTGATGCAGAGCCTCAGTTCTCTCCAATTCTTGGCAGGCTTGGACCTGGCATTTCTCATCACTGTACTATGCTTGGTGTTTGTGCCAGGCAAGTCCTGTGTGATATCAAATTTACTCTTCACCGTTAGCCATAGTGAACCGTCAAGGTCTATCCCTTCCTCATTCCACATACTTCATCTCTTGTGTAATCCTTTTCTTGAAAAAACACTATCACACTGATTAAGGGGTTATACAGTGCTCATAAATCTTCCACTTCTCAGTTTGCACTTGATAAATTGGTCTTGGCCATAGTTGGAGAGGCAAGTGACTGCCAAGTGCAAAATACCCATCGTGAAGCAGCATCTTGGGCACGAGTTTGAAGGTGGCCAAAATGTAATTCATGCAAAATCTTCTTGGATGTTCCAGCTCTTGCAGCCACAGCTCTTGTAGCTAACTCCTGCAATACTGACAATTTGCTTAGCAGTAAGCAGCAATACATATCTCACTGAATCAAGCTCCAGTCAAGGAAGCCTGCTGGGGGCTGGAGAAAACCTCTAATGAAACTTTTTCTCTGGCAGCCCTCTGAGTATCCCAGCCAGGCTCACAATAAACCAGCAGATCTGATTACTGTTCTACATATGCACAACAAATAATGTGTTCTGGTACACGTGCAAGGAAAGTATCTTATCTGTATATTCTCCTTTTTTATCCATCGTGGGCATGGCCCCAGGCACAGCAAGCAACTCCACTGTTTTTCTCAAAAGCAGCCAGTGAGAAGATGACAGAATATTGAGAGGGACACAGAGTTTTTATGACTTTCTCATGAATTACAAGGGCCCTGATTATTTAACAAGTATAAGAAATATAACCTTATTCCTAGTCTCTTTCTGGAACTCTAATTAATATAAGTTAAAGTGACATGTTTTTCATGAAGCAGCTTTTCTTTCTTTCCCTTTGCTATACTATAGGGAGGAGACCGGACTCCCTACTAAATGCCTCAGGCCAATGGAACACAGCAGGGGAGGAATTCTCAGCCCTGCCCCCATCTGAGCTCTTAAATCCCAGTCCAACTACAGCAATTGGATTGGGTTGGGGTGCAGATTTTAGGATCAAAAATAGATTAAATCATTGTTATAGCATATACCAGAAAGTTTATTGGCACCTTGCTAGACTAATACAGCTACATATGAAGACCCAAGCTAAACATCTCTCTTGTGATGGTTGGAAATACTACTGTGTTCCAGATAGTTGACTGTGACAGTTAGAATAGAATAGAATTAACCTGGTTGAAAAAGACCTTTGAGATCATTGAGTCCAATCTATCATCCCACACCATCCATCAACTAAACCATGGCACCAAGCACCTCATCCAGTCTCTTCCTAGACACCTCCAGTGATGGGGACTCCACCACCTCCCTGGGAAGCACATTCCAATGGCCAATCACTCTGTGAAGAACTTCATCCTAACATCCAGCTTAAACCTCCCCTGGCAGAGCCTGAGACTGTGTCCTCTTGTTCTGCTGCTGGTTGCCTGGGAGAAGAGACCAACCCCCTCAAGGCTACAACCTCCCTTCAGGTAGTTGTAGACAGTAATCAAATCTCCCCTGAGCCTCCTCTTCTCCAGACTAAACAACCCTAGCCCCCTCAGTCTCTCCTCATAGGGCTTGTGCTCAAACCCCTCACCAGCTTTATTGCCTTCCTCTGGACAGCTTTCAGCAACTCAACATCTTTCCTAAACCGAGGGGCCCAGAACTGGGCACTGTTTCAGTCTGTATTAATCCACACAGTCTTCTTGTGTAGGGAAATCCACTGCTCCTTTTATTTGGGAGATATTTGGGTATTTCCTCACTTTGCCCAGTACTCTAATGCTTTAATTTTTCAGTTTAAGTGGGAAAAAAATAATAGGCAGACCTGAGAGATTGTGCACAGTGCTCCCACTGGTGCTCCACTCTTGTTTCTCTACCCCTGAAAGACCACTGGTGTGTCATTCCACAGTTTCTAATAGGCTTGCAAAATATCTGATTTTGCTTTTCAAACTCTTGCATCAATCTTAAATTGTAAGATGGCTGTGCTTCATGAGGGATCATCCTGATAGAGCTCCACAGCACTGCATTCTCACCTTTAGAGTCAGGTTAAGCCCTGCATTTTGCCATTAGCAAAATCAGAAAAGGAAGAGCTGAGCGATACCTGAAAAGCAGAAAATCCTGGAGACACTGACTTGTGAGTTGCAACAGCTAAGAGATGGGCAATTTAAGCAGGTGAATATGAGCAAGCAGTGCACCCAGGTGACCAAGAAAGCCAGTGACATCCTGGCTTGTATTAGAAATGTGGTGTCCAGCAGGAGTAGGGAGGTGACTGTCCCCCTGTCCTCAGCTCTGGTGAGGCCACACCTTGAGTACTGTGTTGGGTTTTGGACATCTCAATACAAGAGAGACATGGAGGGCCTGGAGCAAGTGCAGAACAGGACAACAAATCTGGTGAAGGGCCTAGAGAACAAATCTTGTGAAGAGCTGGGGCTGTTCAGTTTGAAAAGTGGTGGCTGAGGGGAGACCTTATGGCTCTCTACAGCTGCCTGAGGGGACGTTGTGGAGAGGTTTGTGCGGGTCTTGTCTTGCAGGTGATAGAACAAGAAGGAACAGCCTCAAGCTCCAACTAGGCAGGTTTAGACTGGTCATTAGGAAGAAACGTTTCACAGAAAGAGTGGTCAGGCATTGGAGTGGGCTGCCCAGAGAGGTAGCTGAGTCACCAACCCTGGATGTATTTAAAGCTTGTTTGAATGTGGTGCCTGGGAATATGGTTTAGGGGTGAACCCTGTAGAGTAGGGTTATCAGTTGGACTTGGTGACCCCCAGGGTCTTTTTCAACCTGACCATTTCTGTGATTCTGTGATCTTTAGGAAGTGAAAGGATCATACACACTTACATTCTTCTAAACTCCTTCAGTAAACTGAAGTGCAAAAGCTCATCAAGTTGAAAAGAGCATCATTCTTCCAGAAGAGAATTTAAGAACAAAGCACAATTTCAAAACAAGGAAAGTGCTGTGCTTCTGCCTTTGTTTAGGCTTGCTTATTGTCAGGGGGCTTGTGATGAGAGCAAAGGAAGAATCAGGGCGTGCTGTTCAGGGTTGGCTTGCAGCGCACAAGTGACAAATGTCTGTTGTCATATATTCCCACAAGGAATAATATCCTGGGCAGTGAACTTTGAGAAAGTTGCAGGATGTCTTTGGCACTCTTGTTCAAGCAGTTTGGAATTTTCTGTACTCCTGCACTCCTAAATTTCATTTTTCCCCACCTGGACAGTGAAATGAGCCAGAATGTCTGTTTGTCCTCAAGTACTATGTGGTGGCATTTCTCCCCTGGGAAGCTGAGTCTGTTCCACTCCCCCCTGCCTGCCCAGCCAGGGTATAAAAAGCAGAACATTGCAGCTGTTATCTCCTTTTGGCTCCTGCCTCCGCTGGATGAGAGCTACTGCAGCTGCCCTCCTGCTCCTCTGCCACATGGTCAGACCTGATCCTTCTCCCTGCTGCCTCCGCACCTCTTCAGAGAGAGGACTGGTTTTGTGTTATTCCTTTTTTGTCTCCCTCCCATCCATCCTTGTTCCTTGTCCTTGTGAACCTTTCCTGTTATTCTTTTATATATATATATATATATATATACATATATATATATATGTATATATAAAGACAACTCCTTACCTCTCTACTTCCAAGCCAACTCCAAATTATTGTTTGGTGGATTTGCTCCTTCCTTGGGGGGAGTGGGGGAGAGATTCTCAGCCTTGCCCCATCTGAGCTCTTAACTCCCAGTTAAGGCTCAAACCACCACATACTACCACTTTACTGAGATCTGAGATTGCTTTTTAACACATCTGTCATCAATATTCAGCTTAATTTGTCTTAATTTGTCTTCAGGCAGATACAGAGTTGATCAAATCTCCAAGCATGTTGTAGCATAAGTAGTGTTCTCCCCTCGGTCTACATAGGTTGCTCTGTAAATTGTGAGCTAGAAAATTCCTGCACTTTCCTCCTCAGAAATTTAAACCTCATTTTATCACACAGTCATCAATTTCCCCCCCTCCACATTAGCACAGGTTATGTGTGTGAGGGTACCTTCTAATTCAGATATGTTTCATAGCTCTGTGATACACTCCCTTTCTCAACAGGATCTGGCAGCCCTCCATATCAGTGCCCTTTCTGTCATTGCTAGCATCTTTACTCTATAAAACTGTTGCCTCAGGCTTTGGGCATAGGTCAGATGCTGGGGATGCTGAACAAGCAGTTGGACTTGTTTTCCCTTATTTTTACCTCTGTGGTTCCTAACAAAGCTAGCTGGTCCACAGAAGAGAATGTGCTCAAGGAAGGTTTGCAAGGTGGGTTAATTAACAGAATCATAAAATTCATTGGATTAGAAAGGATCTTCAAAGGTCATCTTGTTCAACCTCCCTGTAGTGAGCAGGGACTTCTTTAACTAGATCATGAGGATGAGCCTTGCCTCAGTGCAAGGCTTTTCCTTTCTTCCTTTAGTGACCCTTAAAGAGATTTCCTAAGCCCTTGAAATCAACCTGTCATACTAAGTTTAATTTATTATTGTTCATTATTCCAGATTATTAACACTTTTCTTTTTCATTCCAGAGGTTCATTTGTGAACTCAGTGTGAGGACAGGACAGCCCCTCATCTTCGGTTTTGAAACAAAATTACCTTGTAGCACTGTTTTCTGATGCTTACCCCTTAAAATCACAAAGGTTAAGTGAGCCCATAGTTGTGCTCGGGTCTGCTGGGATGGACACAGAACAGAGATGGATGATTATGCTGTCAAAAAGAGTGAAATCGTGGTGATTCACTGTTTTGGTACTCCTTTGTAAGAATGGGAGTGTTGGGAATAAATTTAGGATATAATACTAAGATATAATTTCAAACAAATTAATCTCATCTTGTTTGCAAGATCTTCTCATTAAATTCAGCTGGAGGAAAACTTCCCTCTTTTTCCCCCAGAGAGGCTGCTTCAAAACATTTATATAGCCTTGTAACATTTACACAGTGCTCTGCACTGATGACATGCTTCTTACCTGGGTGAATGGAGACAAAAGGAGTACATGGATGATGAGCCATTACTGATGAAAAGGAAGAAGAGAAATGAAGCAGAAGAATTAAGGACAAGCAGAGGAGCATTGGGCCATGAGCAAACCAGGGCTGAACCTGAAGTTATTGCAGAACTTAAGAGGAAAGTTAAATTATTTGTGTGTGCCAATACATTGAAAAGGAATGAGAATGCAGATCAACAAAGCAGCATAAACAGGGGGGAAAACAGATGTCTAATTAACCTAATACTACTTTTTCTAGAGCAAAGTCATTCCTAAATGTCCCTGCAGAAGTTTGAGCCATTTGCCAGGAAGCACTGCTAGTTAAATTAATGTAGCAGTGACACTATGTTTAGAGACAATAGAGGCCCAGTTTTCTTCTCACATACACCCACCTAAATCAGCTGAAATCAGAATTACATGCTATGGCAAAAACTGTGCAAGGAAGAAAAGCAAAGTCTAGCTCTGTGCTGCTTAGGAATTATTTCCACCATGCAAAGATAAAGAATGTAGCTTCTGCTGCAGGAAGTCTCCCTCGTCTTATAAACTATCTGTTACACCTGAAACAACAAAAGTATTTTAGGCCCAAACTTAAGAATCCTTGTTTAGTCACAGGTCAGGCTATATCTCATAAAGTGAGGAATTCCTAGAGAGCATTTTATGTATATAGCTTCACAGACTTTCAATATATGGTGGTGGAGTCACCGTCCCTGGAGGTGTTCAAGAGGGGACTGGACGTGGCACTTGGTGCCATGGTCTAGTAGTCATGAGGTGTTGGGTGACAAGTTGGACTTGATGATCTTTGAAGGCTTTTCCAACTTTGTTGATTCTATGATTCTCTGTAGCATAATTTGGAAATGCTGATGTATGTTGTCTGTCCATTTCAGAGAGAAAATTCAAACAAACCCCTGAATACTGGTTTCCATTGTGGGATATGTAAGCATCAGATAATACTGCCAGCTAAGAAAGGCTTAAGAATGTAATCAAGTCTGTGTTAAAGGTAGGCTGCAAAAGATGAGGCGTTTGTGCCACAGGTCTGTATAAATAACACTCACAGTTTGTTGTATTCATGCAGTTGTCTGGTTGACATTTGTGAATACAGTTTTGTTGGGTTGATCGTCGTGATTGTTTCTAGCATCAAGCCTCTTCTGCTCTATGGACTTGTTTGCCACTGAAATCAGTGAGGTTAGTAAAACCTAGGGAAGGAGACTGCCTCTCCATGGGAAAAGGAAATTAAATCTCCATCTGTAGCACCATGGGGATTTCAGGCAATCTGTATGTGGTGATACATCAGGATCTGTGGAAAGTTAAAGCATTCTGCTTTTGCTCCCTTCAAGGTTATTGTCTCCAGGGGCTACTTTCTCATGTTTTGCAGGCTCCAAAAATGTTAGAAGTATCTTTTGTATTTTATTACCTTGGCTCAGAGAGTCTATGTAGAGGAAGTGAAAAATAAATAGTTAAATTATGGAAGTGAATGTGTGTTTTGGTTAGAGACCAGGGGAAAAAATGCTTTGCGTATATAACTGCAGCTCTTCCCCTTCCCACATATAGCTATAGCATAACCAGAAAGCTATTCTCTGAAGATCTGGGGCAGATTTATATTGGAGGTAGTGAGGTAGTCCCAAGGTGCCTTTATGATTCCTGATTCTAGTATAGAAAACAGTTATATTGGTGAACTTCCTTAATGAATCTTCAGTTCCTTAAAGCCCTATGGAGCCAGACTCGAGAGTTTTGAAGAGAGACATTGCCTGTATGAACAGATCTTCTTGAAGAATTGGAAGATGGCATTAAGTGCATATTGCTGTCTTTGCTGTAAAATACTCAAATTTAAAAAACCCATCATCCATTTGAAATGGTTTATCTTTCCTATAAAATCTTGAAAGGTCTGGCCTCATAAAGAGGTGAAGGATAAAATGGAATGGAATGGAATGGAATGGAATGGAATAGAATAGAATAGAATAGAATAGAATAGAATAGAATAGAATAGAATAGAATAGAATAGAATAGAATAGAATAGAATTAACCAGCTTGGAAAAGACCTTTGAGATCATCAAGTCCAACCTATCATCCAACACTATCTAATCAACTAAACCATGGCACCAAGTGCCTCATCCAGCCTCTTCCTAAACACCTCCAGTGATGGTGACTCCACCACCTCCCTCAGCAGCACATTCCAACAGCCAATCACTCTTTCTGGGAAGAAATTCTTCCTAACATCCAGCCAAAACCTCCCCTGGTGCAGCTTGAGACTGTGTCCTCTAAAAGTCTAAATTTCTGGATGGGGTGTTGGCTGGGTTAGATTATTCAAGACCAGGGACATTTGGAGACATAGGATGGTCCAGGACAAAACTCTCCTTGCAAATTTGGTTGAGAGATATAACAACATCATGTGTGGCCATTCACACAGGACTTAATTCCCTGCTTTCCTCATGACCTGCTGAAGCAAGTGTGGGCTTGTGGGAGTTGCCATGTAAAATACCTGCTCAGGAGGTGCGACACTCCTTTGCTTATTGTCATGAGGTAAAGCATATGGTGCAAATAATAACTGAAGAAGGTGAACATCTGTATTTATAAAAGGTAAATCTTGTGTAAAAGGTGTTACTCTTTTCAACTCTGAAAATGAAGGGGATGGGAAGAAACCACTTTTCCCTATAAAGCTCAGGAAGACCATGGTTTAGTTGATTAGAGAGTGTTGGATGATAGGTTGGACTCAATGACCTCAAAGGTCTTTTCCAACATGGTTAATTCTATTCTATTCTATTCTATTCTATTCTATTCTATTCTATTCTATTCTATTCTATTCTATTCTATTCCATTCCATTCCATTCCATTCCATTCCTATTCCTATTCCCATTCCATTCCATTCCATTCCTATTCCATTCCATTCCATCCTATTCCATTCCATTCCATTCTATTCTATTCTATTCTATTCTATTCTATTCTATTCTATTCTATTCTATTCTATTCTATTCTATTCTATTCTATGACAACACTGTTGTCTATAAAGTTCAATTCATTGTACCAATCCCTTTCTACCAAACCCAAGGACAGATGTGAGTTGGTATTGTAATTCCCAAAGACGTTAGGCAATCCTTTACTTCCCCTAGTCAAGCCCCTATCGTACTTGTCAGCTTGCTCTCTGAGTGAAATAAAACTCATTATCTTAACTAACTGCCTCCCTCTGTCTAAGGGGGTGAAAGGAAAGGCCTTCATACCAGGATCCATAATGGACTGAGGGAGTGAAGCTATAGAAAGAGTATCTGCCTCATTAGGGTTGATTAATGTGAAGGAAGAGCATGTTTATCTGTAAAGCCACTGGCATCTTGACCAAAAGTGCATTAATATCCTTTTTACCTGGTAGCTCATGAGTAAATGAAGGTACTTCATTGAAACTGAACACTGAATGGCTTAGGCAAAGGAATTTGAATAATGAGAAGTGGCTGAGGGAGCTGGGGTTGCTTAGCCTGGAGAAGAGGAGGCTCAGGGGAGACCTTCTTGCTCTCTACAACTACCTGAAGGGATGTTGTAGTCAGGTGGGAGTTGGTCTCTTCTCCCAGGCAACCAGCACCAGAATAAGAGGACACAGGGGAGGTTTAGGCGGGATGTTAGGAAGAAGTTCTTCACAGAAAGCAAGATTGGCCATTGGAATGTGCTGCCCAGGGAGGTGGTGGAGTCACCATCCCTGGAGGTGTTTAGAAAGAGACTGGATGGGGAGCTCGTTGCCACGGTTTAGTTGATTAGATGGTGTTGGGTGACAGGTTGGATTTGATGATCTCGAAGGTCTCTTCCAACCTGGTCTATTCTATTCTATTCTATTCTATTCTATTCTATTCTATTCTATTCTATTCTATTCTATTCTATTCTATTCTATTCTATTCTATTCTATTCTATCCTAAAGGGAATTTTTCATTTTCAAAGGAGAATAGAACCCAACCGCATTAATATGGTGAAAACAGTCTCATATTGAGTGATATATAACTGAAATGAGTCAAATGTCAGTCAGCGTTGTCTTGGGTGCTTGTAAACCTCATCACTCATTCATTCCTTGGGAAGTTTTGACACAAGCATAGTTTTGATTAAATGCTCAAATTTCCAGAGGCAATTCAAGCAGACAGAATAAGAAAAGTCAGTGAGTCTAGTGAGGTCCCTCCAGAAACGAATCTGATCTCACTGGTTCATGTAAGCTTTATGAAAAAAAAAAATGGTCAGGTTTGCTATGTGGAAAAAAATTTTGTTGCTGCTGCTATGTAAAACTTTTGCTAGTGCCTTCCATGTATTACAGTCTTTTATCTGGTAGTGATCAAAAAAAGTTGACTTGAAAAGAGACTTGAGAGAAGCATTGTGCAGTGATAAATACCTCACTGCAGGCAAACTAGATACAACTATTTTAAAATAAAGTGAAAAAATGTTAATTGTATCATAAAAACCCTGCCACCACCATTCAAACATCTAAACCATGAAGTGTTTTAGTGGGAAACACATTATGAAGCAGTCTGAATCTGCAAATACAGGACATGACGAGAAGCTCACCAGGAGCTCTCAATGTGCACTTGCAGCCCGGAAAGCCAATCAGATCCTGGGCTGCATCAGGAGAAGTGTGGCCAGCAGGGCAAGGGAGGTGATTCTCTCCCTCTACTCAGCTCTGCTGAGACCCCACCTGGAGTACTGCCTCCAGTTCTGGAGCCCCTATTCCAAGAGGGATCTGGAGGTGCTGGAAGGTGTCCAGAGAAGGGCCACGAGGATGAGCAGAGGGCTGGAGCACCTCTCCTATGAGGACAGACTGAGGGAGTTGGGGCTGTTCAGTCTGGAGAAGAGAAGGCTCCGAGGTGACCTCATTGTGGCCTTCCAGTATCTGAAGGGGGCCTACAAGAAGGCTGGGGAGGGACTTTTCAGGATCTCAGGGAGTGATAGGACTAGGGGGAATGGAATGAAGCTGGAGGTGGGGAGATTCAGGCTAGATGTGAGAAGGAAGTTCTTCACCATGAGGGTGGTGAAGCCCTGGAATGGGTTGTCCAGGGAGGTGGTTGAGGCCCCATCCCTGGAGGTGTTTAAGCCCAGGCTGGATGAGGCTCTGTCCAGCCTGATCTAGTGTAGAGTGTCCCTGCCCATGGTAGGGGGGTTGGAACTAGATGATCCTTGTGGTCCCTTCCAACCCTAACTGAAACTATGAAACTATGAGACTTAAATGCTTGTCTTGTTCAGTTTGGGATTGCCATAAGATTGCAGTACAGGTAGAGCAATCCTATAGCTGACAGGACTGGTAGAACAGAGAGGGAAGTTGAAGAGACTCAAGGTTGACAGGGCAAATGCAAATTCTGCCTGAGCAGCTCAGAAGCAACTGTCTGGGGCCAAAACCTTTCAAGAGGTTGTAAATTTGTCTGAACAGGTCAGGTAAATGCTAAGTTTAGAGGCAGCCTTCTGAAGCACAGTATGTGATAGGTAATAGGAATAGTATGAGAGAGCTATCACTTGTAATTTTATCATTTGTTCCTGAAGACTGGTTTTTATCATGATTAATCTTGTGGCTGGACACTGGGGTGTCTTAGAGATGAAGCTAAAAGTGTCCCTTTTCTTTGGTATGCTTCTGCAGAGCTTTGGGACTGAGGCTGGGAGTATTTTGTGCTGGAACAGAGAAGCATCCACATGTTGTGAGGAGCCATGTGGCAAGAGGTGACACGTTTTGCAGAAGACACTAGCAGAAAAGAACACACTGAAGGATTGGACCTTCCCTGATATTTGTCTACATTTGCTTAGTTTCAGACAACTTCTTCTATAAGGGCATGAGCTTTCATGAGCATCTGCCATAGTTAATTAAATCCCCCTTCTAATTCTGGAGAAGATATATTGGAGTGAGTGGAGTGGTGGGGATATCCAGCCCCTGAGGCTGACATTCTATTGTGTGTTTTGTCTGCAGCTTTAGAGATGAATCTTGATGATCCACTCTGTCTCCTGCATGCAAGACTTGATAGCTATCTTTTTCACCTCTGCATGTAGGCTTCTACTCAATCTCTCTCCTTGTGCTGCCTTTTCTTTTGTATAGACAGCCAGGAATGATGAAGGGGACAGGCAGAGAGTTATCTGTGGGGCAGAGGAATCAGAGCAGAGATGTCTGGAAGCTGCAGCATAAAGAAAAGTAAAATCTTGTCATGTATACTTCAAGGCAGACATAGTAGAGGCTGGTGTTCAGCACACACATTCCCTGATCCAGTGTAGGTGGCACTGGTCCAATTCAGGAACCTGGTGGTTTGAGGATTGTTTTGAAAGCAAAATCCATATTTACTGCATGCTGCATATGTCTCAAAGATCAATTTATAACAGGTTGTAGCTGTTGTCTGGGTTCTGACCCCTTCTGTTTCTCAGACAATGTCTTCAGTTACAAAGAGCTTCCCCTTTCTGGGAGATTTCACAGTGTCTGTGCCTTTGGCTGAGGGGCAGTAGAAAAGTTCTGCTTCCACTTCACTCGCAGTTTCTAATTAACTGCCAGTGATGTGACTGTTCAGTCACAGGCAGCTGTGTCCAGGGCCTTCCAGGTACATTAACCTGCCAAATATTTCCTATGGATGTGTAAACAGTTAGCACAGGCAGCTATTGGTGTAAAAGAAAATAACATTGAGGTGCAAGCAAGAGAAGACAGACCTTGCAGTTCAATAAAATATTGCTTATACTGCAGCACTGCACAAGCTTCTAAACTCACACTGAAAGACTTCTGTTGTTTGCCCTGTTCTTTCTATTTAGTTGCAGCATTTCAGTAAGTGGAGTGTGGCAACCAGGAGTTCCAGTGTACCCTGGAGAAGAGGAGGCTCAGGGGAGACCTTATTGCTCTCTACCACTACCTGAAGGGAGGTTGTAGCCAGGTGGGGGTTGGCCTCCTCTTCCAGGCAACCAGCACCAGAACAAGAGGACACAGTCTCAAGCTGTGCCAGGGGAGGTTTAGGCTGGAGGTTAGGAAGAAATTCTACACAGAGTGATTGGCCGTTGGAATGTGCTGCCCAGGGAGGTGGTGGAGTCACCATCACTGGAGGTCTTTAGGAGGAGAGTTGATAGGGTGCTTGGTTCCACAGTTGAGTTGATTAGGTGGTGTTGGATGATAGGTTGGACACGATGATCTCAAAGGTCTCTTTCAACCTGGTTTATTCTGTTCTATTCTACCCTCTCTGACACTGAGCAGCACCTGGAATTTTTGGGAGTTTTCAGAAACCATGGACATAGAATCATAGAATCAATCAGGTTGGAAGAGACCTCAAAGATCATTAAGTCCAACCTGTCACCCAGCACCTCATGACTACTAAACCATGGCACCAAGTGCCCCATCCAGGCTCTTTCTAAACACCTCCAGTGATGGTGACTCCACCACCTCCCTGGGCAGCACATTCCAAGGCATAATCTCTCTTTCTATGAAGAACTTTCTCCTCACCTCCAGCCTAAACCTCTCCTGGCACAGCTTGAGACTGTGTCCTCTTGTTCTGCTGCTGGTTGCCTGGGAGAAGAGACCAACCCTCTCCTGGCTACAGCCTCCCTTCAGGTAGTTGTAGACAGCAATGAGGTCTCCCCTGAGCCTCCTTTTCTCCAGGCTAAGCAACCCCAGCTCCCTCAGCCTTTCCTCACAGGGCTGTGCTCCAACCCCCTCCCCAGCTTCTTGCCCTTCTCTGGACACATTCCAGCAACTCAACATCTTTCCTAAACTGAGGGGCTCAGAACTAGACACAGGACTCAAGGTGTGGCCTAACCAGTGCTGAGGACAGGGGCACAATGACCTCCCTGCTCCTGCTGGCCATGCTATTCCTGATCAAAGCCAGGATGCCATTGGCCTTCTTGGCCACCTGGGCACACTGCTGGCTTATGCTCAGCCTACTATCACCCAGCACCCCCAAGTCCCTTTCTGCCTGGCTGCTCTCCAGCCACTCTGACCCCAGCCTGTAGCCCTGCATGAGGTTGTTGTTGCCAAAATGCAGCACCCAGCATTGGTCTTGTTGAATGCCATCATGATATGTGAGATAATCTTGCACTTCCTATAGTCTCCTGACCTTTCAAAAAAACCCCAATTTAAGCCTGAAAGCAACAGATTGTATCCTTCGCAGCTGGCTTTCTGTTCTTCCTTTCAGTGCCGCTTCTTAAAAGCAGCTGATGCAATTCTGGATGCTTTTGTTAGACATAATTTCACCTTTTGAATCCAGCCAGAATATTGGCATGTTGGCAACGAGTTCCCCAACCTGATTTCACACTTGATGAGCAATGTTTCTTTTTCCACATTTCAGCTTCCTTTGTTATCATACTGCGAGAGAGAGTGACTGGATGCTCCCAGCCCATTTTCTTCAGACTATGCACTATTCTATAAAGCTTTCCTTTTTTCACTTGTTTATTTCCCAGCCCAAGTCTCATCTATGTTTTTATCAGATGATAGCTTTTTCCTAAGCAATTGCTCATTTTTGTCACTGTTCTGAGCCTTTTCTAGTTAAGAGATGTCTTATTTAGATGGCATGGCCATCACCCAGTACTCCAGGGAAGGCTGTGCTGTTAGTTACTGCTCTAAATTCCTCATCTAAAGGAGATTTAATAATCTATAGAAGACAAACAAAGGAGATTAGAATTGGATGTGACCCAGAAAGCTGGATCTAAGCACCTTTAAGCTTCAGGGAAACCTGGAACCAGATCAGAGGGGTTTTGACTCATCTTTGGAGTGTAGTCAGCAATTATTTCCATGACTGCTGAACTCAAGCAAAAATTTAGCAGAGGGTTATGTATGACTCCTTTAATCTGCCTTGGAAAACTGCCCATTTCTATGCTAGTCAAAGACTGAGAAATTGGAAAGATGACCTAAAACCACCTCTGTCTCCTTATCTCTTGCAGAGAAGACAACTTGCTGCATGAGAAGAACTATACATCTGCTTCTCTTGTGCATGCTTACATCTCATAATGCCTGCAGGTCCTGCATTGTGCCAATCCCCTTGTTTTCTAAGTTCTGCTGGGAAGTTAAAGACCACTGGAGTATCTGTGTCCAGCCTCCTGTGAAGAAGTAATTGGGATTGTTTATCTTGGAGAAGAGGAGGCTCAGGGGAGACCTTATTGCTGTCTACAACTACCTGAAAGGTGTTTGTAGCCAGGTGGGGGTTGGTCTCTTCTCCCAGGAAACCAACACCAGAACAAGAGGACACAGTCTGAAGCTGCACCAGGGGAAGTTTAGGCTTGAGGTGAGGAGAAAGTTCTTCACTGAGAGAGTTGTTAGCAGTTGGAATGTGCTGCCCAGGGAGGTGGTGGAGTCACCGTCCCTGGAGGTGTTCAAGAGGGGACTGGACATGGCACATGGTGCCATGGTTTAGTAGTTATGAGGTCTTGGGTGACAGGTTGGAACTGATGATCTTTAGGTCTATAATACAATAATAATACAATACAATACAATACAATACAATGCAATACAATACAATACAATACTCTTCCAACCTGCTTGATTCTATGCTTCTAAGTATCTTCTTTCTGAACTTTTGTGCTACCATGCAAGACAAATGGCCCAGAGAAGCTAGTGTGCAGATCTGGAGATATTTTGTTTTCCTCATGAGTAAAATTATCTAGGAGCATGAAGAACCTCCCAACTGAACTGCTAGTCCTCCAGAAATAGGATGTTGTACAGGAAATGGTAAGGTTGGACTGGGTGAAATACATGATGTCAAAAATGAAAGCACAAACATTATCCAAACATTAAAGTAGTTTTTAGTAATTTTTTCAATTTAAACTGTACAGCTCAGGATGAGTGGAGGTGGTGAGATGACCCTGCTTTGGTCCTGTGATCCAACAACACCTGCTTTTCAACTCTGACTCTGTAGTATTGGCAGGAATTTGCTTTTGACTCCTCTCCCCCTCTTTTCTTTTTGGTCCTCTTTGAAAAACATGTCCCCTGTTGATCAGTTGTAGTTACTTGCAGGATGCCCTTATTCATATTGCTGTCACTTCTCATATAAGCAAGAGCAAAGCGTTGGCCTTACAGCCGAGGCTTTAGTTATTGTGACAGACTTTTTGCCCCTGGAATATCAGTCAGAAAACTGTAATATGACTGCAAGAGTATGGTAAAGAGGTAAGGGCTGTTAGCAGGTGAAATGGAAATTGTTCCCAGAAAACAGAATCATAAAATCATTTTGCTTGGAAAAGACTTTCAGTATCAGGCTGAGGGAGCTGGAGTTGTTCAGCCGGGAGAAAGGAAGGCTCTGGGGAGACCTAATAGTGACCTGAAGAGGACCTGCAAGAAAGCTGGAGAAGGACTAGTGACAAAGGTTTGTAGTGGTAGGATGAGTGATAGTGGTTTGAAATTAAAGAGTAGGGTTTGACTGGATTTTGGGAACAAGTTCTTTACCATGTAGGTGGTGGAACACAGAAACGGGTTTCCCAGGGAGGTAGTTGAGGCCCCATCCTCGGATGCATTCAAGGTCAGGCTCGACAAGGCTCTGAGCAGCCTGATCTAGTTGAGGATGCCCCTGCTTACTGCAGAGGGGGTTGGACTAGATGACCTTTGGAGGTCCCTTCTAGCCCAAATTGTGTTATGATTCTCTGATCCTTGAGTCCCGCCACTGTCTGACTCTACCAAGTGTGGTGCTAAACCATGTCTCCTAATACCACATCTATCTGGCTTTTAAAGAGCTCCAGGGATGTTGACTCAACCATTTCTCTGGGGAGCCTATTCCAGTTTTTTACAGCCCCTTCAGTGAAGTTTCTTCTAATATTGAATGTAAATCTCCCCTGGTGCAACCTGAGGCCATTTTCCCTCATCCAGTCACTTGCTACTAGGGAGAGCTGACCTACACCCACCTAGCTACAACCTCTTTTTAGGTTTCAGAGTAATAAGGTCTCCCCTCAGCATCCTGTTTTCTAGACCAAATAACACAAATTCCCTCAGCTGCTCCTCATAGGAGCTGATTTCACCAGTTGTTTTCCCCTCCTCTGGACTGGCTCCATCACTTCAAAGTGTTTCTTGTAGTGAGGGCCTCAAAACTAATGTATGTGATCTTAAGCATCCTGGCCTGCATCAGAAACAGTGTGGCCAGCAGGAGCAGGGAGGTCATTCTGCCCCTGTACACTGCACTGGTTAGGCCACCCCTCGAGTCCTGTGTCCAGTTCTGGGCCCCTCAGGTTAGGAAGATGTTGTCTTGCTGGAGCATGTCCAAGAAGGGCCACAAAGTTGGTGAGGGGTTTGGAACACAAGCCCTATGAGGAGGCTGAGGGAGCTGGGGTTTGCTTAGCCTGGAGAAGAGGAGACTCAGGGTGACTTATTGCTCTCTACAACTCCTGAGGGAGGTTGTAGCCAGGCAGAGGTTGGTCTCTTCTCCCGGCAGCCAGCACCAGAAAAGAGACACAGTCTCAGGCTGTGCCAGGGGAGGTTTAGACTGGATGTTAGGAAGAAGTTCTATACAGAGAGAGTGATTGCCCATTGGAATGGGCTGCCCATGGAGGTGGTGGAGTCACCTTCATTGGAGGTGTTCAAGAAGAGGCTTGATGGGGTGCTCGGTGCCACAGTTTAGTTGTTTAGTTGGGTTGTGTTGTATTGTATTGTATTGTATTGTATTTCGGTGGGTTGGATTGGTTGATAGGTTGGACGCAATGATCTTGAAGGTCTCTTCCAACCTGGTGTATTGTATTGTATTGCATTACTATTCTGTCTAAATCTGGGGAAAATGTTAAACTAAAATTTCTAAACTTTAAAGGCTTGGATATTAGAATAATGTAAGGAAGACAAAAGAAAACAGTGGAAGGCAAAATGTAGTAAAGGTACACAGAGTATTTAGGTGGATGGAACATGGATGGGCCAAGGAATAAAAGAGGTTAAAAGTGACAAAAATAAAATAAAATTGCTGCCTCTTTTTGTTTTGTTTTTGTTTTTTTAATGCAATAAACCTCAGACTTAATCAAGGGCAAAGGAAAAGAACAAAGTTTATCACCCTCCTAACATTTCCTGAGTTTAGTACCGAAGCCTCCTCTCCATCTTATTGCTTGGTACAGATTGATCTTCCATTGTATAGAAACATCCTTTCTTTTGCATCAAGACATTCCCTGGACTCCTGCCCTTCATCCACAATCTTCTAACTGCTTTCCAAAAGTTCACATAATCCATGGTAAAATTATTTGGGCTCAGACTGAATCCCCTCGTGGTTGCCTCTTCTGAGTAAACAACTTAGCTGAGTTCACTTTATTTTGTTCTTGATTCCAGGGTTGAGTACCCAGTCTCAAGGGGAATACTTCTTCCATGATTTTGTTCTCAGTAAAGCTGAGGTTGCCTATGTGATGAAAAAACTTGCAGTCTTGATGCAGCTGAAGAGATGGCTAAAGATGACTTGAAGAAGTGGTAGCACCTGGGAAGTCTGCCATTGTTAGTAGGGCATGAGCTTACTCTGTTATCTCTGAGCTGGAGCCAGACTACAGAACAGGAAGCTGTGGTGAAGGGCATAGTCTAAACATGCCCCCTGCTCCATACTAAGTAATACCTTATTTTTGCAGACTAAGGCTTTTCTCTGAGATTGAACACATCTTCCTAACATCCAGCCCAAACCTCTCCTGGTGCAGCTTGAGACTGTGTCCTCTTGTTCTGGTGCTGGATGCCTGGGAGAGAAGAGACCAACCCCCAACTGGCTACAACCGTCTTTCATGTAGTTGTAGACAGCAAGAAGGTCTCCCCTGAGCCTCCTCTCCTGCAGGTTAAACAACCCCAGCTCCCTCAGCCTCTCCTCGTAGGGCTTGTGCTCAAGGGTTTCTTTGTTTTTTTTTTATTGGTTTTGTTGGTTTTGTTTCTGCTTTTGTTCTTTTTAAACGGCACTTTGAGAGCTGAAACAATGTTTTGAACACATTTTCTCCAGTTCATTGTAGGGGCGTGTCACATATATGCAGTTTTAGACAAATTCTCTTTCCTGATGTATACTTTTCAGTAGCCAAATATTTTATTTTAATTTTTTTTTTGTACACAGCTGAGTACTTCTCATTGAGCACAGGAGGGACTGACTTTCTTGGTTGTTACATTTGCACGAGTGAATTTGTTCCGAGTTAAATGCCTTAAGCTGGCCATTAATGCTATCAATCCGGGTCCATTAAATGAAAAATGAACAGTGTCTCATGGCTTTTGTCAGTTTCCACTGACACATCAGTCTGCCAGATATTATGAGCACCAGGTAATTTACTATTTTAGAGTCTGAATAAGTGTCTAAGGATGAGAGCTGCATTAGCAGCTGGAGGGCAGAAGTTCTGTGTACACAGCAGTACAACAGGTATTGCTACTTCCAGCAACTAATCTTTTATGTGTTTTGCATATTGAGTTACCATTGTTATGCAAAATGCAACCCCTGATTACTCCATTACAAGGTTTCAAATGAACAAAACAAGTCATCTAAAAAGATTTGAGAGGATTCTATTTATGTAATCTTGGGGAGGAAGATGGGGGAAGGAACTTGAAACTTTGAGTACTGACAAACGCTGTAGTGTGGTTTTGGTGGTAAGGGAAGCTGGTGATCTGACAGGGCAAAAGCAGTCTCTATACAGAACTGGTAGGGTACAGGTAAAAGCAAGTGATGCTGCCTTAATGGGTCCAAGTAGGAAATGGTGTGCCAAGGAAATGCAATACTTCCATGCAATATCTAACAATATAGTGCATTCCTTTTGTGAACACATACCAGTTACAGATGGACTACTTGATGCTTGGCACTTGCTTCAGAGTAAACATCTCTGCCTGTTGTGGTGGTTTGCCCTGTCTAAATATTTCTTCTTAGGACTTGGAAATTGCTATTTGTACATGTTTAGTGCCTGTACTGTGTGGCTTTCTAACTTAAATGAGACCAGTCTCAAGCTGCACCAGGGGAGGTTTAGACTGGATCTTAGGAAGAAATTCTTCATAGAGAGAGTGATTTCCCATTGGAATGTGCTGCCCAGGGATGTGGTGGATTCAACATCATTGGAGGTGTTTAGGAGGAGACTGGATGGGGTGCTTGATTGCATGGTTTAGTTGATTAGATGGTGTTGGATGATGGGTTGGATGAGATGATCTTGAAGGTCTCTTCCATTCTATTCTATTCTATTCTATTCTATTCTATTCTATTCTATTCTATTCTATTCTATTCAAAGGTGATTTAAATTAATTCAGCTAAAAATATCTGTGGGTGGTTGTAATATCTCTTAGATGAAACACAAAACTTATGTCTGTCTACTGCTCTATAGCTCTGCATTGATTTTTCTTCCTCTGTCTAATGGCAGTCTAAAAGAAAAACATTCTTCTAGTAAATAATATGAAAAAGATTGGAAAGATTATAAAAATATTACCAGGTTTTTACTTACTCTATTGGGGCTTTCCATAGCACTTGTTCAGAACTGATTCTCAGTTATTTGGAATAGCCTCCCTTAATTGGACTGCTGGGGATTCTATATATTCACTGCCCAGGCATCTTTGCCTTACAAATACAATGACAACTGAGGAGTCAGGTAAAGATGCAGGTTGTCAGAATAGAGTAGAATAGAATAGAATAGAATAGAATAGAATAGAATAGAATAGAATAGAATAGAATAGACCAGATCAGACCAGACCAGACCAGACCAGACCAGGTTGGAAGAGACCTTCGAGATCATCACATCCAACCCATCATCCAACACCATCTAATCAACTAAACCATGCAACCAAGCACCCCATCCAGTCTCCTCCTAAACACCTCCAATGATGGTGACTCCTTGTTTTAGAACATTGTTGTTTTTAAATGATAATTTACTTACTTTTTTTTTTTATTCTTCTAAGATAATGGCATCATTTCACATTTCTCTATGAGGAAATTTAGTAATACCATGGGGAATTTAAAAAGCTGTGATCAAAACAGATGTTGATCTGTTAGAGGGTAGGAGAGGCATGAGATTGAACACATCTGACTGCCAGGTTCTACACACTGGGCACAACAACCCCATGCAGTGTTACAGGCTGGGATCAGAGTGGCTGGAAAGCAGCCAGACAGAGAGGGACCTCGGGGTACTGGTTGATAATAGGCTGAACATGAGCCTGCAGTGTGCTCTGGCAGCCAGGAGGGTCAATGGCATCCTGGCCTGTATCAGGAACAGTGTGGCCAGCAGGAGCAGGGATGTCATTGTGTCCCTGTCCTCAGCACTGGTTAGGCCACACCTTGAGTCCTCTGCCCAGTTCTGGGCCCCTCAGTTTAGGAAAGATGTTGGGTTGCTGGAATGCATCCAGAGAAGGGCAACAAAGCTGGGGAGGGGTTTGGAGCACAAGGCCTGTGAGGAGAGGCTGAGAGTGCTGGGTTGCTTAGCCTGGAGGAGAGGAGGCCCAGGGGAGACCTTATTGCTGTCAACAACTACCTGAAGGATGGTTGTAGGCAGGTAGGGGGGTTGGCATATTTTCCCAGGCAGCCAGCAGCAGAACAAGAGGACACAGTCTCAGGCTGCACCAGGGGAGGTTTAGGCTGAATGTTAGGAAGAAATTCTTTCCAGAAAGAATGATTTGCTATTGGAAAGGGCTGCCCAGGGAGGTGGTGGTGTCACCATAGTCTATGCTATTCTATTCTACTTCCTGTCTCTAAAGTTCTTCCCTTTTATAACCACTCATGAGGAAAATTAAACAAGCGCAAACAAAAAACCCTAAAACTCCTCATGTCTGTTTTGCTCCCCAGTGTTCAAGATAAAGTCTTACTTTTACACCACTCCTGCAGCATCTTATCACAGTCTCCCATTTTCTCAGCCGGAACAAAATCATCCACCTCACTGGATTCTTCCACCTGCTCTTATGTCTCTGGAACTGATACTCTATTGACTTTAATGCATGCTTTTCTGGGTAAAGTGCATCAGTCCATTTGGTCCTGGGGGCACAATAACACCCTTGTCTCTAGACAGCAGAATTATCTGCAAGGTGCAAGCAAAAGCCAGAGAACATCTTCATTCTCTTCAGCCAGGTCTGGCCTTCAACATTTATTCCTTGAGGATCTTCATTCCACACATCAGACGTCCATCAGGCAGTTCACAAAGCAGTTCTCTTCAACGGTGTGGTGCTTCACTAAAGATTTGCTTTGCCATGGGATGGTGTTCAGAGCCACATCTATTGTGGGGGAAAAATCCAGCCTAGATTATGCCGGACAGTACAAGCCTTGACAAGAACATCTTGGCCAGGGGTTTAGGTGCTGAATTAGGAACCAGTGGGGAAGGGAAGCAGTTTGTTGGCTGAAGGTGTAGTTCATTTTTGGCAGGAACAATGAATTCAGCCTGAGGAAAGCTCCAATTCTCTCCTAGGATAATGGCTTGCGTTAAGTTTAATACTACAGAGCATGGTATGTATTCACTGGAAGTGTGACTGTATTACCTGCTAAGTGGAGTTTAAGTAGCTTTCCTACAGAGCAGTAAAGGAGGATAGTAGAATGGAGCTAAGCAACAGCACAGGGCTTATCCTTTGCAAACCAATAGGTTTTTATCTTGATGACCCTTCTGAAATACATTTACTCTCAGGCAGCTGTCAGTCCCCAAAAGCACTTTGCCGGCAATGTTTGGTAAGTAGATTAAGTGAAGCTATTTGAAGTCCTGTAAGGGGCAAGAAGGTCTCAGAGCCTTGCAGGGTTTCGCACTGCTAAAGACAGTGCCTGACAGCTGAGTGCCCACCAGCTAGTGCTAAACCCTGTGCAGTCAGGGAGATGGAAAGGCTGTCAGGTGCCTTGTGCCACATCTCTGTCAGTGGATCAGATGCTGTGTGAGAAGAGATGTGACAGCATGCTGTCAGAAGTAGGAGACCAAAGAGAGTTGTTGGCTGCAATTGGCAAGCTCTCTCAGAGTTGCTAGCACCAAGAGAAGCACCTCAGTGTGAATTTCCCTTAATCTTCATGGGAATGTGGTGATGCTTAGGAAAACTGAGTGATGAAGGAAGCGAAAGGGTTTGATGTTATCGGGAAATGTGCAAAATGAGTAGCTCTTCCAGAAAAAGGAAGGGAGGCTGAGGACTGCAGGAGGGAGGCAGAGACATGTGACCTCTTACCAGAGCAGCTAGAATTGGAAAACTTTAATTCTGCTGAGAAGCAATTCATAAAAAGTGAGCTAAAGTACCTGGGGAAGAAAGCAGGTTTTGCAGGATAAAAGTAGTGAGGCTGTATGTCAAGGAGAAAGAATGGGCTTTGGGGGGAAAAAAGATAAACCAAACCAAATAAAAAATCAAGAGAGTATGAAAAGAGCACTGGCCAGGAAGCAGCACAGTGGAATGAAAATATCTTGGCTCTGGTGAAGATTATGAGTCAAAAACCTGGAAATTGTAATTGTCTCTGACACCAAAATGGTGCTTGCTTCTGTACATTACTGCTGGGTAGCGGAGCATGAAGTGTTGACAGTCAGAGGCAAGTGACCTTAGCTTTGAATGATGGCTAGCTAAAGCTTACTGTGATTGGTCCAGGACTTCTTATGGCTCTGTGCTGACAATCTATGGGAGAGAAATAGGATGTGAATGAGCCACACATGAACTTGACCAGAGGTGAGCCCCTTCTGCCAGGAGGCCCTGAAGCACTCTGGCACTGCTGCTTGTCAGGCAGGTAAATACACTGCTGGAGGCCAAAGTAATTTATAGCACTTGCTGCTTGGCTGAATTCAGTTTAATTCTTATTGCATTAATTTTAACTAGAAGCATATGGAGAGGCTGAAGTGTCTGGGAAGACTAGAGCCATTGGGGGTTGGCCAAGGCTGCCAGTCAATGAGATTTCCTACAGAGATTGTGTAGCAGTGAAGGAAGCAATGTGAGGTAGCCTGACGAGTAAGATCAACGCCTGCCTCAAAGGGAAAAGAGTTACAGCTAAAAAAGGTAAGAAGCAGAGCACAAGCAAGGCTAACAGGTTTAGTGTGATGGTGAGTATCTGATCCACTCTTTGAAACAAGCCGAGATCTAGTCAGGAAAACCCTGATATAGCAGCCACCATGGAAACCTGGGGGGATGACTCCCACAACTGGAGTGCTGCAGTCAATGGGTCCCAACTGTTCAGAAGGCATACCAAGGAAAAAGAGGTGGTGGAGTGGCCCTCCATGTTAGGGAGATGTATGAAAGCATGCAAATTAATGAAGGTGATGATTGAGTCCATCATCAGTAAATTTGCAGATGACACCAAGCTGGGGGCAGGTTTTGATCTGTTAGAGGCTAGGAGAGCTCTGAAGAGGGACCTCGACAGGCTGGACAGATGGGCAGAGTCCAAGGGCATGAGACTGAACACATCCAAGTGTCGGGTTCTGCACATTGGCCGCAGCAACCCCATGCAGTGCTACAGGATGGGGTCAGAGTGGCTGGAGAGCAGCCAGGCAGAGAGGGACCTGGGGGTGCTGGCTGATAGTAGGCTGAACATGAGCCAGCAGTGTCCCCAGGCAGCCAAGAGGGCCAATGGCATCCTGGCCTGCATCAGGAACAGTGTGGCCAGCAGGAGCAGGGAGGTCATTCTGCCCCTGTACACCACACTGGTTAGGCCACACCTTGAGTCCTGTGTCCAGTTCTGGGCCCCTCAGTTCAGGAAGGATGTTGAGTTGCTGGAATGTGTCCAGAGAAGGGCGACGAAGTTGGTGAGGGGTTTGGAACACAAGCCCTGTGAGGAGAGGCTGAGGGAGCTGGGGTTGCTTAGCCTGGAGAAGAGGAGACTCAGGGGTGACCTTATTGCTCTCTACAACTACCTGAAGGGAGGTTGTAGACAGGCAGAGGTTGGTCTCTTTTCCCAGACAATCAGCACCAGAACAAGAGGACACAGTGTCAGGCTGTGCCAGGGGAGGTTTTGGCATTCACATTCACCTCAAAATCTTTCCTAAACTGAGTGGCCCAGAACTGGACACAGCACTCAAGGTGTGGCCTAACCAGTGCTGAGAACACGGACACAATGACCTCCCTGCTCCTGCTGGCCACACTATTCCTGATACAGGCCAGGATGCCATTTGCCTTCTTGGCCACCTGGGCACACTGCTGGCTCATGTTCAGCCTACTATCAACCAGTACCCTCCAGGGCCTGGAGAATAAATCTTATGAAGAGCAACTGAAGGAGCTGGGGCTGTTTAGTTTGGAAAAGAGAAGGCTGAGGGGAGACCTCATCGCTATCTACAACTACCTGGAAGGACATTGTGGAGAGGCTGGTGCTGGTCTCTTCTCACAGGTAATTAGTGACAGAACAAGAGGGAATGACCTCAAGCTGTGACTGGGTAGGTTTAGACTGGACATTAGGAAAATTTTTTTCACTTAAAGAGTGGTCAGGCAGTGGAATGTGCTGCCCAGGGAGGTGGTTGAGTCACCAACCCTGGATGTGTTTAAAGGTGGTTTGGATGTGGTGCTTGGGGATATGGCTTAGGCGTGAACCTTGTAGAGTAGGGTTATCAGTTGGACTTGGTGATTCTGAGGGTCTTTACCTACCTGAATGTTTCTGTGATTCTGTAAATGTGTAAATGAGCATAGACAAGATGGGGTGGTTTAAAAGGTTGAATGGCTTTTGTCTCTGAAAAGTGGTTGATTTTTATTAAACCAGAAGCTCTAGCTAAGGAGGGAAAAAAAAGGTCAAACCAAAACAAAACCTCACCACAAACCCCACTGCTTATACCATCAGAAGCACAAAAATACTGCTAAGTGCCCATTTCTTTCTGTCAGCAGACAAAACCTGGAACACACTGCTACATGAGCAGTGCAGTGACCGTTGACAGGTGCATCTGTTGTATATTTACACTTCTTTCAGCAATAACTGCTTGAATGATCCTAAATCATGCTGTCAGACAAGGGCCACAGCAGCTTCAGAGAGCTGTCTCTTCAAAGGAAAAAGTGCATTTCAGCATCATCAAAATAAATTCTATTCCCACATACATTGTCATTAATAATCTGAATTATTTCAGTCAAGGAAAGGAGAAAATGTGGGCTCAAGTTACTGTAATTGAGCATGATCTGTTTCCTACCCACAGATACACTGCGTATGTTAAACCAGATTGTTTCTTCTATGATGGTACAGTAACTGCCTCCTTATGGCCAGTAAGCTGCTAGACACCATACCTATAGTAACCAGGTATCCAAATATGCCATATAATGTTCTACCAGGACAAAATTAAGTTATAGAACAGAACAGAATAGAATAGAATAGAATAGAATAGAATAGAATAGTAGAATAGAATAGAATAGAATAGAATAGGACCAGATTGGAAAGAACCTTTGAGATCATCGAGTCCAACCTATCATCCAACACCATCTAATCAACTAAACCATGGCACCAAGCACCCCATCAAGTCTCCTCCTAAACACCTCTAGTGATGGTGACCCCACCACCTCCCTGGGCAGCACATTCCAATGGCAAATCTCTCTTTCTGTGAAGAATTTCTTCCTAACATCCATCTTAAACCTCCCCTGGTGCAGCTTGAGACTATGTCCTCTTGTTCTGGTGCTGGTTGGCTGGGAGAAGAGACCAACCCCCACCTGGCTACAACCTCCCTTCAGGTAGTTGTAGAGAGCAATAAGGTCTCCCCTGAGCCTCCTCTTCTCCAGGCTAAAGAACCCCAGCTCCCTCAGCCTCTCCTCACAGAGCTTGTCTTCCAAACCCCTCACCAACTTTGTTGCCCTTCTCTGGACACCTTCCAGCAAGTCAACATCCTTCCTAAACTGAGGGGCCCAGAAACTGGACACAGGACTCAAGGGTGGCCTAACCAGTGCTGTGTACAGGGGCAGAATGACCTCCCTGCTCCTGCTGGCCACACTGTTCCTGATGCAGGCCAGGATGCCATTGGCCCTCTTGGCTGCCTGGGCACACTGTAGGCTCATGTTCAGCCTACCATCAACCAGCACCCCCTGGTCCCTCTCTGCCTGGCCACTCTCCAGCCACTCTGACCCCAGCCTGTAGCACTGCATGGGGTTGCTGTGGCCAATGTGTAGAACCCGGCACTTGGATGTGTTCAATCTCATGCCCTTGGCCTCTGCCCATCTGTTCAGCCTGTCAAGGTTCCTCTACCACACACTAATTTTTTCTTCCATGTTTTATCCTTATCTTCTAGTATCTGCTTCATCACAGAAAATGACCCACAGCTTATATTTGCCTGGGTGTCAAAGAACTGGGATTGAACTGAGACTCTTGCATCGGAAGCCAGTGCTTCTACTTCAGTGATATTTCTCTCAAGACAATATGGGTCCGCTGTATTACACTAAGCTTTGCTTGTAAACAGTTGCAACCTCAAGACAATTTGCTAAAGGCAGACATCAGCATGTGATAATGAATTCCTGGCTTCTGTACAAGAAATATTTTGCTTCTGCCTCTGAGTGGTTAAAAGCAGAATTAGAGCCAGGTATCGTGTGCACAGTGTCAACAAAGATGTTTGTTGATTCACCATGAGCCAGCAGTGTGCCCAGGTGGCCAAGAAGGCCAAAGGCATCCTGGCCTGTGTCAGGAACAGCGTGGCCAGCAGGAGCAGGGAAGTCCTTATGCCCTTGTACTCAGCACTGGTTAGGCCACACCTTGAGTCCTGTGTCCAGTTCTGGGCCCCTGAGTTTAGCAAAGATGTTGAGTTGCTGGAACATGTCCAGAGAAGGGCAACAAAGCTGGGGAGAGGTTTGCAGCGCAAGCCCTGTGAGGAGAGGCTGAGGGAGCTGGGGTTGTTTAGCCTGGAGAAGAGGAGGCTCAGGGAAGACCTTCTTGCTGTCTACAACTACCTGAAGGATGGTTGTGGCCAGGAGGGGCCTGGTCTCTTCTCCCAGGCAACCAGCACCAGAATGAGAGGACACAGTCTCAAGCTGCTCCAGGGGAGGTTTAGGCTTGAGGTGAGGAGAAAGTTCATCAGAGTGATTTGCCATTGGAATGTGCTGCCCAGGGAGCTGTGGAGTCACCATCCCTGGAAGAGTTCAAAAAAGGATTGGACATGGCACTTGGTGCCATGGTTTAGTAGTCATGAGGTGTTGGGTGACAGGCTGGACTTGATGATCTCTGAGGGCTTTTCCAACTTTATTGATTCTATGATTCCATGAAATTATTGATTTTTTTAAGGCTACCAGAATAACCCGACAGGTCAGCCAAGTTTGAATTTCAGAAACAAAACCTTTGGAAGGGGACTCTAGATAAACACTCCTCTTGAGATGTCATCTCTTTATTACTGTCACTAATTTCCTATGCTTTTATCTACCCTTCACTGCACACATGCCTCTACACATCTCTTGTTCAACTTGATTTGTATGTTCTACACAGAGGTAGAAATCCCCAAAGAGATCAGCAGTAATTATAACTGTTACTCTCCCTGGAGGGTCAGTAGCAACTGAACAATGATGCTTGATGCAGAAGGAGAAAGATTATTTCATAAAGTAATTGACTGACATCCAAGCCATTCTCCTTTTGTAAACTCCTCTGCACCAAGTGAATTGCTAGCTTTACAACACAGGGAAATTTTGATCAGTTTTGATGGGGTCAAATTTCACTCCAATGATGGTTGGAATGTGCTGCCCAGGGAGGCAGTGGAGTCACCATCCCTGGAGGTGTTCAAGAGGGGACTGGACGTGGCACTTGGTGCCATGGTTTAGTAGTCATGAGGTGTTGGGTGACAGGTTGGACTTGATGATCTTTGAGGTCTCTTCCAACCTTATTGATTCTATGCTTCTATGATTGAAATGGTTTAGGAAATAGCATTGAAAGGATTCTGAATGTCCTTTAAAACTTCAGAGTCAGCAAATAAGATGTTAGCATGGCTGGATGAGCAGAATCATAACAGGGGAAAATGTTTTGTGCTGCTTTGCTCCTTTCTTTATTCCTTGAAAATAGTTGAGTTACTCCAAATCACAGAACACAGGTTATTACACCAAGGAACCACCCAGTGATTTTTAACATATGACCTATACTTGTATTAATGGTAGGCTATTGATTGATACAGTCAATTACACCTGTAATATGTGCTTTAAAAGCTAATTATTCACCACATTGTCCTTGTAAAGCAGGTAATGAAAACCTCTTGAGTGTAAATATTGCAAAGATATTAAGGGTAGGGAGGTTCTGCAGAGGGACTTGGATATATTGGATCAATGGCCAATGTTAACAGGATGAGCTTCAACAGGGCCAAATGCCAGGTACTGCACTTGGGTCACAATAACCCCAAGCAACACTACAGGCTTGGGGTAGTGTGGGTGGAAAGCTGTCTGGCAGAAAGGGACCTGGAGGTTCTAATTGACAAGCAACTGGTATAAAAGACTTGACTTTGGAAAGGCAAACCTATGCAGGCTGAGAAAACTGTAACAGTGGAAAAGGGAATGGACATACAATGGCAAATAAGAGAGAGCTGTTGTCTAGAATGTAAAGATGGTATTTTTCATTAAGATGAAGTCATGAAAGTAATTCTTGTCATACAGGAGACCACAAAATAACACAGCTGTTCTTGGTGCTGTGTTTGAGTCATTTGGTTTTCCCTCCATATGACTCCATAGTTACTGAAAAGCTATAGAGAAAAGAGTGTTTGGCATTGTGTCAAGGAGAGGTTCTAGATGAGTTAATGCTGCAGTAAAGAACTAAGCATTGTTTCAGGATTTGTTACCTGCTTTGCAAACCACATCTTGGAAATGGTGTTTATTTTGTTCTGCAAGCTGCTTGTGTGTTTCAGTACATAATGGGAAATGCTCCCTTGTGTCACAGCGGGGTTTACTTCTAAGAAATATGCTCTTTCAAAGCAATGCTTGGGAGTCTAGTGCTTATAGTTCAAGAATATGAGGATTAGATGGCTAAAACAACTAAAATGGTCAGTGAATACAGAGAGACAAAGATGGGGCAGCTCATGCTAAAAACACCTGGGGGCAAACCTTATAAGGGTTCTTTGCATGTAAAGCCTCTTATTTTCTGAATCCAGTGCAAAGAAACTACCCCTCCTCTTGAATCAGTGACACAGGCAGCTCAAGGAATGGTAATTCCTTTCTCTTACTAATATAGTTGGCAAGAACTGTGGCTAAATCATAACACAAGCAAGTATGCAATACAGTAAATAAAAGATATGCTTGCAAAGTATTGATTTTGATAAAGCTGATGGGAGTTCTGAGTTTTTATGTGATTTTGTTGCACAGAGACATTTTCTCGCATTGTATTTCAGCACTATGATGAAAGGTAAATCAAGGTCTTGGTTGATTTGTCTCTTTTCAGGGACAGAAATGCAGAGTGATATTTTAAAGGGGCACAGGGAAACTTACCAACTTGTTCAGTTTCTGTGTGAAAGGGTTGCCTAATCATCATTTATACCTTTGACATATACATTTGAGTGTTGAGAACTTTTGGTGTCTTTTCCAAAGCAAAGCAAGTGTTTGTAGAGGCAAGGACAAGAGACCTTCTTAAATGCCCCTTCCCACAGTAGGGGCTTTGGAACTAGATGAGCTAGGGATAGTTTAGCCTGGAGAAGAGAAGGACTCAGGGGAGACCTTATTGCTGTCTACCTGAAGGGAGTTTGTAGCCAGGTGGGGGTTGGTCTCTTCTCCCAGGCAACCAGCACCAGAACAAGAGGACACAGTCTCAAGCTTCATCGGGGGAGGTTTAGGCTGGATGTTAGGAAGAAGTTCTTCACAGAAAGAGTGATGGCTATTGGAATGTGCTGCCCAGGGAGGTGGTGGAGTCACCATCATTGGAGGTGTTTAGGAAGAGACTTGATGGGGTGCTTGGTGCCATGGTTTAGTTGATTAGATGGTGTTGGGTGGTAGGTTGGACCCAGTGATCTCAAAATTCTTTTC